>OZ023314.1:36685787-37062496 GCA_964007375.1 Ophion obscuratus
ACCAGTGAGCTTCACCTCGTTTCTGGCAATTACAGGGGATGCCAGAATCCGCCACAAGAATCAACCCACACTGTGGCGTGGTCGCACCCTCCGACGACGTGCGTCTACTCCCTCTCTTTCTCTCGACTCCCTCTTTCTTTCATTCTGCCCATCTCGTCGGCCTTCCCCTTCCACGTAGCTATTTGAAGATCTGTACAACAGCGCCATCTTCACGTGCCTATCTTGCCTTCAACTTCCCATCTTCTTCCTCCACTGCTTTACGTCCTCTTCGTCTGGTGGTCTCTCCGTCCTCCATCTCCCACGACACCAACCATATGGTATTTCGGGAGCCTCAATAGTTGGTAAAGATGCCATAAACTTTTTCTCGAATATATGGAGCTTTGGAACTTCTTCCACACTTTGAGACTGTTATACTCGTACAATCTCTATTCCGACCCCTTTGTCCAAAAAAAATGCTCGTAGGCCTCACTCTGGGTTCGGCCTAACTGTCGTCGAATATTGAATTTCGAATTCCCCTTCCTTACTACAGCGAATCTGTGTCCCTCTACCCTCTTCGGTGTTGGACCGCTTACTCGTGAATTACCCCCCCCCCCCCGCCCCCTACAATTGGAGATCAAGAGATGAGGAGAGGGTGACGTAGAAGGGCGAACGGAGAGGTGAAATCGGTGGATCTAGATGGGAACAGTGGATGGAAGGAGGGGCTGTGCGAAGGCTGCAGGGAAAGGGACTACATGAGCCAACTAGGTGGCAAGGGGGATGAAAATGTGGAACAGAGACGGCGAATGCGTGAAAACGAAGGATACAAATCGAACGGAACAGACAGAAACGAAGTGAGGGATGAAATCACTCCTGTCGAGCTCCCGGACTCAATTACACAACCCCCTCTGCCGAAAGCTTAATTTGAGCACCCCTGATCTCGCCATGTTCTCGAAAATGATCGTTTATTGGCTCTCACGAAGGAGTCTGAGCACCCGATTGGATGGGACTGGTAACGCCTCTCGTTTCACGTCCTGCCTCCGTTCTATTCACTAACCTGGACTTTACCTTTGCCGCGCTGTGCTCCACGCTTTGTCATCCTTGTCCAACCTCGTGAATCCGTGAGTCTCGCCACTCGCTTGCTCCACAATGTAGCGCAACTCCCCCAATAACCTGAGGCGAACACGAAAAGTCGCGTCCGCACGGTAGCGTTCACCCCGCTCATGCTCGGAAACCAACAGCCGGGCCGGCTAGTACACGCTGGCACAACGCACGCTCAACACCCCTTACCAAGCAACGGTACTGTGACTATCGGCTGGCTTGTGCACCCGTTAGTTTCAATTAAAACATCAAAAAACAATAAGCGACCAAGTATTGTTCATCGAAAAGGGGAAACGAATCCTCCAAAGGCAGTGCGTACTCTATGAGGCCTAAGCCGAAAGGAGTCGATAGATAAAAGTAAAACCTACGATCGTGTGATTATGTAGAGCTTAAGAACGTTTGGGTTTTCGTGGATGACAAGTCGCAACACTGTGGACAGGAGTGATGGGAATGTGATAACAAATTTTCGGTGCAACGTGTTTCAGTCTTTTCAATGCATTCATTCGCTGGTATCGCAATGTCCTTTTCGTGCAAGAACCAGGTGACCAACGCTCAATGATCGTTTTGGGAACTTTACCACATGGTGGCCATTCCCTCCCAGTGAACACTGTCACATTTGGCCACTGAATACTACAGCCAATGACTACATGACGAGTTTTTTTTTCGCCTATTGTTAATTTGATGGTTTTCGTGCTACAGATTCCCTGCAAACGCATCGAATCTGCTTGCTTGATTACGACTCTGGATGTAAGAATGACGAACGACCCGGAGAAGTTGTCATGCTTTGGTATGTAATGAAAGCAAGTTGTCAGCTGGGACAATTGCGACGAGAAGCGACCTTGCGGAAGCACAAGAGTCAACAGCGTTAACAGTGAAGTTGATCGGAAAGTTTCTTGTAGACAGTTACAATGTTGTGCACACATCAATGACAACATCGCCACGTACTTGAATCAAGCCCGTGGATCGCGTCATACGTCACAATTCTGCTAAGATTCACCGAGTATTTTCGTCGAAACCCCCAATTATGGATTCTCAGCAACTCGTTGACACCACCAACTCGCAGAACTGTCAAGATGCCCTCCTACCTAAACCACCAGCCAGCGCAGTCCCGAGGCACAGCATAGACGCGATTCTCGGACGTGCAGTACGTAAAAGGTCTCACAACGAGATCGAGCAATCTTCTAGGGACGTTCAAGAGAATACAGGTAACACAACAGTTTTATATGTGTTCTTTAGGTAGATGATCACCGCACTTGTTCCCTATAAAAGCCACCGATGTCGAAAACGACAGTGCTATAACATTGCGGCCCGCACATGCTGCCAGGCAAGGTGAGGGCCGTTGAATTGGTAAAAAATGGATTAGGCACTTTTATCGAAAAACGTTAGTGCTTCGGAAAAAAGAAGAGTCTTCGTTCTTCTTCCAAAGGAGCACAAAATGAGACTTTTCTTTTTGAGAAAGCATCACTCGGCTGGGAGGAAAGTGAGAAACGAATTTGCAGCTGAGTCTCTCATACTCATATCTGGTGTGTTACACGTTTCGCTTAGTCTCATTGCCTGAAACCTTTGAGGGGAGGGTAGGGGTTTCAGCGTGAAAAAACACTCTTTTGCGAATTTTTTTTCATCTATATGGATAGAGTAAATTTATTGAAACCTTTTGTACATTGTTAAGTGTGATTCCAAGAACATTCCATGAAATTTGTACGTGAAAATATCCACAAACAAGCCGGTGACGAAGCTTTTCCAAGAACGCCTTTGGAAACACACGAGTGGCGGTGTTCACTGTATCTCAGCTAGAAATTATCTGAAATCAAGTGCCATTGAAATTTCGTCAAAGTATCATCAAATCCTCCCTCATCGGTCTTTGATCATTTTTTTCATTTCTACATTTTTGGTGGTCATGTAAAGTGAAAAGTGCTATTTTTCACGAAAAATTCCGCCATTTTGGGGGTGGAAAACCCCGTCAATGTAAAAAAAATCTCAAACTAACCGTTGGGGTAAGGTATTTTATATGTAGAAAGTGTGTACCCAGTGTGAAATAAATCGGTCATGTAGTTTTCAAATGGCAGTGAACACGGACTTCGAAAAAGTGGTTTCGAGAAAAACGCGGCACCGGCTAGTTTCTGGATATATTCGCGTACAAATTTCACGGAATGTTCTTGAAATGACACTTAACAATGTACAAAAGGTTGCAATAAATTTACTCTATCCATATAGATGAAAAAAAAATCGCAAAAAGTGTTTTTTTCACGCTGAAACCCCTACCCTCCTCTTAATCGTGTATCAGCTGAAAAAAGCAGCGCAACGTTGCGGCATGCAAAACATTCGTTCAAATCGTACCCACGTCTTCGTAATCTGATCGTAAGATGAATATCGAGAGAACGAGAATGGCAACAAACCGATTAATTTATCGTCTAGTCGTTGGTCATTCGCTGCCACGCATGGCATAGTTTCACACATGCGACGGCGGGCGTAGCATCGGAATAAAATATCCGCGACGCCATGACGATCATTGATTGAGGCGTCTGCTCGCCTCCAACAGATGATACGGGGACTTCTTCCAACTATATTCGAAAGATAAGATTAATCGTTGCAAACACGCGGTAACTTATATGGTCGCATGGCTATGAAGAATATTAATGAACTATTTGAGCAGTAATAATAATAATGATAATGAAGTCAATAGCTGTGCAGTGACTCGTACATGGCGTGTCCGCTCGTTCGATCGGTGTCCTATAGGATGTGCAAGACGATACGTATACCCTACGGTGTAGTCGAGCGGTTGTCACCATCCCGTGCCGACGCCGCTCTACACGTATACGTAGTTTTGTCGCGTGGCAATGTCGGCGTATAATTGGAAAATCGTTAGTATCGCACTGGGATCTCGTCGTTACCCTCGCCCGCTACCCCCAATCGTTATAACGCGCGCAGAACCTTCGCCAAGGCTAATTTGTCGTTGAGACCACGTTTTGCCGACGAGTACAATGAGTTCTCGCGGGCTTGAAAGCGACGAGCGATGCTCTACATGATAAATACACAAAGTGAGTCGCGTCGTCGATAGCGCCACGTTGTTATTTCAGTCCACGAAAATAATACTTTTCGGCAAAATATTTTATTACGCTGACAAGTATCACATCACACCTTGGAAAAAGCCGTTCACACACGATTTCGATTCCTAAAGTATTCACGGCGTTGAAGTTTGCATCGTCGGAACCCAACGAAAGGTCTTTTCTATTTTTGTCATTTGTTTATTTTCATTCGGGTCTAGGATTTTTTTAATATTAAGGGGTCTTCTCACTTCAAATGCTAAAAAGGCTATTTTCGTGAATTCTTTTTGATAAGTTTATATTATAGATATTGATAAAAAAGTTGTTACACTTAAGGGGAGATATACACCTAGGAGCCGGAAAAAAGGTCATTTTTGTGAATTTTTTCAAGGAAAACTATTTTAAATTTCGGATTGGGGTTTTAATTATCTAAAAGTATATATATTGAAAAATATGTGTAATTTTCTTTATTTGGAAATATCAAAAATATACAAGGATATTGTATGATCCTTGGAGCGTCGTAAAAAAATCTGCGCATACGGTACCCACTGGCGTTTCTTCAAAAATCGTTTGAAAAAATAAAAATAAAAAGATTTTTAAGTTAGGTACTATAATCTAGTACTTGTCATGGCCGATTTTGAAAATATCGATTTATGACAAAATGGCGGACGTTTGAACATAAATAGTGATTTTTGGGCAAAAAATTAGTTATCATTTTGCCTATAAAATAAAAACTAAGTAACGGGAAAAAAATCCTATGACAAGTACTAGATAATGGTGTATAGAATAACCACAAAAAACCTCAAGGCAATCGGTTCATTGGTTATCGAGAAATTTTGGGTACCGATTTGAAAAACGTGGTTTTGAGAAAAACGCGTTTGAAAATTTGGGAATGAATAAATCATGACATTTGTCAACTTACATGGAATCATCGATATCAGGCCCATAGTGTAGGTCTTGTACGGTCGACGGAATGTTCATAGCTTCTAAATTTTGTTGTTCGATCATCTAGGTGTATATCTCCCCTTAATACGTACAATTTCGAAATATATAAAAAAAAATTGTATGTATTTATGTAACCCAAACAAACTTTGAACGCGTTTTTCTCGAAACAAGGTTTTTCGACGGCGTGTTGATAAAATCTTCGAGACTACTGAACCGATCCTTATGAAATTTAAACCACATATTCTTTACAACTATAGCTGTAGCACATATCAAGGATTTTTTTTAAATTTTGATATTTACTATTTTGTGGCCAAAAACGGTGCAAACAACACGTTTTTTTGTGTTTTCGAAAAATGTCCGCCATTTTGTTATTTTTGCATATATCAAAAATTGTATGATAGGCGCTATAGCCATTAACATACTGAATCTAAAACCGTTTAATTTTTGTTTCGGATGATCCATCTCCGAGATTTCATCAACAACACAGACCGACAATTTTTTAGGACATTTTTTCAACTACCATTTTCGTCTAAAAATAGTGACTCAAATAAATAATTTTTTTTCAAATGTATTTTGATAGTGTATTAATTAAATGTGACAACTTTTATATCAATATTTATAATATAAACCTATCAAAAAATTAATGAAAACAGCTTTTTTCTGCGTCTGAAGTGAGAAGACCCCTTAAGATCGTGGATCTCTAATAACGTTAAGAAAAACCGTTTGGGTCATTTTTGTACCCTAAATCGGTGAAATAAATGTAAGCAATGGAATAAAAATGAACTTTCATTGCATTCCAACAATGCAAACTTCAACATCATAAGTATTTACTAGCTGAACAACCCCCTCAAATACCAGCTCGTATTTTCCACATCATTTCGTAAAAAGTATTCTACCTTTGCCATGTTATTGCTGAAGAAGAAAGAAAGTCTTTCCTGAGATTACAAATACTTCGGTCGATACAATATTTCTTTTCGGAGCCAGGAAAATCAATTAAAAGTATTGTTGAAACAAATTATCCAGTCTACAATGGTTCATTTCCATCCTCGAATAGTAACGTAAATGGCACGTCCATGAAACGAATCTCCAAAGCGTTTTTTTTTAATCGTATGAAGCGTCCATTTCTGGCTATTTGGCTACTGGGGTGCCGGAATACATTTTTCCGAATCTTAACCCGTGTTTCATTCGTCGTTGCGGGTTTGAAACCAGATAAGTGAAGCAGTGAATTTTTGATTGGAGTCCAGCTTTGATCAGCAAAGTGGATGGGAGAGGGAAAAGTTGAGAGCTTATCATATCATTTGAACACAAACGTCAGTTGACGACCGTGTCAGAAAGAGGACACGTCAAATGTGTTACCTAATCCCAGAGACCGCAATGACATCGGACTGACGAAATTATTATTAATTATTATGCCGCGACTTGACTCCTGTAAGAACTTAATAAGGGGAGCAAGTACGAAGAGAATATGGTAATGAAGTGACAAAATTAAGTCGTGCAAAAGTAATAAGTGGATCATCCTTTATCATCATTGATGATGTGTCATCTTTCATCCTCGCCAATGAATAACGAATGGAGTATAAATCAATAATGTATATTATTACAGTATGCACAGTGAAATGAATGTTCGGGCTTATCCTTAAAATTCCAAAAGATCTCTTAAATCAACCGGAGAACACCCTGAATTAACATGTAACAATTTCGACAAATACCGATATCTCGTTTGTTGACGAATGTGAGAATCATGACTTTCTTTTCCACCCATTACGATATGGGGGCGTACACAAATTACGTAACGCAAAATTACCCAATTTTACCCCCCCCCCCCCCATGTAACGGAACCTTAACGCTTGGCCGGACCCCCCCCCCCCCCTATTGCGTTACGTAACGGGTGCTTTGTCGTCAATAACTGCGATTTTTTTTTCATAGACATAACTAATTATGAAAGGATCGGGCTTATACTCATTTTATGAAGTATATATTCATCTAGTTTTATACCAATTTTTATGACCAAATCTTGAAAATTTACCGAGATATATGCCTTGATTTGACGACGAAAAAAAAATGTCTCGCCATTGTCCCATCGATATCTTCATGAAAAGTTATCTGTAAATTAAAAGTCAACAATTTATCGATATCTATACAAATGTTGCTATCGTTAGGCGTAGCCGTTTTTTTATTTTGGTTTTTTTTCACAAAATGCCGACAGTTTAGACATTTTTTCCTATTTTCAAGGCCCTTTCTCTGTATTCAAGCAGTCTTTAAAAATAGTAATTATCAAATGTTAAAAACCCGGATACGTACAACCTTAGTCACTGAACCGATTTTCAAACAATTGAAAATCGGTTCATAAGTTTTTAAGTATTCGCTCGGACAAGGTCGAAAAAACTAGTTTTGAGAAAAACGCGTTCAACGTTTTCGTTCCGTGTTTCGTGATATAAAGTTATGTTTTTTTCTGGAATATTGATACGTACATTGAAGTATCTAGTCGCGGGCGACATGACGGTTCTTCATCTACTTGATAGTTCACAAAATAATAAGAGCCCGTACTTTGTCTATTGTAAATGATGCCACACCTGTAGGGACTGAGGGCACCAACCCGTCGCGCTACCTGTTCTCACTAAAGTGACTCCGTCAATTTTCGGACTTGTGAATAAAAATGTTGCCAACATATTTTTCAATACATGGACATGCAAAAAGACGACCGGTTTCTAATTGAACGGATAAAATGGATAATTATGAAAGCCAGATTCAAATTGATTTGCTCCCGAATGGCACTTGTGCACGCATTTATTTATAATGAAGATTTCGAGCTGGTTTGAGACAACACACCGACTCATAAGCGTGTGTGTATATATATATATATACACGCACAAATAAATATACATTTATATATGAAAAAAAATAAGAGAGATCCTCGATGCCGCTGAGACAAACGAGAGACCTCGTCGTCTCGATCATTCTTTCGCTTCTCGAGACTCGAATTGACGTGTCTACTAATGGATCGCGCTTTGCGGTCCCACCTCTCTCTCCCGGTGTCTGCCTTTCTCTTGGTGCTTCTTTTATTTCACACACGGACACACACACATCTGTTTTGAATATAATTTTTTGTCATTTTCCTTCGCCTGCTTCGTCTTACGAAGTCTATGACGGCTTTGCCCTTCTTGTAATCTCGGAACCACAGGAAAACAGCTCTATTATTGGTCCTTAAGATCACCGTAGCGGCATCGCGTCATCAGGATAAAAAGCATTCTGATTCGGTCGGCAATTATAGCGGCTCCGGCCTTCATATTCTTTGAGCGGTTGGACGAAGCCAATGATGCAGAGGTCTACCGATTAGCTGGCACGAATAAATGCTTCAAACCAAATAACATTGCATCATTACGTATCCTGATACAGAGCAGCGAGTCGCAGTCATAGTATCGTGATGGAAGGCGAAGACGTTAGCTGACACGAAAAAACGTATTAAGGCATAGTTTTCCGCAATGAAAAAGGACGCGGTAATTCTTAATTTCTGGGTGCAACTTTTTACCGCATTTGTGAGGCTGGAATCGTCGACTACACGTGATACAGCATATGATGCATTTTTGGCGGTTCTGAAATTCAGTACAGCATTCTCGACGTCCATCCAGTGGGCACACGTAAAGGACATTAGAGCTCGCATGGTTATTTGGGAAGCATGCAAATAGATACAGCTATTCTTATTTTATTAAGGGGTCTTCTCACTTTAGACGCTAAAAAGGGCTATTTTCATGATTTTTTTAATAGGTTTATATTATAAATATTGATATAAGAGTTGTAACACTTAATAAATACAGTTTTGAAATACACTTTTTTTTAAGTCACTATTTATAGACGAAAATGGTAGTTAAAAAAATGTACCAAAAAATTGTAGGTTTGCGCTGTTGATGAAGTCTCGGAGATGGATCATCCGAAACATCAAAATCAAACGGTTTTAGATTCAGTATGTTAATGGCTATAGCGCATATCATACGATTTTTGATATATGCAAAAATAACAAAATAACGGACATTTTGTGAAAAAAACAAAAAAAAACGTGTTTTTTCCACGGGTTTTGGCAAAGAAATGAGTAAATATCAAAATATAAAAAAATCATTGATATGCACTATAGCTATAGTTGCAAAGAATATGTGGTTAACATTTCATAAGCGTCGGTTAAGTAGATTCGAAGATTTTATCAAAAAGCCGTCGAAAAACGGTGTTTCGCGAAAAACGCGTTTAAAGTTTGTTTAAGTTACATAAATACATACAAGTTTTTTGTAAATGTATTTCGAAAGTGTATTTATTAAGTGTAACAACTTTTATATCAATATCTATAATATAAACTCTCAAGTGAGAAAACCCCTTAATCTGTGTGAATGATGGGGATTGCACGACCCCATATATTAGGACGCTGAATAAGTTCTCGCTGCTTCCCAACAGATCGCGTTATCAGAACTACGTGCGTTTACACTGGGGAAAAACCAATTGAATCGAAAAAATACATTGGTTGACCCAAATAAATGTCTGATCACAGAGTGCCACCGATATATGATATTGTTACAATACTATAAAATATTGGGAATTGTGATTGATTTTAATAACATATTATTTTATTGAAAATCTCTTCTGTTCTCTCCATATCTCCATGATCCTTAAAATAAAATGATAATCTATTGAAATCATTCTATGTACAATATGTAGATGTATGGATGAAATCATTAAGCTATTGCTACAATTTTTATTTCGTACAAAAATTTAATCAATAGAATGGATTATTTCTTCACTACATCAAAACGAATATGCCATCAGACGTAACATTTTCTAACTCCGCACAATATCAAAAGTGCAATATCATGCAACTAGTATGAGATAGAAACAAGTGTATATCATGATTGAAATATCAACAATATGGATAGGAAATAATGGTATTTTGTTTGCCACAACGTACAGGTGTCATCTGTAGCAACGCATTTAGTCTCCGGTAAAAAAAATATAATATTCGATGCAATAAATGTTCATTGCAATCAAAAGATATATATATCAATCATTGAAAGTTGTTAAATTTTTAAAAAATCATTAATAAAAAGTGATCATTAGAATGATCCATCCACGATAATAGTGGAGAGAATATCAGATATCCAATGGAATATCCATGGAGAGATTATCAGATATTCAATTGATATGAACAGATACTTTGATCTTAGCCACATGCCCAGAAGCGATACTCTTTAGAGTTTCTCCGGCGTTTATGTAGATTTTCGGTTCGCGCTCGCTTACGAGAAACGAGCGCGCGTGCGGCTTCTAGCGGTTACTCCGAGAACTACAGGTTTCCTCACACCTATAATTTCGGTGCCGCTCGGTCATGATTTAGTTGAATTTTTTCAACCGAATGCGTAAGAAGCAAATTTTATTTTCGCCCAATTTTTTCACCAATTCAGACATTTGCCTAATATTTTTCAATCAAAATAAAATATTAAAATTTTAACAAATCATGCACTTGAAAATCAATATCGGATATGGTGAAAAAAATAAAATCACATATTTACTCAGTAGAAATTTTATTCGAATCAAACGAGCGAAATTCAATTTGTCTTGTGTACTCGAATCAACAATAATCATGTTATGAATTGAAATGATTTTTTGGTGCGTTGCAGAAAATGCATTGAAAAATCATTATTTGTTCGCGATAATTTTTTAGATAGTTTCAATAATATATTGTTCTCGGCTAACAATATATCTTTTGAATGAAAAAAAAACACTTTTAATTTTATCATGTTATTAAAGTCAATAGCGTGCTGTTTGGACTAATAAATCCGATTATTCGCACCAACAATGTCACAATTGAATCAACGACATTTCATTAAATAACATCAATGATATTGGATCAATGATCTTTTTCCCCAGTGTAGTTTAAGATGTTAACGCATCTATGAAGAGTTTAAGTAAGCTTGAAATTCAGTGTATGTAATTTCGCCGGAGTGTAAACAACTTTTTTTTCATAGTGTTAAACATGTCAAATTTCGTGCCAACAAGAGTATTTACGGGAAATCTTCCTGCACTGCTTTATACAAAAATAAATCTGCAGCTGAAGCACACTGAATTCTTGTTGAGACTTACGGCGACCATGCTCTGTCGGAAGCAACATGCAGAGATTGGTTCAGACACTTCAAAAATAATTATTTTGACGTGTTCAATTGGAGGCATTACTTCATGAAGACTCACGTCAGACACTAGTTGAGCTTGCAGAATCATTAGGAGTTGATCACACAACCGTTTCGAAACGTTTGAAAGCATTAGAAATGATTTTTTTAAATAAAGAATTCGTTTTCACGCAAAAACAGCGAGAGTTTATTCAATATCCAAAAAAACAAGACATGAGACTACAACAACTAAGTCAAAGAGTCAACTGCTGAAACTCCCTCCCCTGCTGACTGCTGGGAACTTGACGCTCGCATCAATTATGGAAGCATTTCTCATTATTAGAACCTCCACCCTTCAGGCGTTCGGTGTAGTGATATACAAATGTCTTAAATGGAAAGTTGCAATTCGCCATTGACCTAGGGAGAACGAAATGTCGGTGTCGTCAAACGCAACACATACCTATTGATACTGTGAACGCAACAAGGCTAACACGTGGAGCTCTAGTCTCGCAACGATCGCTCATTGGGTTCATTAAACTGCGTTTTACGGTGAAAAAATAATAATCCGCATGGCACAGCGATATACGTGTTACGGACGTATGCACGCATAATTTGATGTAATGGCGAGTCGTAATACGTGGTACGCGAGAAAAAAAAACACGCTAGCCGAACCCGTAAAGGTCTTTTGTTAGGAAGGGTCCAATCGCAATGGCGTGACAACCCCTTTACTATGCATCGCCGGGCCACATGCAATTACGTGTAATTTCATAGCCATTTATTGCCCCGATACCTTGTTTTTCGGACTCGTGTCGCACACTAGCGGCCTGATATACACGTACACCCACACACGTTTAGGAGATAAACGCAGGGGTAAAACTGAAAAGTGGACAGTTCGACAGACAGCCAGGACTCATTGCGCAACCGTATACACAGAATCAAAATGTTCAATAATTAGTTGCGAGCTCTGTATAATCACACAATGTACTTGGCGCGAGACTCGGTCCCGCCGTGTGACTGTTAGTGGCTGTTAGACCATGAGTGTCTTTGAACATTAATATGTGAACGATCGTAAAATAAACTGACGTTTCCAGACTAATTGTGATCCATAAAAAAGTCGTAACAACAAGGAAGAAACGGAAAATCAAGAGTATTAACAGCACAATCGGTATTCCAAGGCAATGCTCAGTACTCACTTGGACTCTGCATTTAGACTGGGAGCCTAACAAGTATAGAGTGTATTTGGTCATATGGAGTGCCGGATTTATACTCTTATTAACGCGTTACCCCCACTTGTAGCGCAAAAAAGGCCTTTTTCATGAATTTCTTTAAAGAAAACTACAAAACTTTTTTAATCGATCAATATACCATCTTAAAGAACACATCTTGAAGAACTTTCAGTAATTTTTTTTTTGAAAAATATTACATTGTTTAGTGGCAAATGGCCGTCAATGAAATAATGTTTTTATATACACGGTTCGCGGTGACCAACATTGCGGCGAACCATCTGAAAAAAAATGCGGATGGATTTAGTCAAATATAAGTATAAACTAGTCTTTAATCGAAGGATTTTAAAAAATATTGAATTTTCACAAAATGGCGGACAGTCAAAGTTAATGGTTCGATTTTAACGAAAAAAACGGCCGCTTTTTGGCTATAAAACGGCCATTTTTTTCGAACAAAAAAAAATCGAACGATTAAAGACTACATTTTTATGTATTAAATAAGCCTGCAAAATTTCAAGAAGGTCGGTTCATTAGTGTTCGAGTAATCTTGGTCACCGACTTTAGAAATGCCATTTTGAGAAAAACGCGTTTAAAGTTTAAATTTCCGGTCTTTTACACAACGGATTCTTCTCTTTCAACGCTCATATCTCAGTCAATTTTGTTCGGATCGACTTGAAATTTTCAGGACATACTCTCAGATACTTATACTTCAAAAAAATGCAATAAAAAAAATCGATTTTTTCAAAATCGCAAGTGGGGGTAACCCCTTAAGGCCTTAGGCCACAGTAACGGGTATACAATCATGTGCGAATTTAACAATTTTTTTCGTATGAAAAAGTGATTCGCTCATAAAATTAATTACACATCTATTTAGTATCAATATCAAGCTGTTAGAAAATATATATATTTTTTTTTCGATGTACACAATAGCCGACTACTCGAAACTTCTCTAACCAGCTTCTTTCCAATTGGCGTGACAAATAACTTCAACAATTTTCACTCGATTTACTTCAAATTTAAAAGCTACGTTCCTAATTGCATTTCGCAGAGAAGTACGTACGGAATTTTCGATTAATCGAAAACTTTTCATTTTATTAGCAGTTATAACGAAACTTTTCACTGAAAATTCATTTCTTAAGTTCAAATACCTACAACTTTTAAATAAAACCATCTTTTTTAAATTCCGTACGTACTTCTCTAGGTATTCTAATGTAGATCGACGAGAATTTTTGTTTTTTGTTCTAGGTAAAAAATTGTGGATGCTACATGCCACGCCGCGGAGCGCCTAAAAAAAGATCACAAAAGAAAATCATAGTAGTCGGCCATTTTGTACATTGACAAAAATATATTTTCTAACAGCTTGATAATTATACTAAATAGATGTGTAATAAATTTTATAAGTAAATCACTTTTTTCATACGAAAAAAATTGGTAAACTCGCACATGATTTTATACCTGTTACTGTGGTAACGGGTGGCCTTAAGAATAGGCCATTTGACTTTGTGCCGCCCCTCCTATCTCAATCACTAGTTTTTACCTAGGCCTTCTTAGGTGCCTCTAAAGTCTGACGCCCCTAGGCAACTGCCTGCACGGCCTACTGGCAAATCCAGGACTGGTCATATGTATATCACGTCAATGAACAAGTTTGTGGTTTGAACTGGGTGACCGGAAAAATCTTCTATTATGACGGAATGGGGATGGTCGTCGAATGAAGCTGATCGAGGATGGAAATCTGAATGCCCCTTGATGGCATTGGTAACCTGGCGTTACTTCGCTAAAACAATTCTAAGCATAATGGATCATGAATGGTTCATGTAGAAGTGGTCTGAGTATGTCCATTATCGTGATACTTCGAATGATACTCATTGAAGTAATTGATCTCGAACTAGATCGAAAAACTATTTTGTGAGACTATATAAATAGAATTTTGACTCGGGATGTAAAACAAGGAGAGTATTTAAGGCAGTACGAGCGTGCAATCTTGTTTTCTATAGATTTTGTTAAAATTTCAGTCAGACATTGTTCACATCATTATGCATGTTTGAGTGAAATTTCAGAACAGTCGACTATTTAGATTGAGAGATAATGGTTTTTAAAATTGCAACTTTTAACACTGCAGGGTCTGCATTGAAATGTAGACAGAATAATTTTCCGTAAACTAATATTTGTTCCCTATAATAAGAAGACATATGCCAACATCACAGAACAATATTGTTCAATATTTCGAGAAAAAAATAATTACCGTGTTCCTAAAGTTAAAAATGTTGTCATAAAAAATATTTGCATTATAAATATTAATATTTTATATTTGTTTATGTTATCTTCATTAACAAATAAAAGTGTTGGTTCATTCATAACTAATTAAAAACTTTGTTCGATTGAAAATTACTTCCAAATAAAAATTTGTGTTGCAGTATTATTTTAAATCAGCCGCGCAAACTCACGTCATTGGATACGTGGAACGATGCGGTGTTGCCATATGTCTTCTTATTATAGGGGACAAATATTTTTTACGGCAAATTATTCTGTCTAAATTTCAATGCAGACCCTGCAGTGTTAAAAATTGCAATTTTAAAACCCATTATCTCCCAATTTGAATAGTCGACTGTTTAAAATTTATACAGCGTTTATCTAAAAACTGCATTTTTAAAGTTGGCCGGAAACATAACTCAGACAATTTTCAACCGATTCACTTGAAATGTTGAATATATCTTGAAAAATAACATTGTCTATGAAAGTACGTAGGATTTTTTTATACTGGATAGTTAATTTGTTATTAACAATTATTTGACGATTTTTTAGACAAATTTTTGGAAAGTAAAAAAGTTCATCAGATAATTGTTAATCATCCATTACCAAATGGATGAAGGTTCAGCTTGAACATTAACGAAGTATCCCTCTCTGGTAGCCCAATTTGAAGGGTCAGAATTAAGGAGACTATAGGAAAACAGTCCAATCTCCGTATTCTAGCGTGTCCGTAAAAGTGTCCTGAAACAAGGTTCCGGATAAGCGGCGCTGCAGTAGCTCGCAACCATTTGCTATATATACACGTATGTTTTGCGCATGCGTTGTTGTCAGCTGTTTGTGTTGCTATTGGCTGCCACATGAGCTAAGAATTCTAATTTTCTTAACCTTAATTCATTTAATAAATACATCTTGTGTCGCTGCAATAGTGCCTTAAGATGTATCTACATTTAATTTGTACTGCAATTACTCATCTAAATACGAAAAAACACCTAAAAAAGGCCATAACAATTTATATCCGACGTAAATATAAGTTCAATTTAAACGTGGTCAGGTGGCCGAAATTATAGTGTAGAAAGTATGTAGAAAATATCAGCGACTGGGAAATGCGAGTGTCAATTGCAACCTCACATACTACTGCGTCAAACGTAGTGCTTCACACGAACTCAAAAAATGCACCTTAAGGGAGACGTTGTCCTTGGAGTGCCATATTTCAGGTGTTTACATTTTATTTTTTTTAAAGGATACGAGTAAAGCTTTTTGAGTGCGGTTTTTTTCTTGCTTTTATTCATGATATACAGAACGTTAACAAAAATTTTTTTGAAAAAAAAAACCAAAATGGCGGCCGTTACAGCTCCGCGAAAACAGGTCCTCGAATCGCGGGAGGTAAACGGCTGACATCACTGCCCCCTCTTTGTTGATCTGAAACACAAATTCAAAGCATATTATCAATCTGTGACCCTTTGGTCATGGAATGACGGATGGGTTTTTCGTTTAGTACAAATTTCGGAAAATGGCGGCAATTTAAAAAAAATCGAATTTTCGCGTTTTTTTCCGCATAAAAAGATAAATAATAAATGCAAAAATGTATCTATCGAAAAAACGATCCGTCATTCCGTGAAGACATATTTTCTGAGTATGCTCTCCAAATTTCAGGTCGATATGCTAACTACAGCGGTCAGGAGAATGTCAGCCATTTTTAAAAACGTGTTTTCGAGAAAAACGCGTTTAAAGTTTTGTAATGTGTTTACACAAATGTGTTTATAATTACCGCTAATCGACAATGCCTGGTCCATAGAGGCATGCCTCCTCTTCTTCTAGCTGCTCATGTTGAGCCGCTAACATCTCCCGCTAAATTTCAAGGACAAAGTCTCCGTTAATTAACTCATCAGACAAACAGCTCCTCCGCTGTGCAATTTGCAACAACCCAGATCACCCAGTGAATTATAAGTGATGCCTACGAATTCATATACAAACGCTCAAAAAGTGAGAGGACATTAAACAACAACAACTCATCGAAAGAATTGAAGCGATACACACAAAACGCATACCGGACATATCCTATGCATAAGTTACGACACCATCCGCAGCGAAAGTAACAACACAGAGATTCGCTACGCAGTAGCGAGCACCATCCGCAGCATCACAAGACTCACCGCTACCATGAGCCATCATCTTACCTTTTTCCATTTATTCAAATAATACTAACACTCGAAGATGCTGATAACAACAGTCCAAATTCTACAACCTAACTACTACTAAGATGTGTTTGTTCGTTAAGTTCAATTTTACGCACAATATAAAAAACTGTATGGCACCGCGCCAGGTGCTGGTTTCAATTCTCGTCTTGTAATTTTTTTTTAACTGAAATGATTTCTTTTTATTAAAATTATTTGTTAAGCCTTTTATCGGTAAATACTCCCTCGTCCGACACTCTTTCAAAGTCGCCGTCGCAAACAAACAATTTTAGAGCACGATAAGTGTTTTTCTTTTTTGACAAGCGTCAAGAATGAGTCGCCATAACAGTCGGTTTCACCCTGTGCACTGGCTGTATTACTATACTTTTGATACACGAACTACACTGCGACGCCTACAGGTAGTATTTAACAACATATTTCAGGACGAATTTTCGGACGTTTCTTCAATACTGTCTCTCCATAGGAAGATTTTTTTTCTAGTAACACATTTGTTGGAATAAATTGATTTTTTCCCAGCAATCTGTACACATGTTTGTGGTTTCACTGTAATTTTTTCGGAAGAGAATCTTTCAAAGTGTTCGTGGTGCTGCAGTTGGCGTTGCAGTCCTCCAGCGCCGATCCCCGAAACGGCGGGATCTCTGCCAAGCTTTAAATGCAATCTGAAACGAAAACAAACAACAATTCAGATATATCCAATTGGCTATGGGTTCACGATCCACTTATCGAAATTTCGAAAAATACGAAATATGACAGCTTCTCCAAAGAAAACCTCACTAGTCTCTTGGAAAACAGCACGCTGAAGTCATTGCTATTAACAAATGGTTCATCCAATTAAAAATTGCGATCGTAAACCAAAAATGACTACTGTTTGAACGCTAACTGTGCAAATTCAAGTCAGTAGTGTGACAGTTACTCAAGATATCAATCCCGCCGTGTCAAGATATGTAGTTTCGAGATAATCGCGTTCTAACTCGACGGATCACGGTAAACCCGACGCACACTGTTCCACTAAAATAGGTGTAACTTCGTCAATTTTGAGAATTTCAGGGTCCGGTTGGTCTAAAAATATTCTTGAAAGTTCACACTATAATAATAAGCAAAAAAGTCGATTTTTTGAAGTTTTCACCGAGGGATACCCCCTTGAGAATCTTCGAAACTATGTTGGGAAACTGATTGATTTTCGGACAGTTAATGCATTCTAAATTCATCTCTCGGTGATATAAACTTCAATCGTCTACACGCATTTCGATTTGAGTCTTGAAACTCCTTCAGCAACAAATGAAGAAAATAATTGAAATGGTGTGACCACTATTCTTCAGATTGCGGACGCACAATTCCGAAGCGGTCACGTCATGGTCCAAAGACAGCAATATAATTAATCTAAAATCGAAATCGAAATCGAAATTTACCCAGTTTAGATATATATATATACATATAAACGCGTGATTGAGAGATACTAATACTCCGCAGAGCAAAGATATCGTGAAGTAGTATTCCGCCTGTCGCATTATCGACTTATTGAATTGTCTCGGGTTTATCCTGCCGTGCGACACCAACGGAGGCGACAGTCTAGTAACTCCGATCGAGAGATGAGATACGATTTAAGCGAATTACCGCTTGATCAAAGCTTCGCTGGCGCATTAACGGAGTCCCAACTTACCGTTTGTACCGTATACATCCATCGGTATCGAACCTCGAGAATCACATGTGCACAGAGACCGTAACCGGACGGATAAATGTGAATTAAATGCGGACATTCGATGCCAATGAAAAATACCAAAATCTGTACTGTTCGACAATAGCGTCGCAGAGATACGTTTTTTGTGAAAAAAAAACATTACACTGAATGCATGCAAGTATTCAAAATTATAGGTGGCGAGAAGCCTGGGTCCAAGAGAAGGGAAGTCTTGCGAAGATTGAGTATAAGTTAGTAAACGGAATTCCGAGAGGAAAAAAGACACCAATACACTTCCTGGTCGATTGAAAACCAGGGAATGTATGAACAACAAGATCAACAAAATCACGCATGATTGTGTGGTAGAGAGAGCAGACGAGAGGCCAAGAACGAAGTCTTCTCGATTCGGTCTTACTTATAAGGAACATCACTTAAGTGTCCGTCGTCCATTTTATTGCAACTCATATATGTGATAAAGGATTGAAAACTATTAGACACCTATTTTTTTTATCCGCGGAAAAACGGTTTTAATGGGGGAAACTAACCCTCAAAGAAAGACGTGTCGAGGGGTGGTTTTGAAATTTGACCCTCAAAGAGTCCCCCGATCTGAATTAAACAAACACCAAAATTCTTCTAATGTAAAGCGATGAAAAATCCATTATAGAATAATATTTAAAAAAAATTAAATTGAGGACTGACACGCCTTCCTTTGAGGGGTCGTTTCCCGGATGAAAAACGTTTTTCCGCAGATAAAAAAAAGCACGTGTACAATAGTTTTCAATTCTTTATCATATATGTGAGTTTCAATAAAATCGGAGGCGGACGCTTAAGGTATGTTCGTTGTTAGTGCAGCAAAACCCCCATGGATGAGCAGACATACGAACGGATACCGAAAACACCAGAGGAATCCTTCATTTTGGACAAATGACCTCCGCAAAATGCAGCACATTATCTTTTGAGGCCTGCCCGGAAAATATTCACGTCTTCCGTTGAATTAGCGAGCAACAAGATTTTGCTACTAGCAAAATCTTTAGTTTACTTTCGAAGGGTCATCCCTTGAGGGTAGTCTGAAAGCCATTATCACGGCGATGTCAAAGGATTGAATAATCACTGTATTGCAAGGGACAAGCAATGGGGAGCCTCGGAAGTTAAGGAGTTTTGCGTTTGGCGCATCCTTCTAGTGTAAACACTCATTATCAAGGTGATTTTTTGGGAATTAAATTTAGACAAACGGTTAAATCTACGGTGTTAGTGTTTCACGGTTGTATTTATACATGTTTGAAGTAACGTCTTAAATTTTTTCAAAGCATTATATTCAAAATTGTACATATTTGATTTTGCGCAGGTCATATTGCGAATTTTTTTCACCGGCGGGCGTTGTGATTGCGGCTGTCCTTGTCACCTGAAACAAACGATTTTTTTAAATTCCATCGTTCACGAATGTGGATATCGTTCGGCCGTCTACTTAAAATTTTTACGAATAATTTACTAAATGGCGGCGTTTGAAAAGGAGTACTCTGATTTTTACAACAAAATTTCCATCTCTCGAGGCCCGCAAAAATAGTAATTGTGAAGCAATCAAAAAGATATAAGACCGAACGATAGCTACACCTGTACTCTACATGTGTGCAAAAGTGCAAGTCGATCGGCCGAGTAGTTGTTGAGAAAAATTCACGCCCGATTTGAAAAATGTTGTCTTGAGAAAAACGCGTTTAAGGGGTATTCTCACTTGCACGCTAAAAATACTATTTTAATGAACTTTTGTTGATAGGTTTATATTATAGAAATTGATATAAAAGTCCTTACACTTAATAAATACGTTCCTCAAATACATTTAAAAAATGTTTTTATTTATTTAAGTCACTATTTATAGACGAAAATGGTGGTTAAAAAATGGTAGGTCTGCGCTGTGGATGTAATCTCGGAGATGGATAATCCGAAACAAGAAAATCAAACGGTTTTAGATGCAGTGTGTTAATGGCTATAGCGCATATCATAAGATTTTTGATATATGCAAAAATAACAAAATGGCGGATATTTACGAAAAAAACAAAAAAAAAACGTGTTTTTCACCATTTTGGCAAAAAAATAGTAAATATCAACATTTAAAACAATCGAGAAACGCGTTTGACGTTTGTTTGGGTTACATAAATGAATAAGAACATTTTTAATGTATTTCGAAAGTGTATTTATTATGTGTAACAAATTTTATATAAATATCTATAATATAAACTTATCAAAATAATTCATGAAAATAGCCTTTTTTAGCGTTTAAAGTGAGAAGACCCCTTAAAGTTTCTCATGCAGTTATAGGGTGGATATTCACTGATTTCAGCAATTTATCTTCAGTCGGCTATACCAGGATCATACGGGATACCTTTTTCAGCTCCGAAGAAGTCGTATTGAGCTGTTTGTTTCATTTCTTCATTTTTTTGACCAGACACACTGGAGTTCTTCTGTAAGTAAAATGCCAAAGAACAGCGATAAGGAACCGATAACCCTTTGAATGGCAATTTCCATACTAATCTCCAAGGTGCACACGTTTTGGTGGAAATTTCTGCCATTGTAATATTGAAAACTTCCCAGTTGCAAACTGTAATTAGTGGTGAAGTGTTAGTAAAAGGAGGAATAAATTGCATCAGTCCGACTGCAATACACGTTTTGGTACAGACACAAGTAGACTTAGTGTGCTACAGTCATTCATTTTCTATTGAATTTTCAGTATATGCCGGCAAAAAGGATATAATATTTTCGTATCCAATATTCACACTCGTCGACTTTCGTATTACCCTCCTCTTTTTTCTCATAATGGAAAAATGACAAGAGATTTACTCTCTCTGGTATAAATGCCAAAAAAATCCGTTTCATGCCGGCGAACGAGATCCTTTTTCTAATTGTCCGATTAGCGTTGCCACATCCACAGTTCCATACGTGCCAGTTGACCTTTCATTCTAACCGAACAGCTATAAGTGTAATATAATTCTCACTACAATAGCAAAATGAAGGCTTTGGTCCGGCACAGGTATAAACGAATCTTCTTTACACATTGCCATTGAAATAAAAGAAGAGCATTGTGTTAATAATACATGTGTCTAAAATTCACGGCACCGTATGCAAATAATGGACCCTATGTGTGCGAAAAGACTGCGAATTCCATTGAAACCGAATGATTATAGCCAAAAGTGTCTTCGTGTATGTATGGAGACAGGTATTGCATTCGGACAAAGGTAATTCTCGGGAAATGACCCGTAACAACCTCTATTAAGGACCGACGATGAGGAAGACAACCGTGGAAATGAGGACGAGTTTAGAGGAGAAAGCAATAACGTATTCGAATGAGGGCGGAGGGGAAAACTAACCAGATACACCTATAGTGCCATGGCAGGAAAAGGATATACATGTCGACCAGACGAAATTGTAGCTCGAATCTATGAGGACATGAGCGTGTATCACGTGCATTAGCACTAATACCAATTAGCGGCTATAGTCTCGGTGTGATCCGTCGTGTAATTATAGCGATTGCCTCGTAATTATCGGCGTTAACATGCGTCGAGGTATCGACAGCCCGCAACCGGAATTCGCATGTTCCCCATTCATCTCCCTCTCTCTCTTCCTCTCTCCCACACACACACAAACTCGCACACACACGCACAGATACACGCACACATACTCACGCACTCTCGGTCTCTCACACACATACACGGACACCCGCATACAGACACACACCCACATACACGCACATGCACCCGCGCGCGCATACACACACACTCACTCACACACATACACACGCACACACACACACACGCGCGCGCACATACACACGCACACATACGCACTCACGCACGCACGGACACACACACACATATATATATACACACACACGCATACATTTACACACTCTCTCACGAAAACACACACACAAACACACACGCACACGCACACACACGCACGCACGCACACACGCGCACACACACACACACATACACACACACACACGCGCACGCGCACGCACGCACACACGCACTCGCGCACGCACACACACACACACGCACACGCACGCACGCACGCACGCACGCATACACACACACTTACACTCACACACTCTCTCACGAACACACACACACATATACACACACGCACGCGCATACACACACACACTTACACTCACACACTCTCTCACAAACACACACATACACACACACTCACGCACGTACGTGCGCACGCACGCGCACACACACACACACACACACCCACGCGCGCACGCACACACACATTCTCCTTCTATCGCTTTTCTCCATCCTCATGCAGCAGCCTCGCTTGGGTCTCTAATGGCACGTGCTGTTAAGTCATGGTACACGTCCAACATAAATAGCATACATACGATCAGCTCAACTGCACAATATCCGCACTGTACGCCACGCTGTCGCCGCATACGATTCTCGTTTCTACGCTGTTCCTTATTCTCTCGTAGTTAATTCATTGTATAATTGTTTTTGCGCCTGTAATACTTGACTACCTGGATCCTTCGACACTCGATTCGGCTGAATGACTCGATTCATCGAGCGGTGTCAGAAATCTATGGGTGCAAAAAAGGCATTGTGACGAGCAATATATAAAATTTGACAGTGTTTTGTATTTTGATAATTAATATATGTTGTAATATAATATTGTATTTTAAAATGTATTCTAATAGTATAGCATAATAAGTGTTTTGGAATAATTAATGTATTTTGATATTTTTACGAATACGTGCGGTTCAGTTGAATTTCAACGAGAACGAAGATTTACTTTCTTCTAATATTTGCCGTAAGGAAGAAAAAGAAACGTTATATTTGATGGTGAGACAAGAGAAGTTACGGTTCGATCCTATCATTTTTGTCTTGTTGAATTATACTGAATCATTGCTTTTCGGCCGTCTTGAAGGATAATATTTATATTCGCAACGTTGTAATAGCTGCCAGCGTTAGTCTGAATTAGTTAGCTGAGATAGATTATTGCTCTGCGATACGAATATTTTTGGAAATCGATCTTCGGGTACAAAATGGGGCCTTTTTTTTAAAACTGTTTTTTTTTCAGCTCCAAAATAAATCAACGATTTACGTAGTTACTTTGAGAATTAATGAGAAAAAGCTGACTAATCTGTTTAAAGACGAAATATTTCTGTCATTGAGAATTGTATATTTTTTGTTAATTTTTTTATGGCGTTTTTGAAATGACAGATCCAATTTTTACGTACAGAAACCTCTGGGTTTTCAGTTATCCTTCTGTTAATCGCCAGAAGTTAGATAATATTTGAGACTGAACAGATATTCCTGGTTTTTCGTATTACGAAAGCGACGTTTTTGCTTATTCGACGACTTATTTTTAATTGATCGTTTATTTCTGTCAATTTAATGAAATAAGTTCTATAAAATGTATATCTCGCGGGGAATCTGCTGCATCAATACCAAACATGTGATAATTATAATGAATGCATTATTATGCTTAAGCTATAAACGCGTTCATTGCAAAACTTCTTAACTCACAACAAGAAGAAAAGGTGGACATTTTTTTCATTCGTACAAAAAAAAAGGACTCTTAATATTGATATCTTTTTCAGTTCCTCCTTCTTCTATTCTCTTTTGCGGGCGTACAGTGGGTAAAAAAAGTATTTCTACACGTCGTCTTTTCAAATTATCCTAAGAAAAAAACAAAATGCATTATTAAGTTTCTGTGGTCGATAGTTTATCCTAAATATACATGGTGTCCGTTTACAAAAAAATTGGGTAAACACCAGCAAACGAATAAAATCAAATTAACAACAGTTTCGTGTGAGATATACAAATACTTTTTTTACCCACTGTACATACATTTGCATGTAATATCAACGATCGCGCGGCATAAAGCGTTAAAGAAGTACAACTATGTATGTGTATTAAACTCATTCACATTCGCATGAATCAAATGGCAATGTGTTGTTTCATATGCACTCATATTCACAGCCAAAGGGAACAACAGAAACGGAATCAAAGTGAGCGAGACGGTTGAATGTAAATTATGTGGCACAGACGAGGTATTTACAAAAAAAGTGTAATAGAGCGAAGCAGTGCGATGCCCGCCAGAGATATCCAATAAAGCATGAGCACGCCACCGAACAATTAAATTATTGGCGGTGACGATAATAAGGCTCACGATATCGCTGATTATCATTATTATTATTATTATTATTATGAATGTGTGACCTCCCATTACTTGAACTTTCGTTTTAATGTGGTCTATGTACAGTCATTATATGAGTATGTATGTACATATATATATATATATATATATATATATATATATATATATATATATATATATATATATATATATATAGTTGTGGGAAAATACAAAAAAACTTTAAACAAAATTGTAATATTTTAAATATGATGTCTACGGTTTTCTGTTCTTTTCAAGACGAATGAGTTGAGGACGGAAAAAAATATAATTAACTTTAAACGATATGCAGGTAGGCAAATACCGATAAAAACGCAAAAAGCAATGGGCGCTCTGTATAACTATCACATGTAACTTGTAACAAATAACGGAAATCCTTCCGCGCTCAATCCTCTGAAGAGCGCACCGTCACATTGGTGATGATGATTGTCTTTAACTTTTCATCTGCGTTTTCGATAGTGGATAAGCGTAGTCATCGAGCGGGTTTCGGTAATTTTACCAGGCTTAATAAATCTTGATAAATGAAAACTTATTATCGAGTCCAGTGACAATTGCGGCCGTATTCTACTGTAAACACTCATTTTCATAGTGATTTTTTTTTTGGGAATTTAATTTAGAGAAACGGTTCAATCTACAGCCTTAGTATTTCAGTCATATTTATACATGTTGAAAATAACATTTTAAATTTGTTCCCAGCATTTTATTCGAAATTTTACATAATATTTGCTATTGCACAGGTCTTGTTGCGAAAAATGTTTATCGTCGGGCATTGGGATTGCGGTCGTCGTTGTCATCTGAAACAAACGATTTTTAAATTCCATTCTTTATGAATGTGGTTATCGTTCGGACGTGCAATGACAAATTTTAGGAAAGGTTTACAAAATGACGGCGTTTGAAAAAGAGTACTGTGATTTTTATAATAAAATATTCTTGCGGCCCGGAAAAATTGTATTTTTAAGAAAATTTAGAAAAATGTAGGGCCGAACGATAACCACATTCGTAAAGAGTAGAATTTAAAATATCGTTTGTTTTATACGAGATGGATGCCCGCAATCACAACGCCCGACGGTAAAAATGTTTCGCGGTATGACCTGCTCAATATCAAATATCATGTACAATTTCGAATAAATGGTTGTGAAGAAATGTCAGATGTTACTCCAAACATGTAAAAAATATAACTGTGAAATACTAACACTGTAGATTTAACCGTTTGTCTGAATTTGATTACCAAACAATCAGCTCGAAAATGGATGTTGACACTAGATGTAATACTATAGTAATAATATGTAAATAATATATACGATATGCAACAGGTTCCACATTAAAGAATTAAGTGTGTAAGAGAGAGAGAGAGAGAGAGAGAGAGAGAGAGAGAGAGAGAGAGAGAGAGAGAGAGAGAGAGAGAGAGAGAGAGAGAGAAATGGCGAAAATAATGAATAATCAAAAAAATATAGTTTAGTAAAAGAGAAAAAATAATAACAAAATTATAGTGAATAGTGCATGAGTGACTAGGGTTTTCAACTTTCAGGTTTTCATAAACGTAAAATTTGCCACACCATTTTGTCATAATCTCATCAAAATGTTTAAAATCGATTGTATAATTTCACACACAAGACTAAAAAGCAGAAAATGAAATTATTTAAATTAACAAAGAAAATTAATATACCAGGTTTTCAAAACGGACTAAAAAATATAAAATAATTTCTTCCAGTCCCATACAGATTGTCCTGAAATTTGTAACGTGAATTTTTAAGGAATCATCACAGTGCGACCGCCCGAAAAATAGCCGATTTTCGCGATTTTTTTTCGGTGAATAGGATAAGCTAATCGGTCTATTTTTTTACAAATTGAAGCACCGATGAAAAACACAAAATGATTATAAAAAATGTCTTTATCCATTGTTTAACTTTGTTTTTATTTGCGGAAGATTGTACGGGAAAAAATGGTGCCCCATGGTAGTCAGGATTTCAGCCGCAAATTTTATCTGAAACAAAAATTTCAAAATTATTATTTATCTCTAGGAAAGCCGCTGTATAAATCTGTATAAAAACCTTTGGAGGTTTTTTTTGAGGTGAAATTTGGAAAAAGTGCGGTGGTTTGAATAAATAGTGTCAAATTTAGCCTTTATTCGACAGTTTTTCGTAAAAAAATAGGCAGATTTAAAAGAAAAAAAGCTTATGTAGCAACATAAGGAGTGACGTAAAGAATGTTCTGTTAAAATTTCAAATGGATAGCTTGAAAATTCTTCCTTTGAGAGTGACCACCGTTTTGAAAAACACCATTCCGAGAAAAACGCGTTTAAAGTTTTAAGAAAGGCTTAACTTTTTCTTACAAAGGGTGTAGCGACCGCAATAATTCGGATTTCGATCTAAAATTTGGACAGAACGTTTATAGCCCTGTATAGTATCGGATAATGCAAAAAAAATCGATTTTTTGAAAATTTTACACTGTGATGATTTCTTAATAGCCATGAAAATACTTGTAAGATTAAAAATAAAAAACGTGGGGCGCATGCAATAGATAGTTGATGCATGAATACTTCACCAAAGTCACTAACAATTGTATTGCACTGCAAATGTTAAAAAAACTGTTGTGTGAGTTTTCGCATCGACAGTTACTTCCTACAGTCCTTACTATTATCTATTGCACGCGCTCCACGTTTTTTGTTTAAAATCTTACCAGTATTTTCATAGCTATTAAAAAGTCACAATCACAAATTTTCAGAACGATCTGTATGGGGCCATAAATCTGTATGGGGCTAGGAGAAATTATTTTATACTTCTTAGTCCATTGAAAAATTGGCATATAAAAAAGAGTGCATTTAAATAATTTTGTACTTGACCTCATGCGAATGGTAAGGATACGAGCTTAAAGCGATACGAGCTTCAAGTTCGAGTGCAAACTTCCTCATAATAATTTATTCCAGGCCAGAATTTCTTATCACTCAATAGTGAAGTAAAAGCGTTCAACATCGTGAATAATATTCATTTTATTGGTCGTTATTCAAGAAAAGTGTTGCATTTTTCGTGTATCGTGCTTCAAGTAAACTTATTGGAAGATTTATGAACGGTCTGATGCTACGAAATAAACTCGAGGGAGGGAGGAAGTCACAATATGATTCAAGGCTTGATACCTTGGTACAGAAATTCAAAGGTTTTCCATCGTTGTGGCATGGTTGTTTGTTCTTGACAGTTCGATTTCCCGCGTTTGCGAGACCCAAAGATGGGGAAACGCACAGGCGCGACCAAAGGCGAGAAGGCGTCCTCGACCTCCTGATATTTCACGTCGTCGTCACCATCTTATCGAATATTACTTCGCCGTTACTCACGTTATCGAATATACTGCACTATACTTATCGAATATACTGCGTTTGTCGGAGATGGATTAAACTGTCGATAACGTGATATGTCAAATTTTCATCCAGCCTATATAAAACTCATAACGGATTAATCTCACGTGTAAGTTTTACACATTCATTTTCCTTACAATACAATTTAGCCTAATCTAAAATCATATATATGCTAAACGTTGGTTTCCAAAAAAATCGACTTCGGCTGTTGGTGCCCGTGCCAGTCAATTGATCCCATACGCAACATTACGTGAGCCCCGATGTCTTTAAGAGGGAAAATATCTTTAGACGAGGAAAAAATGCGGATGTTCATGGTTTGTTTAATAGGAACGATTTCTTCACAATTTTTTAGACTTAGGGTATTTTTTACTTACTTTTGGATGTCACATGGTACTTTTATTCATTTTGGAAAAAATTGCGGATTTTCCTTGATTTTTTTTAATAGGAAAGATTTCTTCACCATTTTTAAGGCTTAGGGTGTGTTTGACTACTTTTTGATGTTACATGGTATTTTTTTTATTCATCCTTAAAATGTCGAAGGTTTGGCACTGGTTGTGGCGGATGTTGTCAGACGGCGTGACACGTAGCGCCGGCGGGATTAATCCGAATAAATCCAAGGAAGACTTTTCTATCATTGCCACTCATACGCCGAATATGAACCAAGAAAAAGTGAGAAATGTTGAAATTCAATGAAATGGTACGCGTCGAAACAAAAAAAGTTGAATTTTCCGAAAAATGGCTACATTTCGCAATAAAAAAAGAAAACTTATTAAAAAAGTTTTAAAAAACATTGAGGGTCATGCTTTAGACAATAAGATTATAAAGATTTATACAAAATTCTATCAGAATCGGTCCATTAGTTTTTTAGCTACACGTCACACCAATTTTGAAAATGCAGTTCAGAAGACCGTCCCATACTTCCGCAAGTTTTAGAAATTAATTTTTTTTAATGCACTGCAACAGCCAAAAGTAGTAATAAAATATATCGTAAATCTCATAAATTGTGAAGAAATCTTTCCTTAAAAAAAAATGAACAGCCAATTGCTTCCTCATCTAAATGTATCTCCCCCCCTTAAAATTACATTTGGATAAACTTCAGCATAATAACATGAAGATTATTTTATGGACCGTTTTATAGTCAAAGTCAACGATCCGTTAAAAATATTTCGAGGACGATCTTCAAAACAGCCAGATGTGGTGATAATCAACGTTACATAGATGTGATGGGCTCAAAAGAACCTTTCCGCATATATATTAGAAGCACCTTCAAGAGGCCTTTCATAGCAGCAGAAGGTGTAACTTTATATGCAGAGCAAGGGGCCTCCAACGAAAACCTGATGACAGCTTAAGAGCCTTTCACCAACCCCACTT
This sequence comes from Ophion obscuratus, assembly GCA_964007375.1. Taxonomy (NCBI): domain Eukaryota; kingdom Metazoa; phylum Arthropoda; class Insecta; order Hymenoptera; family Ichneumonidae; genus Ophion; species Ophion obscuratus. Next base: position 36,715,249 of record OZ023314.1, read on the forward strand.
ACATATAATGCTCACCAAAAATGTTGGCACCATACGCACCCACGTTCGCGCAACATTTCTTATTATTAAATGTAATACCTGGATCAAACTGACTTGGCCAGCCTATACGAAACTTCAATATCCTGTCGATCGAATGTCAATAATCCTCACGAACTCCGATCAATTTAAGCAAGCTTGAACTACACGGGTGAATACTTTTCTATATTCTTAATCAATTATGTGAAAATAATTCACACAAACACTCTTATCAGGTGTACATACTTTTGCTTTACAAATGTACCACTCGGTGTCGAAACTGTTAACGATGAAAATCATTTATCGTGCCAAATTGACGATAAAATTTGTAGGAAACAAAAATTTTAAAATGTAAACTATCTGCACCGGTCATACTCGTTGATCATTTAATTAATTCGTAACGTTTAAATTTTTGGCTCTGAATTCAGAGTCTACAGGGTGTCCCAGAGCTGATGGTAGTCCCTGAAATGTCGGGTACGGGGTAAAATTCTGAGTTGATTGATATAAGCATGTATGGGTCTCAGATCAACCCCTGAGTTATTATTCATTTTTAAAGGCGAGCGCACCTGATTGGCCCGCCGTTAAAAATTAATAATAATTCACGGGTTGATCTGAGACCCATACATGCTTATATCAATCGTCTCAGAATGTCACCCCCGACCCTCCATTTCAGGGACTACCATCAGTTCTGAAACATCGTGTATAAGTCATCATGATGGAACTTCAAAATGAAGACCCTCCAAATGCATCTACGATTAACCCACAAACAACTAATTGATGAAAAGAATTCCAAGCTCATAGAACCAGTTTCGGTTTAGGCATTTTTCACATTGCGTTTCGATATTAGATACGCACGATCATAAGGCTAATGGCGAAAAAAGCAATTTTGAAATTATCTCACCACTGTTCGATGCGTCTTCACTTTTGAAGACGTTCCATGAACGAAATACTTAGCGTCGTGGGTCACGAATACTTTGCACGAGTAATAGATTCCAATTTAGTGATCGAATTATTTTCAGACCTCATTTGCGCATCAACTCTTCAACGTTACTGCCGGTTGCCATTCTGTGTGCAAGGCCGTAAGTGCAGGATGAGGTGAATTTATCGACCTCTGAACAAACAGAGAAGACGAGGTGAGAATGAGAAGTTGAGAGAACCGGAAGATTTAGGGAAGAGCTCTGAACCAAGAGTACGATAGTATAGTTAAAACAAGGTCCGAGTGATAGAATACGTTTATGTAGAGACAACGGAGTTAAAGCAGAAGCGAGCGTTCACGGGTTTCTCCACATCGTTCGTCGACCGACCGAAATTTCGTAATCCTCTTTGGTCGGCGAGGTAAGCCCTCTGTTTGACGGCATCTCAAATCCTAAATATACACACACACATACATACATAAATGCATATATATATATATATATAGGGTGTCCCATTTTAGGAAAAGCATTAAAATCAATCGCAAAGATAAGGTCGTACAAAAAAGTGTTTTCTACGAACGCATATAACTTTCACTAATACAACTTAACTTTTTCATAAAAGCATGTAACTTTTACTAATACAACTTAACTTGTTCATAAAAGCATGTAACTTTTACTAATCAACTTGATACAACTTTTTTTCGTCAACACGTACAAAAGATACTGCGGTAAATTTTAATTTTTCAAATGAAATGGTATGATTTTCATATTGTAGAAAAATAGTTGATTTTTAATCAAATGTAACGGTAAAAAAGTCTAGCTCAAAAATCAAGAAAGTTCTGGCAGTTACAATTTTTTAAAAATATTACAGGTATGATACAACACAGCGGCAAATTTCATATGTATTTGTGATATGTATGTGTACATGTGATGTATATAACATGAGATGTTTCCAAAAACTTTAAACCGTCGTATGTTTCTTGATTTTTGAGCTAGAACATTTTTCTTTCCGTTGATTCCTTCTCGAAATCAGCTATTTTTCTAAAAAGATGAAAACCGTGCTTTTCCGTTCAAAAAATTGAAAGTTACCGCGGTATCTCTTAGACGCGTTGAGAAAAAAAAATCTTTCGTATTACCATCCTGCTCAAAACCACAAAACTTTTGTACGAAACACTTTTTTTACGACCCGATGTTTTTTATTTATTTCAATGCATTTAGCAAAATGGGACACCCTGTATGTATATGCGCGCTCGCACGCGACTGTATGTACACATATACATAAGCTCCCATTGTCGTTTTTAGTCCCAGTAGTTCATTTTTTGCCTGACTTTATAGAATGGCGTCCGCCTACGCAAATTTGTCCGTCTGTATTTTTTAATTTAATAATTTGTGCTCCGTAAATAGAAGAAAAGAAAATTATCGTTTATTTTCGTGTCCCAATCAGTTTAGACTTCAGTTAAATTGGAAACTATTCGTGACGTTCGATGACGCTCTTAAAAAGTCATTCTGTTAACAAAAAATAGACGGAGCCAAGGCAGAAGAAGACAGAATAGTTGGCGAAATGAAATGGACAATAGGAATCAGTCATCGAAATAAAAAAGATAAATGTCGGGATAGAAAACGGGCGATGCGATACAACAATGGTTGGTCGATTGCTCACGGATTATCAGCTAATAATATTAGTCGAACGAATCTGGGTGGAGGAGGGGCACCAAGAGAGGGGGCGACCAAGAGAGACGCGGAGAGAGTGAGTGAAAGGTAGAGTGCGAGGGAAAGAGAGAGACAGACATATCCAAGTTTAAGGCCGTATTCTAGTGTGAACACCCGTTTTCAAGGTGACTTTTGGGAATGAAATTTAAAGAAACGGTTAACCCTACAGTGCTCGTAAAGGGTGTCTCAAAATGACCTGACATTTTAAATTGCGCGTCGGGACCTGACCATGATCAGGCCCCGATCGGGGTGTGATACGTGTAACACCTATTACGGACATTCTGATCCGGTCCCGATCAGGCCGGAAGTATTTAGGCCCTGAATCAGGCTATACTAAAATGGCCCTACTAAGGCCGTCCCTGATAAGATTCTACTAAGGCTTTCCCCGATAGGGCCCAACCAAGGCTTGCCCTGATAGGCCCTACTAAGGCTTTTCATGATAGGGCCTTACTAAGGCTGTCCCTAATGTGGCCCTACTAAGGCTTTCCCCGATAGGGCCCTACCAAGGCTTGCCCTGATAGGCCCTACTATGGCTTTCCCTGATGAGGCCATAAATAGGCTTGCCCTATAACTGCCTCAGCAGTCGATAGATGCACATAACCTCTTATTTTCCATATGGAAACTTCGATTTTACAGCATCGTACCTTCGGAGTTTCGATGCATTCCTGAATTCTATTTAAAAAAAGGTGCAACTCGAATGCGCGTTAGAAGATTTTGGCAGCTTTGTAAGGCGAAGAGAGAGACAGAGTGGAATTATACATATATATAAGGTTAAGTTTCAAAAATCTATAGCATGTTATTCGACAAACCTCTTTAATTGTCACAATGATATTAACTAATTGATACACTTTATGTGATACAACGAATAATTATAGGAATTCATTTGTTCTCTTATGCCATATCTGGGACCGCGATGCTACAAGCACTCGGTAGCATAGGGGCAGCGTGCCTAGCTTTGGGTAGGTAGGTACGAGGTTCGATTCCCATATAGTAGGCCAAATATTTTCTTCGAACAAAAACATTTCAGCAGGCCAGGGAATGATGAATTATGATACAAATTCATTGTAGTGGAACTCTAAATTAAGTGGTTCATTCATTCCATTTTGGATTCTTGAAATATTATATGCATTTCTTTCTGATCAGGCAACCTGATAGGGGCCTGATCAGGCAACAAGGTCAGGCCCATATGTGACACTACGTTACATTTCCTAGTAGGGCCGTTTCAGGCTGCCTTATTAGTGCCCTTCCAGAGCAGTCAGGCAGCCTGATTGGGCCCTGATTTGGGCCCCATCAACATTTTTACGCATCTACTACAATAATTTCTGGTATCAGGAAGTATTGAGGTTTACTCATGGAGAATAACACAATCGAGCAACGCATGGAAATTGTTATATGCTGCATTGTTACTGCATATTGCAGACGAAGTTTCTTGGTCGTGTTATCCTGCGTCGCGGCAATGTGAATTGGCCACCAAGATCGTGCTATTTGATGGAATTGGACTTCTTTCTCTCGGGTTTTCTGAAAGGAAAAGCGTATGCCGATGATCCACATAGCATTCTGGAGTTCAAGGAAACAATTGGACGCACCATTAATAAAATCAGTCCGAAATTATACCAACATCTGATTGATAATTTCGTCAAAAGAGTGAAAGTTTGCAAACAAGGACGAGGCGGCCATTTATCGGATGTTGTGTTCCACACATAACCTCCATGTTTGTACCTTATATTAAAACAGAAATATTCGTAATTTTGAAATAAATAATACCCTTTATTAAGGCGGGAACCTCCTCCAGACAACAGGTTTTTCAATATTTTTGACAAAAATTTGAGAGCATTTATTGCAATGAATCTAATTACATAATAATATTGAGGTTCAAATGAATACAAAAAAAAATATCATGAGGGAAAGATAACAAAATGGCGGTGCTAGAGGTGCTCGAACTTGGCTCCTAGAGTTTGAGCCGTGGAACGCCCAGGTCCTTGTATTTAACTAAAATCAACGAAACAATTTTTTTTAAATTAAAACAAGTCATTCAGCTTTGCATAAACCTAAATTTAGCAAAAGAAAAATTGCAAAGTTGCGGACAAAAAGAAAAAAACCCTCTTTTCATAAACGAATCGTTAAAAATAATATTTATTGTAACAATTTATACGAAATTTTAGGTTTGTGCAAAGGCCGATGAGTTAAAGAATATCTGTACAAAATTTCAAGTTGATTGGTTCATTACTCTTTGAGTTACATTCCACGGCGCGGAAGAAAAACGTTTCGAGAAAAACTCGATTGAAGTTTTCGTTGTTGAAAAGTAGAGTTTAGAGTGATTTATAATTACTCAAGCTTAATCTGCGATTTCGGGGTTATAGAGCAAGCCTTCTTCTAGGAAATAATCAATCTGGGCTGCACTTTTCTCTTTTTTGTATGAACTGTTTGTGTGGAAACAAAAAACGACGCTTACATAGGCCGAATTTTTCTTTACAATCGTCGGACTTGAATAATAGTATTATTCGAAACCTATTATTCAAAAAGTAAACTAGCAAACTTGTTTAGCTAAGAAATTAAGAGGCAGAGGCCGCAAAGTTTGCGCGCTCGTTTACTTACTCTCGGTACTGTTGGAGGGCATCACTTCGGTCACTTCCTGGGGACTTTTAGGACTATCTGTTGGGCTTTAAACTTTGGAAATATATACTTCAGATACTAAATGAATTTTTAAAGTAATAAAAAAATTTGATATCTAGAGAAGGTTCCCCCCTTAATAAATTGAAATGCCAGGTCATTTTGACACACGCTATATTTCACAGTTATATTTTATTATTATATAATAATATCATACATACCAGGTGTGTAAGTATGAAACCGGAATTTTTGTACAGAAAAAACACGTTTATTGTAATGATATGATACAAAGTATCATATCATTACCGTAGGTACATCCGCCAGTTGTTGTTGTGTTTGAGCGTCGTCTTCGTCCAACAAGGCTTGCAGTTCAGCGTCTTCAAACTTTTTCGGTGGTCTTCCACGTTCTTCGTTCCTCACGTCAAAATCGCCACTTTTGAACCGTTTGAACCACTCGAAACACTGTGTTTTACCGAGAGCATGCTCACCAAACGCCTCCACAAGCATTCGATGCGATTCGGCTGCGGTTTTCTTCAGATGAAAACAGAAAAGTAGTGCTGTCGGCAAATCGTAATTTGTTGGCACAAAACTCAACATGTTTATCTCTAATAAACTAATGCTACTGAATGAAACTCGTGTTATTGTGAGTTGGAAATCTTTGTCGGATATCAATACAATAACAAGACACCGCTGACGTGATGTGTCGGTAACTGCATCGACATCTAGCGCCACCTATGGGCAAATTCCGGTTTCATACTTACACACCTGGTAGTTATACATTACAATTTGTTCAAAATTGCTCACGATATCTGATTTTGCGCAGGGCATGTCACAAAAATATTGGTATCGTCGGGCGTTGTGATTACGGCCGCCCTTGTTATCTAAAAAAAAATGATTTAAAAAATGGCTATTCTTTACGAATGCGGTTATCGTTCGGCCTTCCATATTTTGTATCGCTTCATAATTACTATTTTTCCGGGCCCCGAGAAGTTAACATTTTATTGTAAAAATCAGAGTACTCTTTTTCAAATGCCGCCAATTCGTCAATTTTTCCTCAAATTCTCCATTAGAAGGCCGAACGCTAACCGCATTTATAAAGAATGGAATTGAAAAAAAAAAAAAACATTTGTTTCAGATGACAAGGACAAGCCAATCACAACGTCTGACGCTAAACAATTTTCGTGACATGACTTACGCAACATGAAATATCATTTAAAATTTCGAATAAAATGCTTTTAATAAATTTAACATGTTACTTCGAACATATATAAATATAACTGTAAAAGATAAATATAACTGTAGATTTAACTGTTTCGCTAAATTGAATTCTCAAAAAGTCACCTTTAAAATGGGTGTTCACACTAGAATACCACCTTAATCTTAATATTTTTTCAGTTTTGTTTGGGAATACTTAATGCGATGTCTCGTATACCATCATATTAAACGCATTGTATATTTTACCCTAATAGTAGATACACATTAGCATTCGCATACCAAGAGATACGTGCACGCTCGTGTTTGAATGCATATGTATATAAATATGTAGGCGTATATACAGACAGGTGACGAAGTGGAGGCATTAGTTGTTCATGGCGTCTTAATTTCGTCGGTACAACGGCCGGTGCTTACTATTTTTCAATATACACACTTTCTCCCTTTTCGCAGGGGAAACTCATTTCGTCTATTTCGTTACTTCCGGTAGAAAATCGTATGCCAAATTTTTTATCATATTGATAGAAAATAAATACAGGGTGCTTAAGTGGTCTTCTCACTTTAGACGCTAAAAAAGGCTATTTACATGATTTTTTTAATCTGTTTATATTATAGGTATTGATATACAAGTTGTTACACTTAATAAATACACTTTCGAAATACATTTAAAGATTTTATTTATTTATTTAAGTCACTATTAATAGAGACGTAAATGGTAGTTAAAAAAAGTCTTAAGAAAATTGTAGGCTAGCGCTGTTGACGAAATCTCGGAGATGGATAATCCGAAACAAAAAAATCAAACGGTTTTAGATTCAGTATGTTAATGGCTATAGCGCATATCATACGATTTTTGATATATGCAAAAATAAAATAATGGCGGACATTGCAAAAAAATACAAAAAACGTGTTTTTTCACCTTTTTTGGCAAAAAAAGTAAACATCGAAATTTGAAAAAATCCTTGATGTGCATTATAGCTATAGTGTAAAGAATATGTGGTTAAAATTTCATAAGGATCGGTTCAGTAGTTTCGAAGATTTTATTGACAAGCCAGCAAATACACAAAAACAAATTTTAATGCATTTCGAAAGTGTACTTACTAAGTGTATCAACTTTTATGTCAATATCTATAATATAAACCAATAAAAAAAAATCATGAAAATAGCCTTTTTAGGGTCTAAAGTGAGAAGACCCCTTAATCTGGAAAAACATCTTTTGGCTTAATTTCAAGTTTCAAGTTTATGATTACTGTTCATCCTTGTAATGAACACATTATGGTCCGTTTTATAAAGTGCGTTCGCCTGGTTACAAAAACAAATTTGGCTTACCCAATAGTTATTTTCTATAGGTGACACTCTTAATTAAATAAAAAGATACTCAACTGCATCTCTGCGCAAAAAGAAATCGATCAAATTTCCAGACAAGTCCGTAACTATTGATGCGCTTTTTTCATTTTGTGCAAATAATTTGATGTCAAACGTTGCACTTTTTGAACTGACGTATCTTCTCAAGGCCAACATTTCTCTTGTGTTCTTTGCAAAACATGGAAACAAAACTTTAAAGCCAGAAATCTGTATTTCGGTTAAAAAAAACTGTAGTCAATTTTATAACGAATAATAAATGGCTAAAGAGAAAGAGACAGCACAATATGTGACAATGAAAAGGACATTATTTCTATCACATGAACAGATGTTACGACTCGTTTTTTGCTTCGGTCGATTGTTTCAACGATGTCGAGAGGAAACACAATTCATAATTATTCATTAGCATCAATTAGCTGGATACACTTCGAGATTCATTTTAATTCATTGAACCATTGGCAAAGGCGTTCACGTAGCTCCAAGATTTGAATATGATTAGTGAGATAAGATGTTTTTGTAAAAAGCCCTTCCACTTAATGAAATCTCAATATGTATTATACCGAGAGATGCATTATGAGGATTACGAGGAACTGTCAGTCTCGCTTCAGTGCGGGGAAGTGATGAAACCCCCTTACCCCCAGCCACAGCGCCCCCTTCTCCAGGATGAATTAAGATGCTCCGAAAACTTAAGGTGCAGGCGACGAGGCAGTTCTAAAATCTCGGCGGGCTCAGATTATGCAACGACGTATATGATTTATGTGTGTGTGTGTGTGTGTGTGTGTGTGTGTGTGCCGTATCTCTTTTTTACCGTTCGATACATTTTGCGATCAATTTATACAATTCGATCCATTCATGAGCAGAAGAAACAACCAGGCCAAATAAAAATTCCGTAAAAATGATAATCTTCTAAAGATTTTTCTAACCCTGACGGCCAGTCAATTTTTTTTGCATATCGTCCTTTATTAACCATTGTTTGTATTTGTTTCATAAAAAGATCTGTCGTTAAAATTGTTCAGTACCTGAAGACAGATGATTGGTTACCGATAAAATTGATTATTTTCTATATCTAGGCTCGTTCAAATATAGGATGTCTCAAAATGACCTGAGATTTTAATTTATTAATAAAACGTATTATTGATAGGGAAAGTACGAAAAATGTTATTTTAATATAACGTACAAACATGGAGGTTATGTGTGGAACACAATATCCGATAAATGACCCTCACTAATTTCATTAACAGTGCGTCCAATTACTTTCTTGAGCTCCCGAATGGTCTATGGATCATTGGCATACACTTTTCCTTTTAGAAAACCTCAAAGAAAGAAGTCCACTGAGAAAAAAATTCAGTTGGTTTAACAAAATGTATCTTTAAATACGTTCAACTTGATTTTTGATTGGCATAACAAACATTTTGTTAATCTAACGATAGTTTTAGTGGTGTGAACTGTAGCTAAATAAGCTACAGTTCACACCACTAAAACTATCGTTAGATTAACTAAATGTTTGTTATGCCAATCAAAAATCAAGTTGAACGTATTTAAAGATACATTTTGTTAAACCAACTGAATTTTTTTCTCAGTGTCCAAGTTCGTCAAATCGCACCATTTTGGTGGCCAATCCACATCGCCGTGCAATAACTGCTTTGCTTCGCCCGCAGTGTGGCAGGTTGCGCCATCTTGTTGAAAGCATATGTCTTCCTAGTTCATATTGTTTATGCCATCTATCGGATATTGTCTTCCTCACATAAACTCCATGTTTGTACCTTATATTGAAATAAAATATTCGTACTTTACAAATAAATACTACGTTTTATTGATAAATTAAAATGCCAGGTCATTTTTAGACACCTTTTCTTATTATATTGCAGCACAAGATTTAACTTTATCGTTTTGGATTAATTGTACGATCTTACACTCCTCACGAGAGATAGATCATTTTTGGCGTTCTGGTTGAATTGCTTATCAATTCTTGAAAATAAAATTCCTATCGACACACCTCATTAGCCGTAGTGGAGCGCGTAGAAGATGAACATACACATGTACGTACGTACACGTAAACACGCTTAAGGGATAATCGCAGTGTCACGGGTCGAAAAATAGCTGAATTACGCGATGTTTTTTCCGATGGTTAAAATTCGCTAATTAGTCTGATTTTTTAATGTCATATCAAAGTACTCATGAACAACAGAAAATAAAGTTTCAAACGGTTGTTTTGTTTTCAGTTATTTCAACAGTTGGAAATGTCTTCGTAAAAAAGGAGTCCTCACGGTATACACGGTAGTGGCTGTAAATATTATCGGAAACAATATTTGTAAAACGATTAGTAATCAGTATGTAATACGCTATCTTGCTAAGGAGGTTTTTTAAATCCAAATTGGGAAAAATTGACCAACTTTTCGACGGTTTTTCGTTAAAAAAAAAATAAGAAGATTAAAAAAAGCCTCCGTAGCAAAAAATGATAAAGGATGGCGTGAAGAATGTTGTATCAAAATTTGAGACGGATAGCTTGAAAACTCTTCCTTTGAGAGTGTACCCTGTTTTAAAAAGCAACATTTCGAGCAAAACGCGTTCGTCCGCGCCAGGTCTCACGCAGCTGGTCGAATCTCTGTTCTGAGAAAGACTGTAGCAACCGGAGTAATTCGAATTTTGCCCCAAAAATTGTACAGGATGCTTATAACCGTCTATACTATTGGATAATGCAAAACATGGATTTTTCAAAATTTTTTTTTTTTTTTTTTAATGATGCGATGCTGTGATGATTTCCTAAATAGTTAAAATAGTTAATAGTAAAAGTTTATTTAAAATTTTTTGTATTCATTAAAAAGATACATATACAGGGTGTCCCAGAACTCAACGTCAAGCCGAAATGGGGTGACAGGATTGATTGTAACCATCATGAGAAAAATCAGAAAAAAAATAAAGGAGAAAAAAAAAGCAGAGCCTTTCAAAGTAGACAAATTTTGAAAATTTTAAATTCATAGTTTAACAAATAGCCTTAATTTTAGGAAACTTGGGTTTGTTTGGGTTTGTTTGGGTTTGTTTCACAATAACCGAAAAATGGTTACAGTTTGACCAAATTTCTAGGTTTTTCTTAAATGCCCATAATTTTCAAACTGCACGGGATAGATTTTTTTTCGGATTTTTCTCATGATGATTACAATCAATCCTGTCACCCCGTTTCGGCTTGACGTTGAGTTCTGGGACACCCTGTATGTATTGACAAGATTTCATATAAAATAAAAACGAAGATAAGGGCGTTTAAAGATTTTCATACAAAGAAGCAAAAGTTTCCGAGACGTAAAGAAAAGCGTTTTCGTCTCGTTGCGTATTATTTTGATCCGCAACGCACTCAACTGGCGGTGGAATATTTTTGAGAGAGTCAAACTCTGCCATTGAAGATGAATCCTCAGAGATATTGACTTCTTCTTTTATATAAATGGGATAAAACAATATGTACATAAAGCGCTTTGTTTAAATTATCACCTTGTGGCGCAGATTCTGTAATATTTTCTTCGATTTGTATACTACAGTCTGATCTCTTACGCTTCTTCACAGTTTCAGTCATTTTATAACAGTTAATAGTAATTCAGATACAGTAGTACACAATAATATTCAATATTATGTATTTTAACGTGAAACAAAAATTCGCTGAATAAATGTTCACGTGCAGTCGAAAACGTTTATGCATGGGCGATGTGAATACTAAGTTGCAAATCGTTCGAGCGAGTTTCTTGTTGAGAGAATCGCATGCGGAAAAAAGTGAGAGAGACAGACAGAGGTATCGAGCACGGAGCGCGCGTCTGGTGGGGGTATGCGATATATAAGAAAAACTCTTCCCCTTGGGGGCTTTTGGTTTCTTATTCGGAGGTCGGACTGCATATCCAATTCACGCAAATGCACAGCCAGATGTGCGCGCACACACACAGGATACGGCACACCATAACAAGAGACGCGGCAATTCGACGTCAAATACGTAAAGGCCAGAGGCTACAAGTATCCCTACGTGAAAATGCCGCAACTGAAGTCTTGTACAGCTTGTATCCTTGCAACTATGCTCCAAAGCGAATTATTGACGACAATTTCACTATATAATTCTAAACGGCGCTTTTTCCCTTTTTATTATTCAATCCCTGCGCACGATGCTAACGTATTAACATCGTGTCCATAAAAATCGCAGAAAATATAAATATCTTAGACTGTAGGCAATTGCCATTTTTCCAGCTATCTGACAAAAATTAGTGTAACATTAGTGTATTAGCCAACGCAGAATTTCGCTTTGAATTTTGTCCGTATCCGTATTTTGTATTATTTTCATTTATTATTCATTCGGTAGTAAATTCAGAAAGCTTGGTATTTTATATGATATTTTGTGGAAGGCTCGATATTTTTAATATTTTGTGAAATATTTAGGATGATGAAAGAAATCGTATAATACTTTACATTGAACTTCCGAATTCGCTCTATTCGAAAATAGATCATAAAAACTCATTGCATAATAATAAAAGGAAATTAAAAGTATAAAAAATAACACTTTACGCTACACAAAACAATGAAAAGCCATAAATATGCATTTTTCTTGCATCAGTCGCAGACAATGAAAATTCGTAACTGGAAGTAATGAAGTGGTAGGTGTGGGGGAAGAATAAAAGAGAATAAAAGAGAGGACGTCCAAAGGAGCGTGCGATAGAACATTCGAATATATATATATATATATACCTTTCGGTCTTTAACTCGATTAAGACTAACAGAGATCAATCGATATTCATCATGTTCTGGAGCTGGAGCTTAAGAACGATTTGACAGAATTTATCGACAATCAGCGTGTTGACCCATTAACGTTTTTGACATTGCAACAACCAGTGAGTTCCTTCGAGAATTTATACCTGCCTGCGTATGTATAAATACACATGTATAATAAGGTAGCCCGACTATCCGCATTTGCCCCTGCAAACGAAACTAAGAGATCGTGGTCTCAATCGACGTCCCTCTGCTTCCCACTGACCATTATGTTATCTTGACGTGTCAATCTTTTAAGTAGGTAGAACGAACTAGGACGCCTTTACATTAAAAAAGTAATAGAAAAAAGTGAGTAGAACAGAAAGAGAAAAGGAAGAGACAGATGGAATGGGAGAGGGACAGTGATCTTCATGGTATACAGTCGATAAAATCAACCATTCTTCTCCTCCCTCTGCTTCTTTCTCTCGTGCTCTTGAACACCTTTTACTCATCTCTCGTCACTAACGCACGGTGAACATATCTTTGACACTGCAGTATTCATATTTTTTTGTTTTCATCTTTAAAACCCGATTTTTTTTAAACTACTTGACCTCAAAACGAAATTGCGCTGTTTTTAGTACTGCGGCCGCCCAGATTCCGTAGAATATATGTGAATACATAAGCGTTTTACGTGGCCAGCTGTTAAAAGATTGCAATGGTTTGCTTTGCATCTTTCTAATTTTTTGGATTCAGGAGCACAGCACAGTGGGATAACAAAAATCCAAGATTTTTATTGTAAAGTTCCCTTTGGAACATGAAGGATTACCCAAAGATTTCGGAGTCACCATTAAATCTTCGAGTATTTTCCTAGCTATTGAAAATTCACAGTCACAAATTTTCAGGACAATCTGTATGGGGTTAGGAATCTGTATTGGGTTATAAATCTGTATGGGGCTAGGAAAAATTATTTTATACTTTTAGTCTGTTTTAAAAATTGTTTGCATACTAATTCCAATTTGAGTTGATATGCACCAATAATATACTCGAATAATACAGGCGGGGTAAAGAGGAGAGGGGGGAGGGGCGTTTTGTATCATGTTTAATATTTGATTAACGAGGTTTCAAAAACTATGCGATGAAGTTATTTGTGCAGTCTACTTATTGAGTTCCTCTTTACGTACATGTTAATATAGTAAAAACGACAAACCGATGTGTTGGTCTAGTGGTTAGCGTGCTTGCCTCTGAAATCAACACATCGGGAGGTCGCGGGTTTGAATCACCGTCTCGTAGTTTCGTCGAGAAATAAAAACACAGGCGTGACGTAGCTCCAGTTGTACACAGATGTCGCGCACACGGACCGGTACGTGTGTGTGTCGGATGGGTATGGCTGTAGCCTGTGAAGCTTATTTCTCGACGAAACGCCGACTAGCTCCGAGGCTGGGAAGCGAACTCGTGACCGGCTGTATTGGTTATAGGTTTTCCGCAGTTTCCCTATACCCATGACAGAAATGTCATGATGAATATAAAACAGAGGGGGAAGTCGGCTGCGGCCGCAATGGGGAGGGGGGATGATGGAGAGAAAGAACAAGTGTAGAGCGGTGGACATATAAAAGTGGAACCTTGTAAAAAGCCGAAAAGGCTGTGCAAGTAAAACTCGAAATATATATATATATATATAGTAAAAACGACAATAGAAAGAAAGTTTACACCATGCTTTTTGAAACATTGGTACGTTGACAAAGCAATATCTTCAAGGGAAACTTGGTCCTTGGGGGCTCGAAAGTTTTGTGCAGAAGTGAAGAAACGTGTTTTTTTAAATTAAGGGGCGAGTCCACTTTGGAGCCACGAAAAAGGCTATTATCATGATTTTTTCTGAGGATTTCATAAAAGATATGAACATAAAAGTTGTTGGGCTTGATAAATAAAGTATTGAAATAGATAAAAAAAACATTTTTAAGTCATTTTCATTCATTTTTAAGTACAAAAACTATAGTTTAACGTAACGCCTCAAAAATAGGTGGGCTAGGTAGCTCCATCACAACTCGGCAACGGCTTGTCTGAACCAAAAAATAAAAGTCCATTAGATTCAATCTGACACCAGCTACAAAATAACCCTCGGATATAAAGTTTTATCAAAAAATAAAAAAATGGCAGATAAAAAACGAAAAAAGTAAAAAACGCGCTTTTTCGCAGTTTTTCGCAAAAAAAGAGTAAAAATCAATATTTTAAAACCATCAAGGGTCATCTTGTTGCGACTCATGTTTACAATATGTGGTTCAGATTTCAAGAGAATCGGTTTATTAGTTCTAGAGATACGATGGAGCTAGATTTTGAAAACGTTGTTTCGAGAAAAACGCGTTTGAAGTTTATATTATGAAAAACTCTTACCTAAACTCAATTGGCAATTCCTGCACCGTACAAAATCCTTTCTGATTGCTCATCATCGTCGATTTCTTCAAGTCTTGCTTGCTTTCGATTTTTTTAATTTTCAAAGTGGACTGGCCCCTTAAGGCGGGATATACATTCAGACAGGAAGAAAATAAGCGATATAGAGGGATTTTTCAAACTAAGAAATAATTATTCTACAATTATCAAACTTTAGGTATACTTTAATAGTATATTTAAGTATACAAAACAATTTTTTAAATTTAATTCTTCATTAAAATGTCGAAGCTGTGGCAGAGTGTTACAGCAAGGTCGCCGCGGGAGTTGCGAATCGGTGTGCAGGCTAGCTTCCCGTAGACTTTGATTTGCAAAAAAGTTCAACATTTTTTCAGTTAGAACATGTATAGTTTCTACGTGACGGTAATTAACATGAAGAAAGTCCCAATTTAAGAAAATGGCACGGATTTACAAAAAAATCACCATCTCACGCAACAGTTCCGTACAATGTGGATGAAAAAAGTATTTTTTTTTTCAATTTTTAAAAACACTTTTCGTCAAGTAGAAGGTACCAATATTATCAATATTTCTACCAAGTTTCAACTCAATCGGCTTAACAGTTTTTGAGTAATCCTGCACGCCATTTTCGATAATGCAGTTTTGAGTAAACTGCGTTTGAAGTTCACGCCCGCTCCGAATCCGAGCAGTGAGGCACAGCGTTGACGGGCTGTAACATTGGAAGTTTTTCGAATTTTGCTTTGAAACTTTGGGAAAATATTCTACGTATATAGTTCTATCGTTTAAAGAATAAAAAAGAAATCAATTTTTTGATCGTTGTAAATGTATGCCCTGCCTTAAGCCACAGATTTTTGAAACATCGTTTGCGTTTTCGTACCACGCATTTTCTTGATTCTCCGTGAGGATACTTCCGAAGGCCCCTTGCAGTGAACGTTAATCCGATTATTGATTGTAGCTGATAATTAGTCGCTACAGAGCCGTCAATCAAGCTGTGTGCATGCCGTAGGGTTATTAGGTCGTTGGTTACCGACGACGCAGCTTTGCCTCCCTTCCTGCATAGCCTGTCGGAATAACCTGCATTTTCCCTCGCTTCTCATCCGTTGTCGTACATAATTTATATATAGGAACTTTGGCCTCGGTATCCGCCGAAAGAACTGATTGAACCAGAATCTTTTCGGGCCAAACATACATGTGTTTGTCTATGACCTTAGTGGATTATTTTTTGCTTTACATAGGTACTATTATTTGTTTATGGGCAGTATTCTTGCTCGATGTAAAGATACGTGACGATAAAATAAGTATTAATTGAGGTCAAATGTATTTTCGTTTTGAATATACACTAAGCGCAACAATCAAAGGATCACTTTGTTTTCTACGAAAAGTAGCCCTTTTTCAAACGACGGTAACTCAGTGAAAAATGATTCGAAAAAAATATTTAAAAAAGCATGTTGTAGCGTCAACCTTTAACTTTAATAATCTGATTATAAAAAAAATGCATCGTCTTTTTTTAATAAAGATATTTGTTGCTAGAAAAAACAAAACATAAAATCAAAAAATTTGCTTAAGTTTGACAAAGTGCACGGGGAACATGAATTTGTTTTTCAAAAATCTGCTCCAACCATTCAAAAGCTTGTACCTTTCCCTGCAATTTTTTTTTACAAACCGCTGTGCGATTTTTTTTAGCCAAGTTATCGCAGCTTAATGAAAAAATGCATTTTTCCACTTTAACCTGTCATAACTCTGGTCCAAATTATTGCCCAGTAACCAGACTGAGATCGTTGGAAAGCTTTGATTCCCCCCTACAAACCTGTTTGCTTTCGATATTTTTTTGAATTTTTTTTCAACGTCATAAAACTTATTGTTTAAAAGTGTGTGAACCGCCCGTTTTTACACTTTTTGTTTATCATGTATTAACATTATAACAAATGCAGGGGCACCAAAGGTTTTTGCTTTTTTTTGAGTTAAGGGTATGTAGAAATACTCCACCAAATTTCAGGTCGCTGCCTTTATTCTTTATTTGGGTTGCAACCCCGTTTATTTCGAGAAAATCGAAGATCCGTCAATTTTCACGAAAATCGAGATTTCTCAAGTACCGGCGCAGAGTGAATTTTTCGATTTTCAAACAGAACATGAGTGAATCACGAAATGTTGTGTTGAAGGGTTTTCGAGGCCGCCCATTACGAATCTGAGGTTGAAATTGAAAAATAAGAAATAGCGGATCCAATATGGCGGATCGAAATGCAAAAATGACTCGAAATCGGATAAAACGCTGTGTTCGGGGGTTTTCGAAGTCGCTCATTACGAATCTGAGGTTAAAATTCAAAATAAAAATGGCGGATACAATATGGCGGATCGAAAGTGTGTATTGAAAATATGTTTGAATGTAAAATATTCTTTATCCTCTATACAGCAAATTAACAAGAAGCAGATAAAAATGTTAATAAAGAAGTGACGACAGATTCTATTTAGGTAGGAAAAAAATGTACTCGATAAAAATACGATATAAGAATGGAAGGGTAAGATGCAGATGTTTTGTTCTACAAAAGGTCTAACTAACAAGGAAACTAACGAGGTCGAACTCTCCGATTTCGACGAAATTTGGCATGTTTTTAGAATGGGTAAAAATAGGCGATACGTATTTTTTTATAATTGCGGAACCCGATTGTTAAGGGGTGAAACGCACCCTCGAAAATATGGGTATTTTTCGTTTTTCGTCGATAACGTGTTAACAGTACGAGATATGAAAACATTTTAAATTTCAAAAACGTTTATTTTTCCATGGGAGATGAGAATGATACAGGCAACAATAAATTTCAAAAGAAAAAAAAACCCTACTTTCGAGGTTGCGTTTCACCCCTTAAAAATCGGGTTCCGCAGATATAAAAAATTCGTGTCGCCTATTTTTACCCATTCTACAAACATGCCAAATTTAATCGAAATCGGAAAGTTCGACCCCGCGTCCTTTCCTTGTAAGGGGGAGGGAAAAAAGAATGAAAATTCGCCATTTTCTTTACGAAATATTTCTTCGCCATTTTTGCAACTTAGGCTATGTTTTATTCCTGCTTTTGGCTATCACATGGTATTTTTTTTTCAAATGAATCTGTAAAAATGGCGGAGGTATGGCACGGTCCTCTGAACGGGTTGCGGCTGATGTCAGACGGCGTGATGCGTAGTGTCGGCGGAATTAATCTGAAAAAAAACCATCGAATATTTTTCTTTCATTAATACTCATATACAGAATATGAACCAAGAAAAAGTGAGAAATCCTTAAAAATCGATTAAATAGTACGCTTCGAAACAAAAAGAATGAATTTTCCGAAAAAATTGCTACATCTTGCAATAAAAAAAACCTTTTTTTTCATTTTCAAGAACATTTAGAGTCATGTTTTAGACTATACTCCACGTCAGTTTCGAAAATGCAGTTTAGAAGACAATGCTATACCTCTGCTATTTTTAAAGACAACAAAAATACAATGTCACAGTCAAATTAGTGATAAAACATACCCTGAGTCTCAAAAATTGTGTAGAAATATTTTCTTAAAAAAAAATTATAACAATCAGCAAAATTTTTCCTTGCCTAAAGGTAACTCCCTGTTTTACAAATAAAAAAGTATTAAAAATATGTATTTGATAGTTATACCTAGATCTCCTTTATGCGTGTGCAACGATGCGTATACAGTGAAACTTCAGTTATGCGTTTTTCAAGGGGTACATTAAATATGACGTATACGTGAGAATAACGTAGAAGTGAAATTCAGTACGTATCTAAAACTCTTTAACATTTGAAAATGGCGATTGGAGCATAATACCCGATATTTTTCAATAGGAGTACCTCTATTATGTTAATGTTTGGTTTTGTAATTGAAAATTTGATTGGTAATATTTGAGAAATGAGCCCATACAAGTTTTCGAAGTTCCGTTTAAACTTTTATTTAATGCAAGTTTGTAACACTAAGTTTTGACGTTTCAGACTAGTAAATAGCAGACAGATTCGTATTGACAAGAGATATTTAATCCGCAGTACATGCATACATAGTCGAGGTCAGAAACATCAACACATTAAACAAAAAATCAACACGCAGTCACTTTACATTTTTTCCGGCGAGAGAATATCACATGTGATTAAGGGGTTACGTGGGTATATATCACATTATCTCTATTAAAAAAAATATATATATAATATGTAAATTATTTTATTTAAAATGTTAAGCACATAAAAGAGCAACATTTCAACAATATATAAAAAAAATTCATCCCAAAATTTGGGAAATTCCGCCGGTGGGACCTGGTTTCCGGAGACCCCTCAAAAAAGTGTTTTCTTGGTGGTCAGGATAACTCATGGTAGCTTTATCTGAAATTAAATTACCAATTGTTTTTCTATTAGGAGATATGTATAGCTCGTGATCGAACTAAGGATTAAACAAAAAAAGAAATTTGAATTTTTGTCAGAGTTGCATGCAAAATAGTTCAATTTTTTGTAGAATTTACACTACGTATAGCCTTGTAAAATGAGTTGTAATCGAAAAAAAACTTTCGTTAAATCACTAGTCAATGTTATTTTGAAGAAGTGTGCACAATTTCAATAGGATCGGTGCATTAGTTTTTAAGAAATCGTCTCCACCGACTTCAAAAATAGTTTTTTTTGAAAAAAATGCGATATACCTCCGTCAGTCCTGGTCGGTATTTCCCAACGGGAGAAATTCCCAAAGGCTCTCTCTCCTAGACTTTTACTCCGATTGACTTAAGGGGTCAGGCCATAGTAACGGGTATAAAATCATGTGCGAATTTGCCAATTTTTTTTCGTATGAGAAAGTGATTCACTCATACAATTAATTACACATCTATTTAGTATGAATATCAAGCTGTTGGAATTTTTTTTTCGATGTACAACATCGCCGACCACTAATATTTTCTTTTGTTATCTAACAGCTCCGCGGTGTGACATTTAGCATCCACAATTTTTCACCTAGAACAAAAAACAAAAATTCTCGTCAATCTACATTAGAATATCTAGAGAAGTACGTACGGAATTTAAAAAATATTGTTTTATTCAAAAGTTGTAGGTATTTGAACGAAAGTTTTATACGAAAATTTTCACTGAAAATTCATTTTTTAAGTTCAAATACCTACAACTTTTGAATGAAACAATATTTTTTAAATTCCGTACATATTTCTCTAGTCATTCTAATTTAGATTGACGAGAATTTTAGTTTTTTGTTCTAGGCTCTAGGTTCTACGAATTTAAAAAATATTGTTTTGTTCAAAAGTTGTAGGTATTCGAAGAAAAGGCTTATACGAAACTTTTCACTGAAAATTCATTCCTTAAGTTCAAATACCTACAACTTTTGAATGAAACAATATTTTTTAAATTCCATACGCACTTCTCTAGGTATTCTAATGTACAATGGTGAGAATTTTTATTTTTTGTTCTAGGTCAAAAATTGTGGATGCTAAATATCACGCCGTGGAGCACCTAAAAAAAAGATAACAAAAAAAATATTAGTACTCGGTCATTTTGTACATCAAAAAAAGATATATTTTCTGAATAGATCTCTAAAAAAGTTTCTAAAAAAACTTTTTTAAGAAAATCTCTAAAAATTTTCTAAAAAAAGATATATTTTCTGAAGAACAGCTTGTTATTCACACTAAATAGATGTGAAATTAATTTTATGAGTGAATCACTTTTTCATACGAAAAAAAATTGTTAAATTCGCACATGATTTTATACCCGTTACTGTGGTCTAATCCCTTAAGACGTTGAGAGAATATTCTAGACATATTGTACTATTAGGTAATAAACATTTTTTTAAATGAATTTTTTCGAAATTTTCAATCCCACGTAACCCTTTAACGTATAACTGAGAAAAAAAACGAACCTCGAAACCGACGCTGGGGAATAAAATTAACGAGGTATAAGCGCGAAAAAAGATAGAAATAAAACTGTATTACCATGTTTATGAACGGAATCTGCCGGGGCTGGACAATTTTTACGTACAAACGATAAAAACGTATAAGTGCAAAACGTGTAAACGAGGTTCACTGTATTTTGCTAACATGTGATTTTCATTTGTGATTTATTTTTCATTTACTCCCAATCATTATACCAGCTACTCAAATATTTCTACGGAATGCGTTGCAGGTGAAAATAGTTGCAATTCGCCAGGGAGTGACGAGGAGCCTGGCACAGGATGTGGCGACGAATCGAACGGTGTAGCAGGGAAGAAAAAACATCGTCGCAATCGTACAACATTTACAACGTATCAGCTTCACGAGCTCGAGAGAGCTTTCGAGAAGTCGCATTATCCGGACGTTTACTCTCGCGAAGAACTCGCGATGAAGGTCAATCTACCGGAAGTACGTGTTCAGGTGAGTCTTCATTCAGTGATGAATGTTCAAAGGATAATATGGAATTTCGCCAATAATTGCTGATAAAAAGTTGAATAAAAATGCAGTGTCGAAGAAACAACCGTATAGGTCTCCCCTACCGTGACACTTTTCCGACTCAACTTTTTTTTTTCTACCGGATAAAATTCGTTGCTCGATTCTTGCCTCGCTACCTCTCGCTCCGTCCCATTCGTCTTGCGCGCTTTATTAAACCAAATTAGATTAATTATGTGCGTGACAGCGATAAAAGCACGCAGTCGCGTGCCTACGCCTTATCGATTATGCTCGCGAGAGTTACGAGTCAAGGGGGTTTCGCAGAGGGAGAGAAAGAGAGGGAATGTCGAAGTCCCAGACGTAAGAGCGGAGCTTTAGCCAGGGCAAACTTCGCAGGGTTTAGTTCCCCATCTCGTCCAATACCCATACCGGGGACTCGTAAAGTCAGGGCTCGTGTTCACTAACCGCGACCCCTCTCTCTCTCTCTCTCTCTCTCTATCTCTATCTCTCTCTTCATCCTTCTCGAGATCCAGCGAACTTTTTCTTTCCTTCTTACAGATACGATGTCTGGAGCACTGTGTTATATGGTATACAGTATTCAACCACTTATTTCCCAAATGTATGTTAAAAGCTAATAGAAGAAACTATTCAAACGTGACTCAACGATCCCGACAAATAGCAAGCTGTTGAGACTCGTACAATGACGCCGCATAAATGGGATTTTGGGGGGGGGGGTGAGATACCTTTATAGTACAGTCGTGCTGTCGCTGAAAAAGCCTGGAATCGGAGAAAATGAGAAGACGGCTAATTTTTTGACAGGTGTTTTTGTAGGTGCCGCGGGTGCCAAATCCAAGTTTGCCTAAAAATCGGGGTGTAGGGTTCTCTTTTAGGGGATGAAAGGAGTAGGGGGTGGATTAATGCCGAACTACAACCCCTACGAGGTCGGCGCCGTGAGACAAAATGTTCAGAAAAATCCGGGCTTTAGTTTTGTCCACAGCGCCGAAGTTGTGGAAGTTCATTTTGGGGGTGAAAAAGTGGGGTGAAATTTTGAAAAATCAGTTTTAATTCAATAACGCTTTAAAAAAAATCGTACACTTTTTGTTCAAATGGGAACGTTGTAGCCCTTGAAAAGACGCGTCGATCGAGTATTTGATCATCACTCTCCGATAATATCTTCACCCCCAAAGAAATGGTTAAAAAACCAAAAGAAAAATTGTTTATTGAATAACTCAAAAACAACCGGTTTTTCGGGTATGGTTCAAACGTACGAAATGTAGAGAATAATGTTCTCCATATTTTCGTTGCTATGGACTACCCTTGAATTTTGAGTTTCCAACCCCTCTCGGGGGTTGAACATACAAAATGAAAGTCTGGGAAAACTATTGACCGCACGAATTCGCCGCTGTGGAAGAATTTGTATTTGAATAGATATATTGAAAGAATTTCATTTTGAATATTCAACCCCTGAGAGGGGTTCGAAAAAGTAAAATTCAAGGGTTGTCCATAGGAACGAAAATATAGAGAAAATTATTCTCTACATTTCGTACATTTGAACCATCCGCGAAAAATCGATTGTTTTTGAGTTATTCAATAAACATTTTTTTTGTTAATTCTTCAACAATTCTTTTGGGGGTGAAGATATTATTGGATATGGTTGATCGAATACTCGATCGACGCATCTTTTCAGGGGCTACAACGTTTCCATTTGAACAAAAATTGTATGAATTTGTCCTAAAGAGTTATCGAATGAAAACTGATTTTTCAAAATTTCACCCCACTTTTTCACCCCCAAAATGAACTTCCACGACTTCGACGCTATGGACAAAAATAAAACCCGGATTTTTCTGAACATTTTGTCTCCCGGCGCCGACCTCGTGGGGGCTGTAGTTTGGAATTAATCCACCCCCAACCTCTAAAAAACCCTACACCCCTATTTTTAGGCAAACTTGGTTTTAACACCTGTGGCACCTACAAAATCACCTATCAAAAAACTAGCCTTCTTTTAATTTTTTCCGATTCCTATATACAGCACGACTGTACTATTACGCGAGGAATAATTTCTTGTTCTCATGATGTTTTTAAAGGGGAGATATACACCTAGGAGCCGGAAAAAAGGTCATTTTTTTAAGAAAAACGATTTGAAATTTCGGATTGGGGTTTTAATTATCTAAAAGTATATACATTCAAAAATATGTTTAATTTTTTTTATTTAAAAATATCAAGAATATACAAGGATATTGTATGATCCTTGGAGCGTCGTAAAAAAATCTGCGTATACGGTACCCACTGGCGTTTCTTCAAAAATCATCTGAAAAAAAAACCAAAAAGATTATTAAATTAGATAATATAATCTAGTACTTGTCATAGCCGATTTTGAAAATATCGATTTATGACATAATGGCAGACGTTTGAACATAAATAGTGATTTTTGGGCCAAAAATTAGTTATTATTTTGCCTACAAAACAAAAACTACGTAAGGGAAAAAAAATCGTATGACAAGTACTAGATAATGGTGTATAGAATAACCACAAAAAACCTCAAGGCAATCGGTTCATTGGTTTTCGAGAAATTTCGGGCAACGATTTGAAAAGCGTGGTTTTGAGAAAAACGCGTTTGAAAATTTGGGAATGAATAAATCATGAAATTTGTCAACTTACATGGAATCACCGATAGCAGGCCCATAGTGTAGGTCTTCTACGGTCGACAGAATGTTCATAGCTTCTAAATCGATTTTTTCGACCATCTAAGTGTATATCTCCCCTTAAAGGAACGATTTTTTCACCATTTTTTAGAGCTAGAGCACGTTTTATTACTACTTTTCGCTGTTATATGGGATTTTTTAATTTTATTAATCTTAAAAAATGGCGCAGCTATGGCACGGACTTCTAATCGGGTTGCGGCGGATGTCGTCAGACGACGTGACACGTAGCGTCGGCGGGATTAATCTGAAAAAAGGCAATGCAATGAGAAATATGCAATATCGATAAAATGGTGCGCTTTGAAACAAAAAATTGAATTTTTCAAAAAAAAAATGTTTACATTTGGCAATCAAAAATACTTTTTTTTAGTTTTCAACAAAAGTCTGGGTCATGTTTCAGACAATGAGGTTTGAAAGATTTATACCAAATTTCATCACAATCGGTCGATTAATTTTTCAGCTATACGTCAGGCCAGTTTTATAAATGAAGGTTAGAAAATGCTGCCATACTTCCGACATTTTTAAAGATCAATGAAAAAAATACCATGTTACAGCCAAAAGTAGTTATAAAACATACCCTCGAGCTCAAAATGGCAACTTATTAAAAAAATCATGAAGCTCAGCAGATTTTTTCCTCGCCCAAAGGTGCTCACTCCTTCTGACAGACAAAAAACTACCCCTATTAAAATACGGGTGCGAATACATTAGACTTCAGAAACTCGAACTGCCACATCTTGCGAACGCTTTCAGCTATTTGACTTCCCTCTATACGTTTCCGGATTTGCTGCAATTCTCTGTAAAAATTCTGAACGACATTCGATTTTAAAGTACCATCAACATTGCGAAAAAAAGTCTCGTTGTTTCGAGGACAGGCAAATTTTTACGCCATATTCTACAAAAATAGTCGACATGGGCATACAATACCTTATTATAGTATATGTATATCTGCATTAGAATATGAATTTATATAAAGGCCCGTACGTATATATATATATATATATATATATATATATATATATATATATATATATATATATATATATATATATATATATATGTATATATATACACATATATATACACACACACACACACATTGCAGTGCAGTTGCGCACCTCCCGTTGCGTTGTAACGCAACGTTGACCGAGCCGGAACGAAATAGTAATTAAAAATTTTAATTGCGTTTTAACCCTGCCACCACGTTAGTCCTTTCTTTTTCTCTGATTGCTATACACGCTACATTCAAACGCTCCACTCGTGTCTCATCCTTCTATCCTTTTATCGTCTACCACTCTGACGCTTTTACCATCCACTTTATATTTCACTGCCATCCAGACTTTGTTCAACTTCCGCGAGTATCCCGTTGATTTCCATTCGGACAATACCAAACACGGTAACAAGCCAGATACTTATCCACGGTCGTAAAATTGAATGATTTTACAAAAAAAAAATCGAATTGGTGTACAATACAAGCTTATTGGTTCATATACATATATATACAGAGTTAATATTTTCCGCATTTTTATAATTTCTGATAACGCTATTGGTTTTTAGCAATACAAATGAAATATTTGACTCCGTAGAATCTCTATTTCCAACGAATTTCTGCCTGCACAGAAATTATTTTTCACCTATTTGAACGAGTACTCTGACGTTTTTATTAACAAATGGATGGTAAATGCATTCGAATAAAGAAAAAACCCTACACTAATTATTGCAAGCTAATGTAGAATTGTTATGGACAGCCTCCCGGCACCTTGCTTCTCCCAAAATGTTAGAAATTTTAGTAAATGGGCGAACGGTGTGCATTCGGGTAGCACAATTTTGAGCTCTATTTTTTCCCTTTTTCTCACCATCCAATGATATTCTTTAAATAAATATGAATTTTAGCGGCAACTGCGAGCGGTCAAAAAATATTTAGAGGTCGCCCAAGCCTCCGAGAAATTGAAATTTTCATTAATAAATCGTTTTTTTTCGTCCACTTCTCACCCATGAATTTTACGCTTTATAATTTTTTAATTAACCTCGCGAAAGCTGGCGAATGAATATTTAATGGTCACTCAAGGTTTTCGAAATACAGAATTTCTGCCAAAAAATAAATCTCTCACTATAATTCCTTGTAGCATAAAAACAAAATAAACAGCGAAGTGTTACATTTTCTTAATAATTTATTATAATAATTTGTAACAAACACCAATTAGACGATATGTGTTATTATGTATTATTATGTATTATTGCATTATGGCGTCGCTCGTCCGTTACGATTGGTCCGCAGTTTGACTAACGAGACCAACTGTGGGAAGCATTACGATGCACCGAAACCAGCTGCCATTTCAGTTTTACGAATAAAACGACCTGTAATTTTCTTTACGGACAAGAGCTTAAAAGAATTATTTTATGACAACAAAGATTATAATTCTTGGATTAAAATTGTGAGGTAAATTTGAAAAATCTCTTTCTAAAGAAAGAAGGATTAATTGTTTTGAACATTTTACAAAGCGACAAATTTATGAGTGAGAGGAGTAAAGTTTTTTTTTCGTAAATTGGAAATTTCAAGTTCTTGAGAGACCACTAAATATTCGTTGGTCGGCTACAGCTTTCGCGAGGTTAATTTTAACATTACAAAGCGTAAAATTCGTCGGAGACGAGTCCACGAAAAAAAAAATCGATTTTTTAATGAAAATTTGACTTTTTGCGAGGCTTGAGCGATCACAAAATATTTTTTGACGGCTCGCAGCTTTCGCGACATTTTTTTTTCCGTAAATATTCGGAAGTGGGGCTCCTGCTAGAATCAGGCTCTGTCCAGTATCTGGTTCTCCCAGGTATTAAACAACCCAAACAAATCCAAACAACCCTAAACAACCACAATCAACCCCAAACATCGCCAAACAACCACAAACAAACCCAAACAAACACAGAAAAACCCAAACTAAAATTAGCCTGATTCTAGCAGGAGCCCCACTTTCGAATAGTTACCTTTTTTTTCTTTAGAGAAGATAATTGGATGGTGGGAGAAAGGAAAAAAAATAGAGCTCAAAATTGTGCCACCCTAGTGTGCATACTTATGTCTGAAACGCTCGCACTACTCCACCCTGCTACACATCGTCGGTGGTAATGTCACTTTGCAAATATTGATCTCCGTCTATTATACGTACATGTTAGATTTTAACGTTAAGGCCTTACCCCCACTTGTAGCGCAAAAAAGGCCTTTTTCATGAATTTTTTTAAAAGAAAACTACAAAACTTTTTTAATCGATCAATATACCATCTTAAAGAACACATCTTGAAGAACTTTCAGTAATTTTTTTATTGAAAAATATTACATTGTTTAGTGGCAAATGGCCGTCAATGAAATAATGTTTTTATATACACGATTTGCGGTGACCAACATTGCGGCGAAGTGGATAATCTGAAAAAAAAATGCGGATGGATTTAGTCAAATATAAGTATAAACTAGTCTTTAATCGAAGGATTTTAAAAAATATTCATTTTTCACACAATGGCGGACAGTCAAAGTTAATGGTTCGATTTTAACGAAAAAAAACGGCCGTTTTTTGGCTATAAAACGGCCATTTTTTTCGAAAAAAAATCGAACCATTAAAAACTACATTTTTTTGTATTAAATAAGCCTGCAAAATTTCAAGAAGATCGGTTCATTAGTGTTCGAGTAATCTTGGTCACCGACTTCAGAAATGCCATTTTGAGAAAAACGCGTTTAAAGTTTCAATTTCAGTTTACACGAAGAACGGATTCTTCTCTTTCAACGCTCATATCTCAGTCAATTTTGTTCGGATCGACTTGAAATTTTCAGGACATTTTCTCAGATAATTATACTTCAAAGAAATGCAATAAAAAAAATCGATTTTTTCAAAATCGCAAGTGGGGATAACCCCTTAAAACAAATCCAGCCACCCGATGCTCATTTTTTTTCTTCGTGCTATATATACCCTATTTTGTACCTATATAGTGGTCGTCGGAAAGCAGGGTGGTTCGAGAATTAGGCAACTTCTTCGAGTTGTCGACGGAGGAAAAGCTCCATGCAAAGAGGCTTTCGCTTCGCGAGTCTTCTGGTTTTATCATTTTTAATTGACAACGTGTGCCAATCTCATCCGTCAGATTAATCGCGAACCGTAGGAGCGCGCAGTTTCCCGACGATAAAAGGGGTGGTGGCAAATGGGAGCTCGATATAGCTAACAGACGAGTGAGGGGTTGAATCGGGTAAGGCCGGACGCTTTTGTGGACGCGGCGTGCCGCAGGCCATATGCGCACGCCCACCCTGCTTTTCCTCGACTCATAATCAAAGAGTGGTCTCGATTGATTTTTATGAGGAATAAAAAGGCCGGGACGAATTACCTCTAAATTCATTTTTGGTAGAACTATGCCGATTCTGCTGGTATGCTCATAGGCCGAGAATCACTTTTCTGGTAATCTCACTTACTGTTTCGTGCCTTTGAGCTGAAAACTGCTCTTTTGTAAGGCTGATTCCATATCCATCGTACTTTCCGCTTTGTCATTTCGTCTACTTAATTAACTGTCCTGGCCCGTCACCATTTTCGATAAAGATCGCTTTTGCTTAACAAATAATTAACTTTATTTAATGGTTCGAAGATAATGTGATCTTGGTTTTATCAGGGGGGAAATTACCTGGGTTAAGACTATAAACCCCGGTATAATTTGAAAGGGTATAATTACGAAAATCCATAAATCTATCAAATATACTGAGAGTTTTTTTTAATCATTGTTTTGAAAAAGATTAACATAAATTACTTTCTATCTAAAACGAATGATTCATTAACTGTAAGAAGATATTTATTTCACCATATCCAACTTTACCATCTGTTAATGGTTAACAAATCCTGGTACATATAAATATATTGTTTTCTCAGTGCAGGGCTGGCTGGATGAAAAATACATTGCACATGCATTTGCAATCGAAAGAGTTCGTGTAGGATTATTGAATTGATAATAAGAAACAAATTTATATTCAATTCAAAGAATCTGTTTCATTTCATAACCGGTTATGTGCATAAGATTTTGATTCAAAAGTGGAGTTGTCCACCATTCTCGTTCAAAACCAGACTTGTCCAAAATAAAAATAGAAATTAACAAATGGTAGTTAGTGTTCTTATTAAACTAAAGCCAGGTCCAGGCTTGCATTTCGATAGACCCTTCATATATTAAAACTTAACAATTCTAACTGATCTCTATGTGGTTGTGCAACAATTCTACTTGATCTCTATATGGTTATTTTGGTTTTTGACCTCTCCTGTAGAAAAAAGCAATTCTAGGACAAGATCAGTTTTGTTGGCCAACTCCTCGAAAAATAAAAAAAATTAACCAAATAACAATGGGTTTCGATGCAACCACCTAATATAATACATCACCCTGACGAAAAGTACCAACAATATTGTCTACTATATTGGCGTTGGGTCATGATCATATTTAGAGCACTACAAATTTTATACATCAAATTATATCAGAGGAACGGATTATTCAATGATTATGCGACAGAGGGCGTAGGTGATTTTTACGTTAATCGTGGCTACACGATCATTGATTATCGAAGAATTGCAGGTACCAGCTGGTTATGTAGGATGCGAGCTTTTTAGCTACAACTATTTACGATATTCGTAAATTGACAAGACACCGACACGGTTTATTTTCAGTAGATTAATTTTTGTATGTAAAGAACACAGCAATCTTTTTCTGACAAATTTTCATAAAACTTCATTGAATAATTAATGTCATCAGTGGGTGAAGATTTTGGTAACCATATTAGAGGTAAAATAATGCTTATGCGGATATAGATATGAAACATTGCAATACATGGGATAAGAAACGGTGGTTCGAGCGAAATTCAACACTTCAACAATGTCTCCGCTAACAAGGGAACCCTGCGAGGTGTCCCCCTTCGATTTGGATGAAATTTAATATGTTTGAAGGGTGGATCAAAATACTCGACTCATACTTTTTTGTATCGGCTAAGCCCTATTTTTCAAGGGTGGGACGGACCTTTAAAAATCCGGTTTTCTTCATTTTTCACCAATGACTTTTGCTAAATGAAATGGAATGAAGTGCGAAGAAATTTTAGACAGAATGTTTATTCTGTCTAAAATTTCTTCTGTCTAGTTTATTCTGTCTAAATGTCTTCTGTCTAATTTTAGACAGAAAGTTTATTCTGTCTAAAAAAATGTAACGTTTGTTAATTTTTTCAAGTACTATACTTCTATCATAAAACCTACACAAATAACAACAAATTTCATGTAAGTTTTTATTCGATTAAGATGTAAATTTGCTGATGTGTAAAGTATAAAAAGTAAGCGAGGGCATGTTTAAAAAAATTCAATATCTCACAATTAACGGTTTGAAACCACCTTCCAATTAATTTGCTAATATCGGCTCATAACTTGGTAACATTTTGTGATACCCAGTTAAATTTGTGTTCGTGCAAACCCATTCGATTATTCGATGAAATATTTCTGAAAGATAATCTTACCCTTCCCAGTTCTTCCTTTACACGAAATGCCATTCTCGAAGATTAGAGCATTTGGTGTAAAAGTAATTTATATTGTATTGTTGAGTACATACCGCTGTAACTTGATAATTAGTTTCTATTTTCGATACGGATATTCGGCTTACTTTTTTAAATGCATGATTTAACGATATTACACATTTAACACATGGAAACGTCTTCACCTTTTCTCTTAAGGGTTTTCTCGTAACGTCATTATTCTCTCGCAGTAATGCAAGTGGAAACATGTAAGAGGAATTGATTGTGTAATATGCTACTTCTTTTGATTATTTGTATATTGGTAAGTGTTCAAATTACAGATTTTTCATGAATTATACGTATGACGATGGCCATGCTCGCGAAAGAAGGAAAAAATCCATTCAGAAGGCCAGGGAATGACGGATTATGATACAAAATCATTGTGGTAGAACTCTAAATTAAGTATTTCAATTTATTTTGGATTTAGGAAAAAGTCTATTGAATATTCTAAAAAATAGATTTGAAACAAAGGATAGGACCGTAGTAAAAAAAACCTATTTGATTTAAATAGATCCTTTTTAAAATAAATATTTTGTTAACAGTGCAATGAAGAATGTGATGAGATGGTTTCCGAAGCAACAGCGAACTTCTCTCTTCGGACTGCATGTCAGGCCTTCACTTTTCACCCTGATCAGGCCTTAATTTTTTGCCCTGATCAGGCCTTGATTTTTTACCCTGATCAGACCGAAATCAGAAAAAGTTCCACAAAAATGATCAAGGGTTGATAAAAAATCCTGATCGAGGCATGAAAAAAAATCAGGATGCCTGATCAGGTCTTTTTTGTAGCCGGAGGAGGATTTCTACTCGGGTTGTTTACGTTTGAGGCTATACTTTCCCCGGCCATACTAAAATATCTCTGTATCGCCTCTAGGACGTGGAAATCGCGAATGGAGCAGATTTTTCAGAATAAATAACATTTTTACGCGCGGCGTGAAAGAAAATGATTTCGTTTTTTTAAACTACTGTTCCTATGGTGAGAATGACAATTAGTATTTCAGTAGACTGCATTGTTCGTGTGTTCGAACTTCTGTTATTTTTCAATTTTATCTTTGGTCATGGAATTGGATATGGGGTAGATGGGTTATAAACAAATTTATACGGCTTACATTTTTTCCTTTTTTTCTTTACAATTGATTTGTTTTTTTTTCTCAGCAAATTGCATTCCTCGATTGTTTGTATAACTTTTATTTTTATTTTGGCTTTCTTTATAATGTTAGGTAGAACCAGGAAATAAATATAATAGAAGTGAAATAAAAAAAGCAATAATCGCAATGTGCATGTCCAAAACACACCGTTTTTCAATTGTTTTGTGAGTTCAACGAGTTTTGTTTTTTTACGACAAATTGTTTCTGCCGTTTTTCCATTTTCGACGCAATTCTTCATCCTGCGGAACTTCAAACACTGAACACTTTTCAGTATAGCTCTTAAAACTTTTCCAACAGTTCGGTACGATGAAAGCTTTAGGTATTTTCCGAATTCAATAGACCGTTTGCTTTCTTTCGACACTATAACGGGGCACGGTAACACAATTCCGATGCTTTGAGGAGGTTATCCGTAGCTGTATATCTATACCCATCTTACTGTATGAAGAGTCGCGGCGTGTTCGTCAGTCCGTCAGTGGCGTCGAGATCGGTGGCATCGATCAGTGGCGTGGAATTTTTTTTTATTGCTTGGCGTCAAGACGCTGTCGCGTCTTTTGATCTACAAGTACCCTACAGCGCTTCCAGTGGATAGATGAGGAACTAAATTTTCGGCTCACTAACGGTGACACTTCCCACCTCTCAAGAACGCCGAAGTTTACAGACCTGTATGTAAGACCGTGGCCACAACAAAAGGTTGCGTCACCCGCGCCAAAGACCTCGTTCGAAACACTGTTACCGATGTCATCCTTCTGAATTGACCCGATCGCGTCGTTCGCCGAGTTATTGCGTCCTGAAATTCGGCATAATTTTGTTGCAGCGTAAATTTTGACCTGGCTACTAAACGAAGTTTACAGATTCACGTCAAAAAGAAATCCAGTTATATCCATATTCCATCGATCAGACTTACGATCACAACGTTCATCCTCGTTGTGTACCATGTACCGTAAAACGGGGCTACTTTG
Organism: Ophion obscuratus; assembly: GCA_964007375.1. NCBI lineage: Eukaryota > Metazoa > Arthropoda > Insecta > Hymenoptera > Ichneumonidae > Ophion > Ophion obscuratus. Next base: position 36,747,916 of record OZ023314.1, read on the forward strand.
AACAGGTTTTGGAAGTTTTTTGTACGTCATTTTTTGTCACATCCTAGATACCAACTTTTCTTGCTCCAATAGAAAAGTGTGTCCTTTGGCTATCAAATGTACAAGAAAGTCAAGCTCCACCACCCGCTCACAATTTGATATATACATTTTTTAAAGTGTCTAAGTAGCCCCGAGTGTGAGGCTTCTTCGATAGGGCATTGAAATGCAACTTATGTCAAAGATTAAGGGTTACTTTGGAATCATTTTGATAGTAAATGTAATATTTTATGCATTATACATGGAATTAATGAAAAACAACGATTTTTTATAACCAAATTGTCATCGTCATTAAGGCAGCAGAACTCGAACAATTTTCGTTCAATCGACTCGAAATTTGAACTGTAGCTTCGTTGATTGCTTTAAAAGTCAAGTACGAGCGCTTTTTTCGATGAATCGAAAATTGTAAAAAATATGTCACTTTTGAGATGAAAATTATGGTTGAAAAAACGAACTTTTTTCAAACTCGTCTCTATGTTTCTTTTAATTACTTTTGTAATTCCCCCCGTACTTGACTGCTAAAAATAATATAATTAACGAAAATATTTCACTCTTAGTTCCGGGATTAAATTTACGACAGTTTTACTGCGTGCGGCGGAGATGGTTGGCTGAAAATTAGTAGTGCAATAGTGACTCGTGCGCCACCATTTTGTATACTTTTGATAAACAATTTTTTTTACATACTTCAATACATACCTTGTAAAATCGAAAAGCTCTTTGGAACATGGATTTTATTTCTTTCTTAAAAAAATCCAACGAAAACGGTCGAAAATGGGCAGTGGCGCCCTCCCTTAAGGAAACATTTTACATAAAAATATCAAGTACCTGGGGTGCTATCATAGGCACTTAATGAGTCTTATAATTGTCATTGAGATCAAAATCAACTTGTGCAACATTATAATAAACTTGAACAAAAAAACGTTGTTCAAGTTTATTCGCCGCACTCGCCGCCCGCCGCTGAAGGTCAAGCGGGCTCGCTGCGCACACATTTAAAACGTATTTTGACGCTCTGTCAAAGTAGCCCCAAAAACTGTCAAAGTTACCCTGAATGTCAAAGTACTAAATGTCAATGTTTTACGGTACATACGAATATTTTGTTTTTGCTCGACCATTGTACGGAATTGCATTAAGAGTAACGAACGAACTGTGACCGTTTATTTCCACGGTATTTACGCATTGATTCGTAATAAAAAGCAAGCACTTGCTTCCTCCTGTTAGTTCGCGTTTAACAAAAAGTTTACCATGTGTGAATATATGTGTACATTCATGCGAAACATCCACTTTTTTTGCCGTATTCAGGTATACTTTCGCACTTATCATTGTGTGCGAGCACGGGCTGACGAGTAACTTGAGCGAGTTTATTCTAGGTCTGATGTTTTGTAGGGTGCCGGCTATACATCATATTATCCGGCTGCTATTGTCGGTAGGGGCGTACATTACCTTTCCTGTCACGCGATCGCGCTCGTCTCCTACACAACCCGACAAATAAAAGTTTAGTGTGTACCCAGCTAATTCGACGATTTCGTAGGTCGCACCGGAATCACGTGTATATCTTTATACACCCGTTGCAACGAAATCGATACGTTAGGATTCAAGCCTCACGATTCGTAAACGCGCTTTGTTGCTTAATGCGGAATGCACACGAAATCAACCGTGGCCTTTTAACATTCTCAAGTAATATAACAGTCTTATCATTTACTAGCCATGACAAATCGTGTTATTTATCCGAAATTTTATAGGCTTCGCAAAGATTGAACGATTAGGCCGTTTTTCTGACGTAGCCGACGTTGTTCTCATAAACAGCACATGATCGTTTCACTAAATTATCCATGTCCATTGTGCGAATAAAAGATAATCTAATGAGGCAACAAGTTGGTTTTTCTGAATGTTATCAATTCTTACGCGCATTTCACGAATTAAATAAAGACGTTGAAGGACATAACTCTGCTGACTTATGTTTTGGAATAAAAAAGCGTAGCTGTTTAATTATTTTTCAATTATACTGATAACACAGCTTAAGGGGAGATATACACCTAAGAGTCGGGGAAAAAGGTTATTTTTGTGATTTTTTTCAAGGAAAACTATTTGAAATTTCGGATTGGGATTTTAATTGTCTAGAAGTAAGGTAAATGTCCCAATTATTGAACACTATCTTGTATTGTTATTATTTCTCATTCAACTGCATGCATTTACTTATTTATAAAATTTCATTACATATATGAAACTTTTAGCTATCGAAATGTTACCTTACTTGTGCAAAAAAGCTTTAATTAATAAAGAAAAAAATTATTCAATTAGCAACGGTGACTCGATTTGACGTCTCGCGGTAACTGCTTATCGTTTTGCTAAGACGCGCCGCTTCATGCGTAAGGACATACAAAATTCAAAAACTGTCGCATCTCAAAAAGTAAAGGCGTTTCAGGTTCCTCAGAAAATTTCTTACAAATAACAATTTTTATGAAAAAACTTTATTTAATTATTTGTTAAAACATACGGTGTTCGATCATTGGGACATAGAAAATGCAGTGTGTCCCAATTATTGAACACTCGAATTCTCCAAGTTGGCGTCATTAAACCCATCAAAACATCGAGACAGTTGACGTGTGACAGATCGTGGGAATCGGATTTATTCAAACAAAAACTGTAAGTTCCTGAATAAACTTACCTTTATTCTTTTAATAATAACTCTAAGATCGTCAAATATATTTTTTATTTGTATTTTCATGCAATAAACATAAAAAGGAAAGTAAAAAGAGAATATAACCTAAATGTAACCTAAAAATACGAATGTACTGTTCAATATTTTTTGCTCTCCGATATTTCAGGGAGCCAAGCTGCGACAAAATTAAACAAAAACAAAATAAAGTTCGAGTTGAAAAGCAAAAATAAACCAAATGCGAATGAAACAAAAACCTGCCAAAAGAGACTAAATATATATTTTTGTATTTTTACATGATTAACAAAAGATTATTTAAGTGTTTGATTTTGCTTTTATTTCTTAATATTGTACCCAAAATAATATTTTTAGAACGGAAAAAGAATTCTCGAGAGTGTTTAATAACTGGGACATGCCTGTTCAATATTAGGGACATAGGCACTTTCAGTGTTCAATAATTGGGACATTTGCATTCTTCACATTGTTATTCTTTTTTTTCATTTGAAATCATTTAAACATAATTTAAAGGGTATTTTTTCGAAACTAAAAATATCAAAGTTGCATTTGAACCTGAAAGCGATGGTTTTTTCTTGATTTTATATTTTTTTCTCACCGAATTCAATCCCCCAGATCCTTAGCTGTTCAATAATTACCTTATATACATTGTTGTTGTTCAATAATTTACCTTATATACATTCAAAAATATGTTTAATTTTCTTTCTTTAAAAATATCAAAAATATACAAGGATATTGTCTGATTCTTGGAGGGTCGTAAAAAAATCTGCGTATACGGTATTCACTGGCGTTTCTTCAAAAATCATCTGAAAAAAAAACCAAAAAGATTATCAAATTAGATACTATAATCTAGTACTTGTCATAGCCGATTTTTAAAATATCGATTTATGACAAAATGGCGGACGTTTGAACATAAATAGTGATTTTTGGGCCGAAAATTAGTTACTATTTTTTCTATAAAACAAAAACTAAGTGACGGGAAAAAAAAATCCTACGAGAAGTACTAGATAATAGTGTATAGAATAATCACAAAAAACCTCAAGGCAATCGGTTCATTGGTTTTCGAGAAATTTTGGGTACCGATTTGAAAAACGTGATTTTGAGAAAAACGCGTTTGAAAATTTGGGAACGATTAAATCATGAAATTTGTCAACTTACATGGAATCACCGATACCAGGCCCATAGTGCAGGTCTTCTACGGTCGTCGGAATGTTCATAGCTTCTAAATCCTCGACCTCGACCATCTAGGTGTATATCTCTCCTCAACAGCCAATTTGGTACCGCAAAACCGATTTTTTTCTCTCGAAATCTTATCTCTTTACTGATCCTATTTTAGCACCCAATATTGATATTCTAGGTGAGGATCCGAAAATATACAATTTTTCAATTAAAATCTAATTTTATTGAATTATGTAATTATTATTCAATATTTTTACATTGAGTAACCTTCTTTTTCGTGAATTTCTTCAGTGAGACTTGTCGAGGCAGTCGCGCATTAAACACTAAACGTCATCAGTCATTATCAGTGTGTGCCCCACCTTTCTTGATACATATTTTGATACCGTGTTGTCCTTGCTCTTTACTGAATGAGCCAAGTTTTTACGCGAATTTATTTCGATTCCTTATTTGTGTCGCGAAATAAAAAAAAACACTTTGCACGAAATATGTAATTATTTTTCTGAATTTCGGAATAACATACCTTCCATATATATAGCAAAATGTATTGGGGTAGTTCGACTAAGCTCGTCTTCGTTTTGCTCCCGTTGACATATTACTGAGTTAATTCATAACAGCAAATAATAACAAAAAAAAAAAAAAGAAAAAGAAATTTCTGTCATGAACTGCTAACGACACTTATGATGAAACTACAATTCATTTGGAAACCTTGTGTAGTAACTTGAAATATAGGTTAGTATAGGACTCACCAGCAGTCAGTTGACAAAAAATCATACGAAGTTTTCCGGCACCAAGACATTTTTTTGTTCTTATTGTCGCCTTGTGTAAGTCATTCCCCAGTCACAGTCCCCCTGAGGGGAATCCTGACCCATCATATTGAAGAAGTTCAAACGGCATTCCCCGAAATATATTTTTCCCAATCAAAATCACTTTTAAAAAAAATCAAAATCACGTTCCTTTAATCAAAAATCACTTTCTTCTAAGGCGGGAGCCTGAATTAGAAGGTCCGAAAAATAGTTTTTTTTTCAATTGCTTAAATCGATAGATAAACTATTCAAGAATATATTTACAAAATTACAGAGGCCAATTCTAAATATCTTGGAAGATACAAGGCTAAAAGCAGAGAAGCGATTCATATTCGATATTGATATTTCCTCCTATTGAAAACTTTGACGCGCGTTTTCTCCAGTTTTCATTTACACGATTTTTTCAAATTGGTGGGCGTTTTAGCAGAAAAAAATTAACGACCTATTGAATCAAACCAAAGTTTATTTTCTGCAGTATGAAAATCTCTTCTAAGTGAATTAAAGAAGTAGTTGAAAAAGTTTTTCTAAATCATTTTTATAGCACGTTAAAGTGTTTTTTTTACACATTTTTTTTCAACCCCGAGAAAAGTTATAGTTGCACGATTTTTTCTGCTTTGTCTTAATTCGCCCAGAAGGAAAATATATGACAATTGAAAATTGTTTGGTTTATTTGGTTTAGTCAAGACTTACGTGCTGCATATTTTCCGCCGATTGGGGACTGCAGTGGCAAGACGCCCATGAAATAGGCTGATAAATCTGCAGTCATTTATTGTTTCATGTTGAACATTCTTTTTTATACATTTCAAATATACATGAAAAGATGCCTCAATGTTTACTGGACTTACTTGCTTTTTTCCCTTCTAAAAAAATTCCCGAAAAAAAACGCTTTTTGACCTTTTAATTCAGGCTTCCGCCGTAATCAATATCACCTATAAATAAATATTAGAAAAAATAATTAAATGGTCTCCAATAAATTTACCGATTTACAGCATCCAAATATTGGAATCAAAGGTTCATTCCAACCAACGCGAGGTAGAGGAGGAGTGCGATAAAAATGTATATAGTGAATGATTGGATGGGGTGGATATAGGGAATATTGTTTTTGATGAAGCGTACCAGAAGGGTATTTCGCGTGAATGTAAAGAGTTTCAATCGGGGTTGGGGATGAAGGGGCTAGAGGCCAAGAGAAAGGGGCATAAACATTGTGAGAGAAAGAGAGAGAAACAAACGAGCCAGCAGAATATAGGAGGGAACTATTTCCAGGCTGACCACCATTCGAAAATGATTATGGCGGATATTTGCGACTTTAGACCGCAAAATGGAAGCGACTGAAAAGGAAGATTGATTTTTCGTGGTGTGCCGCAGCTAATTTGGAGCTCCTGTCTTTCCTGCAATGCTCGTGCAATTTAATGTTTTATTGTTATTTATCCATTCATTTGTTGATTTACGAAGAAATTATGAGTTGATAGTCTCCCCATCCATATATCTTTTTTCCAAATCTGACGTGCTACCCGGATCTTTCCGCCACGGGGAGGCATTCGGACGTCATGATAGCAAAAAAGTAGTTTGCTATAGTAGCACTGTTCCTTGCAAATGGAGCAAAGTATTTCCGTGTGACATAACATGTTTTTGCTATGGAGAAAAAAATACAAAATCACGAAAGGTTTGCGAATTTAAGGTAGTTCAGTAGGTACACGTATGAGCCAAAAGTTTCGGTCGAAGCGTATAGTAACATCCAATGCCTATACGATGCTGTTGGTTGTACATTTTTGACAGAGCTTGTACCCTCTATATGTCCCACACATTCGCACCTCATGCATAGATAGGTCTCATACTCGTATAGAGAGCGGCGCTGTAATCGTGGCAACAGCGCGATTTTCCTGCAGTCATAGCGTTGACCTTCCTACGATCCGTCTTTCGCGAAATATTTTATATCAATAAAAAAAGCGTGAAAATGTCAACCAAAATGCGATACAAAGGAAAGTTTACAAGAAAAAAGGCGCTTGCTAAAAGACTGAAAACTGTGGCAGGCATGTGTCAAGCAAATGCGGCTAAACGCGATGAGAATAACCATAACCTCAACGATCAGCGACAAAAATTCGCTGTCGAAGGACGTCGGATCGTGGATTTACAACATCTTGCCGACAGTTTAAGGGCGGGGTAAAGTTAATTCGGCGAAAAAAAGGCATGTTTTTAAGATTTTTCTTTGGCGTAACGAATAGTGTTCGTTTATTGTAAAATTTACATATAATAAAGTAACATTTGAACAACATTCTCCTAAATTTGCATTGCAAAATATTCAAAATTGAGCAAGTGAAAATTAAACCCCGGAGGCGGCTCGAAAAAAAGTTGGTTTGCGGTGTGCACCATAACTCGCAACAGAATCATCTGAAACAAAAAAATCAAAATGCATTTGTTAAAGGAGATGTTTCTCGAGGTAATGACAGCAGCATTTTTTTTCGATTTTTCGATTTTTCGTAGCACTTGGGAGCCAAAAACCCGATTTTCGCTAAAAAAATCGGCTAATTTGTTGTTGAAAAATTATTAATTATTAAAAAAAACAAAAAAGCTCTCAAAAATACCTGGTGAATTATGTGAAGAAGTACTGTGCAAAGTTTCAAAGCGATTGGTCCAGTAGATTTTGAGTTATCGTGCACACGGACTTCAAATATGACAAGTTTCAGAAAAACGGTTTGAAAAACGCAGAAGAGTTTGGTCGCTTAGCGCTCATTGTACATAAGTTTGAGAACACTTCTCGATTGCATACAAATTTTAACACAATATTCTTGATATATTATGCATTCATTTAAAAATTTAAAACAAAAATGAAAAAAAAAATGTTAATACTTTACCCCGCCCTTAAATTGTATTCGCTGTAACAAAGACAAATACGTGCATAAATTGAACGAATTAAATTTGTTTGCAGAATAAATTTATTTCACATCCGTCTCAGAATTACTAGAACTCGGGAAAAAAATACGCTTCGAGTTCCTGGATCACGCGCCGATCAGCTGGCTGTAGCGTACACGGTTGCCATTCCGTTACAGATGGTTGGGCCCGAGTTTGGTGTGGAATAAAATTACCACTTTTCATGAGTCGATATCTCCGAAACTAAACGGTCAAAGTTTGTAATTTTTTTTAAAATCAATCCCACAATAGTACTGCGTACCAGTGTGTTTTTATTTAGAAGCTCTAAGATCCGTTTAGAACCTATGACGAGAAATGCGAGCAAACTCCTATCGGTTTACGTGCTAGGTATAGGGATCGCGTACAAAAATACCCATATTCAATTGCAATTATCTCATGAACTAAACGGTGAATCGAATTGAATTTTTGGTCATCAGTCCATGAAGGTCATACCTACACCATACTTAGATTTCAGCCAATTCCTAAGATTTGACCAAAACTACAGAACTACCTTAATAACCAAAAACCTATAAATTACGTATGGTTTACTCGCGTGACATATAAGCCTTAATCAGTTAACCAATGCACAAGTGGTCATTGTGGACGACTAGCAACCCTCACGGGTTTACGAAGAACTAAAACTTCATTGGCACTGTAACATACTGATTGCTATTGAACCCTGAAGAGTTCATGTGCTAATCGGGCGTCGGTAAACATCTCTATCACAAATAAAAACTATTTATGTATACAACGTAATTTTAACGAAATAATTATCATCGCATACCAGTTATGCAAATATTTACACATTTAATTTTCATTACTAGTATTACTTACTGATCATAAGGGGCGGGGTTAAAATTCCCAACTTTGAATGGCCAGAAGGCTCAAAATTCCAAATTTATTAGCTACCACTCAATACTTCTAGAAATGTATAATTCCAAAATGTTGTATACAGAATTATCATATAACCGGAAAGAATAGTACAGTAAGGAATTAAAGGAAAATGACCATGGAACCGACTGATAAAGTGTCGACCTAAAATCACGACGCATAAAACAAGTATCAACTTCTCATGTTTAGAAAGTTCATAGTTCCGAAAAACTGTATTATTAGAACTTCGGATTCCTGAATGGCCAACGTTTTTACTGTGGAAATTTCGGAAAATAAGAATGTCAATAAAAATTATGAATAGCTAAACATCCTTACAGTATATATTCACAATAAAATGTAAAGGACGATAACACTCTGAAAACATTCTACCACGAAAGATCAAAATTCCGAAAGAATACTATCCCGAAAAATCAAAACTCCGAAAGAATGTTACCCGACGGATCAAAAGTCCAATCTGAATACCGTCACCATGCGTTACGGTGGTAATGGTGCTGCCATCTAGCCGCGCTCGGCTTCACTTGCTATCTGCTGTATGCCTGAATTTTCGGGATTTTGAACGTTCTGAACGTTCTGTATCGGAATTTTATACTATCTAAACTTCAGTTTTCGCAAACTGGATGTTCGAAGCTATAATTTCCGGAATCTAAATCTTTCGTACACCTGACGAATCTCTTATTAGCTTTAGTTATATTTAAACTTTCTGGCATAGTTCGTTTTCTACAATAAAAAATTCGCAATTATGTGGCATGTTTAATATTACATATTCGTTGTTTTGTACATCGTATTACTGGACATTCTAATAAAGCGTTGATCTTCTTCATACTATTTTTGAAAATTATGTCGTATAAAAATAATATTGGTATCCTTTTTCTATCGCTGCTCGTACCGTTCTACACCAATTACAGTCAACTGTGTAACCTTTCGGAAATTCGGAATTTTGAGCCTTCTGGTCATTCAAAGTTCAGGACTTCAACCCCGCCTAGATCATAATACGTCGAGGGAAATAGTAAAAATTGTAATACAATGCTTTCAAATGAAGCAAATGTGTTAACTGCAAATTTATAGCGAAACGCTACAGTATATCTACATGGTAAATGGGAACGACATTATGCACGTTTGAGCGCGATAACATATATAGGTATGAACGTAGACGTAGCAGGTGTAGATGTAGTCGGCGCGCGTTGAAAAAAAAACTTAAAAATTCAATATCTCGAAAAGTATTGCGAGTCGTCAAAAACCCCGTCAGGGGTTGTCTTAAAATGTTAAAAGGAAGGTTTGTGTAAAATTTCAGCTTGATCGGTGCGAGGAACCTTACCCCTAAAAAAATCTTTAAAATTCAATATTTCGGAAACTATTGCGAGTCGCCAAAAATCCCTTTCGGGGTTGTCTTTAAATGTTAAAAGGAAGGTTTGTGTAAAATTTCAGCTCGATCGAGGGGCGGGGATTTCGGAACCTTTACCAGATTTTTTTACACGCGTGAACAGTTTATATCAGGCATCAAGAGTTATTTAGTGTATAAATTATTAGATAGAAATGTGGCCAGCGTGTCTTCTTCATAAATCACCGTACAAACCGAGACGATTTTTAGGGTCGTCATTTTTCGTTAAAAGTTTTTTGCTTCGGCTTGAAATTTCACCAGTATACTGAAATGCATTTTTACTTTATTATAGACGAAAATCAGTTAATTATTGAATACTCGGGTTCGTGAAAGGAATACCTCAAGTATCATCAGCCTTTGATGTTCAAAGAACAGCAGTATATTTACAAAACTCCATACGTATCGTATAGGTTACCTAATTCGATCGTATTGGATTTTAATAGGAATCTCGCGTTCCACCTGTTCATTTGTGGAACGATCACGAACCGATTTACATACAGCTTATAGTAAAAGTGGGGAGTTCGGACAGTGTTACGCTTGACTCTCGAACACCCCGTCTCAATTTCACAAAACTATGAAACTCGCAGCGAGTCGACCAGAACCGTGTATAGCACGAGTTACCCACGAGGGGACGTTGAGCTCGCAACCCTCGTGTCCTCGGACGAAAATTGGTCACGCACATCGTTGAGTAACCGAGCATTAATTCGACGCTGTATACAGTTCTGTGTGTGTGTGTTTTTTTTGTAATTCAAGCGTGTAACCATGGAAATTACACAGATCAAAATTACTGTTGACAAAACCATAATAATATAGCGAATAATATATTGAATGGTTAAATTATACAATAACAGTTATTAGAAGATGAACGCAAAATAATAATACTGATATACGGACAGCGGGAAAAGTGAATAATACGCAGTAGGTGATAGTTTAAATGGCGAACGATTAAAACGCCGTTGCTCCAAAAGTACACCTACTGCGTACTTAAGGGGGGATTGTCTTTTTTTTCGCAAAATTTACCGCTTTTTGGGAATTTTTTTGTGAAGAAAGTATACAACGGAAAACTTGTGAAACTTGGCATATAGTTTTATTGATCTGTTTACTACATACAAAAAATTTTTTAAACAATTTCATCAAAAAATCCGCCTCCCACCCCCCTCGACGCGCGATGGTCCTTTTTTGATGGTGTGCACGATTACAGCCTTCACGTTCATCCTGCAACAAAAACCCAAAAAGCACTTTACTTTAGACACATATAGCTATCGTTCGATGAAGGGGAAAAAAAATTGACGATTTGGTGACGTTTTGAACTTGAAGTATCGATTTTTCGAAAAAAATTGATCGATTTTTTGTTATAAATAAAAAACTATTAAACGTATTGCGTTTTTGCTTCATCAAACGATAAAAGGATGTCAGCTGAGCATTCTGTCCAAATTTGAAGGCAATCGGTTGAATAGTTTTTGAGAAATCGTGCACACCATCAAAAAAGGACCATCGCGCGTCGAGGGGGGTGGGAGGCGGATTTTTTGATGAAATTGTTAAAAAATTTTTTTGTATGTAGTAAACAGATTAATAAAACTATATGCCAAGTTTCACAAGTTTTCCGTTGTATACTTTCTTCACAAAAAAATTCCCAAAAAGCGGTAAATTTTACGAAAAAAAAGACAATCCCCCCTTAATTCGACGCGGTATACAGTTCTGTGTGTGTGTGTGTTTTTTTTTTCTGTAATTTCGGCATGTAACCATAGAAATTACACGCATCAAAATCACTCTTGACAAAACCATAATAATATATCGAATAATATATTGAATGGTGAAATAATACAATAACAGTAATGAGAAGATGAATGGAATATAGTAATACTGAAATATGGTCAGTGGGAAAAGTAAATAATACGTAGTAGGTGGTAGGTCAAATTTCATTCAAATCATCTGATTTAAGTTTATACAGTAAATTGTTTATCACATACCAAATGCGCCCTGCAAATGTTTAACCAATCGTCTACACCCTTTCTATAAAATTAAAAATGAAGGATGCACTTTTCAACATAGGGAAATGCTTACGCCTCTGCTGCATGGCAGTTTTACGCACGAAATAATGTGAAAAAATGTTTAAAAGATCATGACAGTGTAACAGACGAAAAAATAGCTGACTCGTGTTTTTTTGTCGATGGTTAAAATCCGCTAATTAGTCTGATTTTTCAATGTCAAATCAAAGCACTCATGAAGAACAGAAAATACATTATTTAACGTTAAAAAAAAAAATTACATTTTTTTAACGGTTGAAAATGTCTTCGAAAAAAAGGAGTCCGCACGACGGTGTACACGGTTGTGGCAGTAAATATTATCTGAAGGAAAAAATGGTAAAACGATTATTAATCAGTATGAAAGCCGCTATCTTGCTATGGAGGTTTTTAAAAAATCAAAATTGACCAAATCGCGGCGTTTTGAAAAAAAAAAGTATCGAAATTAGTATCTTTTATTCGACAGTTTGTCGTTAAAAAAATTGAATATGGAAAAAAAGCTTCAAATTTTGACACGGGTAGCTTGAAAACTCTTCCTATGAGAGTGTACACCGTTTTGAAAAACGACATTTCTAGAAAAACGCGTGCGTCCGCGCCAGGTCTCACGCACCTGCTCAAGTCCCTTTTTCTGTGAAAGGCTGTACCAACCGGAATAATTTCGAATAACGAATTTCGCCTCAAAAATTGAACAGCATGTTCATAACCGGCTATACTATCGGATAATGGAAAAAGAATCGATTTTTTGCAAATTTTACACCGTGATGATGCTTTAAAATGTTATGAAAAACTGTCAAATCACTTAGTACAATATGATACCGATGACGATATTGTCATAATGCAGTGATAAAGAACATCACTTTGGTGTCGTCCTCCGATATTGTTTAAACTTTTTTCTGTGGAAAAGTATAAAAAAGTGAGAGATACGTATTTTTTTATCGGCGGAAAAACGGTTTCAATGTGTGAAACGCACCCTCAAAAATTGGGGTGTTTTTTGTTTTTCGTCGATAACGTTTTAACGGTACGAGATATTAAAGACTTTCAAATTCCAATAATGTTTATTTTTTGTGTCCTATACATTAGAAATGAGAACGATAACGTTATCAACGAAAAACGAAAAAAACACCCCTATTTTTGAGGGTGCGTTTCACCTCAGAAAACCATTTTTCCGCCGATACAAAAAATACGTGTCTCTTAGTTTTTGATACTCCTCCAGATAAAAAGTTTCAACAAAATCGGAGGAGGACACCAACGTGATGGTCCTTGTGAGTGAAAAACTGTCAAATCACTCACAAGGAAAGGTTGCGAGGTCGATCTCTCCAATTTCGATGAAATGTGGCATGCCTGTAGAATGGGTAAAAATAGGCGACACGTATTTTTTTATATCTGCAGAAACCGATTTTCAAGGACTGAAACACACCCTCAAAAATTGGGGTATTTTTTGTTTTTCGTCGATAACGTTTTAACGGTACGAGATATGAAAAAAATTCAAATTCCAACAATGTTTATTTTTTCGTGTACTATACATTGGAGTTGAGAACGATAACGTTATCGACGAAAAACGAAAAAAACCCCTATTTTCGAGGGTGCGTTTCTCCCTTCAAAAATCAACTTCCGAAGATATAAAAAAATACGTGTCGCCTATTTTTACCCATTCTACAAGTATGCCAAATTTTATCGAAATCGGAGAGATCGACCTTGCAACCTCTCCTTCAATACACTATGACAATTTCGTCTCCCTTGACACTATGGCAATTAGGCATCTCCCTATTTTAAAAAATGTTTCTTGAATTGTTAATTTCATAGAAACGGTGTAGACGATCAATTTATAATTGATAGGCTGTATTCAGTACAAAGTATTTACTTTGTAGATTTGAATCATATGGTAACATACCGTCAATTGTTCCGAAACTCCATAAAACGATGTTGCTCCAAAAGTACACCGTGACCTCGCCTACGTTGATTTGTTCGACACGAATTATTTCAATTATTAGAGCGAACTTTATTGGAAGATATCGGATTATCATTAAGCGAGATGAAAAACGACGAAAAAAAAAACGAGAACTTGAATGCTCCCTGTGGGAATATTAGGGTGTACAACAACCGTGATGATGCGGGGAGTCGAAAATACCTCGGGAATTGCCCGAATCGAGAATAATCCCCTTAGTTACACCGTGACAGAGGTTTATTTCGTATTTTGTTGCGCTTGGCTCGTGCTTCTCACTTCCACCCTGAAAGACGATATTTGTCGAATTCATCCCTAATAATAGATGTTCATATAGTCGTGTGCGCGTGTTTGTGCAAATGTACTGGCAACGGAGCGTATGTTATGTAATACTTCGGACCGCAATATCCCGCGAACACTTTGGTGACGATAACAATAATGGCGTCTGAATAACCCACGGGGTACATTATCATTATTGTATTTTTTGCCCACTACGTTCGATAGCCAAGCCGCATATATCATAAATCCGTTTAACGTACAGAGAAATCGGTGTGAATTCTTGCACTCGGGCCAAGTACCCCGAAATGATTTCATGTCCGACGAGCACGAAGGAGAAATACGATGACAATAATTCATATCGTAGACAGTCATAGTCGTATACCGAAAACCGCAACTAGTAATGGTTCCACGATATATCTATACGCGTGTAAATGTGTACGTATATGTTGTACATGCATTGCACACATAAACCAAATTAATGCCTGCCTGTGGTAAGTACAAGACTTATTAAGCCGACGTAGCCTAGCAGTTGTGTTGGGGTTTTATTAATGGTATTTATATATTTGTCACTCAATTAACTCGTGCACCCTCGGGGTCGAATTTATTAAGATACGGAAGGTCATGATTGCAAATTGGATTTTCGAAAACGGTAACGAGTCCGAAAAATTGTTTTTTTTATTGCTTAAATCGATAGGTAAACTGTTCAAGAATATATTTACAAAGTTACCGAGGCCAATTGTAAATATTTTCGAAGACACAATGCCAAAAGTAGAGAAGCGATTAATATTTGATATTGATATTTCCTCCTATTGAGAAGTTTGGAGCGCGTTTTCTCCAGTTTTCAATACCACGATTTTTTCAAATTTCCGGGCGTGATAGCTACAAAAACTAAACAACCTATCGAATCAAACCAAAGTTGATTTTCTTCAGTATGAAAATCTCTTCTAAGTGATTTCAAAAAGTCGTTGAAAAAGTATTTTTAAATAATTTTTATAGCACCTTAAAGTGTTTTTTTAAACACATTTTTTTACCTGAGAAAAGTTATAATTTTACGATTTTTTCAGCTTTTTCTTAATTCACCGATAAGAAAAATATATGACAATTAAATATTTTATTGGTTTATTTGGTTCAGTCAAGAATTACGAGCTGTATCTTTCCTACTGATTGGGGACTGCAGTGGCAAGCTGCACATGGAATAGGCTGATAGAACTGCAGTCATTTATTGTTTCATGTTGAAATTTTTAATTTATACATTTCAAATACACATGAAGCATTCCACACCAAGTGAAACACTAAAAAATCGTGCAATTTTTTAATAGGCTCATAATTTGTTTTTAAGGGGGGATTGTCTTTTTTTTTCGCAAAATTTACCGCTTTTTGGGAATTTTTTTGTGAAGAAAGTATACAACGGAAAACTTGTGAAACATGGCATATAGTTTTATTGATCTGTTTACTACATACAAAAAAAATTTTAAACAATTTCATCAGTAAATCCGCCTCCCACCCCCCTCGACGCGCGATGGTCCTCTTTTGATGGTGTGCACGATTACAGCCTTCACGTTCATCCTGCAACAAAAACCCAAAAAGCATTTTACTTTAGACACATATAGCTATCGTTCGATGAAGGGAAAAAAAAATTGACGATTTGGTGACGTTTTGAACTTGAAGTATCGATTTATCGAAAAAAAATTGATCGATTTTTTGTTATAAATAAAAAACCATTAAACGTATTGCTTTTTTGCTTCATCAAACGATAAAAGGATGTCAGCTGAGCATTCTGTCCAAATTTGAAGGCAATCGGTTGAATAGTTTTTGAGAAATCGTGCACACCATCAAAAAAGGACCATCGCGCATCGAGGGGGGTGGGAGGCGGAATTTTGATGAAATTGTTTAAAAAAATTTTTGTCTGTAGTAAACAGATCAATAAAACTATATGCCAAGTTTCACAAGTTTTCCGTTGTATACTTTCTTCACAAAAAAATTCCCAAAAAGCGGTAAATTTTGCGGAAAAAAAAGACAATCCCCCCTTAAGTCCGTTCGAGTGTCAAAAGCAACTACAGATTTTTAAATTGGATTTTACACTCGAATTTGGATACCGGGAATTTTTTCTCGTTTTTTTTTCGATTTATTATACTCAAAAAGCGATGCATTGTACAAAAAAAAACGTCAAAGAAGAAAATTTAGGTTTTTGAATGTACTTTTCAATCATATATGTTTCATAACTGTTAAAAATTCTGCTAATGTATTTTTCAACGAAATAAGGTAAAAATAATTTGTTTCGCCAAGTTCGCCCACTTTTCATTTTCTATAAATTTGATAGAACTTTCGTTGATGTCATAACAAACCACAGTAAAATTGGCATGATGGAAAATTCATATCTTCTAATTATTTTTTAAGGTTACCTGATGAAGAATTTTATCGAACCATGGATATTAAATATCGACCATTGTTTTAGGCACACCAGTGGATTGCGACGAATATTTAGTGTTATCTAGAACCATTTTGTCCTCCACCTTTCAATTCAATTATGGTTTTGTTTGTCTGCCTCGAAATTTTTCATTTACTCACCGGTTCTCTTAGCGTTATTCTCTTATCAAAAAGAAATCTAGTTTCTCGTTTGTTGAATGATCTGGTTTGCCCACTCTCAATGCTAATTCAATTGATTTTGTGGAAGAACTCGGTCAAAACGATTCGATACTTTTTTATTCGATATGGTTTTTTCATCGGTGGCTTTTGTATTAGTAGACTAAACATATTATGATTCACTCATTGTTTAACGATAAAAAGATTTAAAAATGGAAAATTTCGAGGCAGACAAAACCATAATTGAATTGAAAGGAGGAGGACAAAATGGTTCTAGATAACACTAAATATTCGTCGCAATCCACTGTTGGGCCTCAAACAATGGTCGATATCCAATATCCATGGCTTGATAAAATTATTCATCAATTAACCTTAAAAAATAATGGGAAGATATGAATTCTCCATCATGCCAATTTTTCTGTGGTTTGTTATGACATCAACGAAAGTTCTCTCAAATTTATAGAAAATAAAAGTGGGCGAACTTGAAGAAAAACATTATTTTTACCTTATTTCGTTGAAAAATACATTAGCAGAATTTTTAACAGTTACAAAACTTATATGATTGAAAAGTACATTTGAAAACCTAAGTTTTCTTCTTTGACGTTTTTTTTTTTTTTGTACAATTAATCACTTTTTGAGTATAATGAATCGAAAAAAACGAGAAAAATTTCCCAGTATCCAAATTCGAGTATAAAATCGAATTTAAAAATCTAAAAAAAATTGTAGATACTTTTGACACTCGAATGAACTTAAAAACAAATCATAAGCCCATTTAAAAATCACATGATTTTTTAGTATTTCACTTGGCGTGGAATGTTTCACATGGAAAGATACCTCAATGTTTACTGGGATCACTTGTTCTTTTTGCTTTAAAAAGAAATCCGAAAAAACGCTTTTTTGGATCTTCTAATTCAGGCTCCCACCTTAAGATATTCCTTTCACGAACTCGAATACTTAGCAATTAACTAATTTTCGCCTATAATGAAGTAAAAATACATCTGAATGTACTGGTAAAATTTCATGCCAAGCTACCGAACTTTTAACGAAGAATGACAACTCTAAAAATCGTTTCATTTATACGGCACCTTATCGAGATGGCACGCTAGCCGCATTTCTATCTGATGATTTATACACTAAATAACTCTAGATGCCTTATATAAAATGGTTAGGCGTGTAAAAATTTCTAAAGATTCCGTAACACCGAAAAAAAACAGGGTGTCACCGAATGTTTAAAGACAATGTTAATGATAAAACTTACAAGGAACATCACTTAAGTGGCCGACTTCGATTTTGTTGCAACTCATATATGTGGCGAAGCAGTGATAAATATTAGACACTTCTATAGTGGATTCTTCATCCCTTCACTTTAGAAGAATTTTGGTTTTTGTTTCATTTAGTTTGGTGGACTGCTTGTGGGCGAAACTGCAAAATCACTCCTCGATACCCCTTTCTTTGACCCTTCCTTGACACACTGGGTAATTTTGACCCGTACGATTTTGAAATAGAATGCTCACTTGCCCAAAATTGAAAGTTTTCAATAACTTTTTACAACAATTCAATTTTGTATTTTTCGAGTTTTAATTATGCAGACATTTTAAGAAATGTTTAAAGTGTATCCCGGATTTTTTTCAATAAAAACCGACCGAAGGGTTCTTAAGGGCAGGTGGGTGACCCCTGTCCGGGTCAAATTGACCCAGTGTGTTAGAGCCGTGGCAAAATATAAGTGTATCAAGGAAGGGTAAGGGATGGTTTCCTTCTTCAAGACCGTTTTTTCGGCGATAAAAAAAATACGTGTCCAATCGTTTTCATTCCTTTATAACATATATGAGTTTCGACAAAATCGTAGGCGGACACTTAAATGATGTTCCTTAGAAAAATGTCACGAGCAAAAGAATTTTCGTAGCCACGACATTTTAGGGAAAATGTGAAATATCTAAGTATACTAAATTTGCGCTAATTTTTTATTTCGCTTTATCGCTCGGTATAATAATTTATTGTGAGT
Organism: Ophion obscuratus; assembly: GCA_964007375.1. Classification (NCBI taxonomy): domain Eukaryota; kingdom Metazoa; phylum Arthropoda; class Insecta; order Hymenoptera; family Ichneumonidae; genus Ophion; species Ophion obscuratus. Next base: position 36,766,611 of record OZ023314.1, read on the forward strand.
TACTTTATTAAGTGCTACTGTAATTAAAAAAATATTTAGACGGACCCTCATTAGGCCCCCACAAAATACGGCCCTCCGCGGAAGGAATGCCTTAAGGGCTCTGTTTACTTTGGATGCATAAAAAAACGCTATTTTTATTAATTTGTTTTTAAGAATACTGTTATGTTTATTGATATAAAACTTGTTAGGCTTAACAAAAACATTCGTAAATTACAAAAAAACAAATTATTGATTTTAACCACTTTTTTAATGTGAAAATGCTAAGTAAACTGGAGTCCTCAAAAAGTAGGTAGGTGTGCGCTGTTGAAAAAATCTGAACACCGGCGCATCCGAAACAGAAAAAATTGAATGGTTTTAGGTTTATTGTGACTGTGGCTATATCCCGTATCTCTGATATTAAATGATATGCAAAAAACAAAATGGCGCACAAAAAACAATTTTAAGTGTTTTTTTGCATGTTTTTTGCCAAAAGAATAGTAAAAATTAAAAAATTTCAATAATTCTGGTACAGGATATAGCAATAAGTGTACAGAATATGTGGTTAAAATTTCATAAAGATCAGTTCAGTAGTTTCTGAGATTTTTTCAATAAGCGGTCCGAAAACGTTGTTTCGAGAAAAACGCCTTTAAAGTTTTAATTTATAAAAAATCATTAAAAAATCTGACTCACACTTAATCAGCAATGCCTGGACCATACATAATTCCTTCTGCCTCTTCCTGTAACTAAATTTCTTGCGATTTAGCTTTTTTGAAAGTTTTAAAGTAGGCAGAGCCCTTAAGTATGTACGGGGGAAGTACCAAAATTCTACCAAGCTGATAAAAATTAAAGACTCTATTATTTCGATTGTTCTTAGTCTGTGGACGGAACTTAAGATCGATCCGCTAACCCGTTGAAGGATTACAACACTTTTTATTTGGAGCAAGGTTGGATGCGTTCTTATACGGCGTTGTTTCACTTTCAAATACGATGAAAAACATCAGTACAGAAGGTCTGATTTTTTGTGTAGTTAATTTATTTATGTGACAAACCATTTGTCACATAAATTGTACTTAATTGTGATTCAATTAATCGTATCGTAATGGAATTCTGCGTATTTTCTCGTTTGCCTCTCTCGTACGCCCTTACCAAACTGTACGGCAACGCTATGAACAGATGAGCGACAAAAAAGTTCTGGGCATGCGAGGCTTGGCGTTTTCACTCTTAAGGTAGAACGAGCGCATGCTCTTGATTTCTATAGATTTCGTTCAAATTTCAACCAGAGATTGTTCATATCATTATGCATGTTTGAGTGAAATTTCAGAACAGTCGACTATTTAGATTGGGAGATAATGGGTTTTAAAATTGCAACTTTTAACACTGCAGCGTCTGCATTTAAATAGACAACAATAAGTTTCCATAAAAATATTTGTCCTCTATAATTAGAAGACATATGGCAACACCGCAACGTTCCACGTTTCCAAAGACGTAAGGCGGGATATACATTTAGACAGGAAAAAATAAGCAATATTGAGACATTTTTTAAACTTAGAAATAATTATTCTACAATTATAAAACTGTAGGTATACTTTAATAGTATATTTAAGTGTACAAAATAATTTTAAAAAATTAATTCATCAAAATGGCAGAGCTGTATTTGGCGGAGCTGTGTGAAAGTTTAAACATTTTTTCAGTTAGAACATGTCTAGTTTCTATGTGACGGTAATTAAAATGAAGAAAATGCAAATTCAAGAAAATGGCACGCATTTACAAAAAAATCAACATTTCACGCAACATTTCTGTAAAATGTGGATTAAAAAAGTAGTTTTTTTCCCATTTTTCAAAAACGATTCCCGTCACGTAGAAAGTACCAATATCATCAATATTTCTAACAAGTTTCAGCTCAATCGGCTTAATAGTTTTTTTGTAATCCTGCACGCCAATTTCGATAATGCAGTTTTGAGAAAAACGCGTTTGAAGTTCACGCCCGCTCCGAATCTGAGCGGCGAGGCACATCGTTGACGGGCTGTAACCTTTGAAGTTTTTCGAATTTCGCTTTGAAACTTTGGGAAAATATTCTACATATATAGTTCTATCGTTTAAAGAAAAAGAAGAAAAAATTGATTTTTTGATCGGTGTAAATGTATATCCCGCCTTAACCATATTATAGTTGCGGTGCCAATAAACTATAACCAATTTTACCATCCCCTCTTTTACCATGGGCGTTTCTTGTAAATACCATGGGCTTTTCTCTCACAAGGGACATAACTTAAGGGGCCAGTCCACTTTGGAGCCACGAAAAAAGTCTATTTTTGTGATTTTTTTAGGGTTTTATAAAAGATACGAATATAAAAGTTGTTGGGCTTGATAAAAAACTCTTGAAATACATTTAAAAAATGTATTCATTTTTAAGTACAAAAACTATAGTTTAACGTAACGTCTCAAAAATAGGTGGGCTAGGTAGCTCCATCACAACTCGGCACCGGCTTGTCTGAAACAAAAAAATCAAAGTCTATCAGATTCAGTATGACACCAGCTACAAAATGACCCTCGGATATAAAGTTTTATCAAAAAATAACAAAAAATGGCAGATGAAAAACAAAAAAGTAATAAAAAACGAGTTTTTTTCGCAGTTTTTCGCAAAAAAAAGAGTAAAAATCAACATTTTAAAACCATCGAGGGTCATCTTGTTGCGAATTATGTTTACATTATGTGGTTCAGATTTCAAGAGAATCGCTTTATTAGTTTTAGAGATACGATGGAGCTAGATTTTGAAAACGTTGTTCCGAGAAAAAACGCTTTTGAGATTTATGGTATGAAAAACTCTTACCTAAGCTCAATCGGCAATTCCTGCAGCGAACGAAATGACTTCTGATTGCTCATCATCGTCGATTTCTTCAAGTCTTGCTTGCTTTCGATTTTTTTTAATTTTCAAAGTGGACTGGCTCCTTAAGTGTCCACTGTCGATTATGCTGACTCTCATATATGTGATAAAGCATTGAAAACTATTAGACATCTATTTTTTTATCTCCGGAGAAAGGATTTTAAGGGCGGAAACCGCCTCTTGAAGAAAGGCGTGTCGAGGGGTGGTTTTGCAGTTTCACCCACAAGCAGTCTATTGATCTTAATGAAACGAAAACCAAAATTATTCAATTGTAAAGCGATGAAAAATCCACAACATAAAAATTGAAAAAAAAAAAGGTTGACACGCCTTTCTTTGAAGGGTTATTTTCCCCCTTAAAAACGTGTTTCCGCAGATAAAAAAATACACGTCTAATAGTTTTCAATGCTTTATCACCTATATGACTTTCAACAAAATCGAAGGTGGACACTTAAGTGATGTTCCATTTCAGTGTACGTTTATTTTAAAATACAAATATCGTATCTCTTGACCCCCTGAATACGCGTCAAACAACTATTCATCGATGGATAAAACATAATAAGGGATCGCTGCTTTCGGCTCGTAAATTTTTGTGGATTTTCCGTTGAAGAGGATGTCGCATAGGTGGTGTAAGGGCGAAGCATCCAAAGTAACAGCGAGAAAGGTGCTCGTTCTACGTACAAAAAGGGATGAAAAAAACGATCGTACGTTTCAACGCGTCTTTCGCTTCTTGTACATTATCGAGCTCGCGCACAAACACTCGTAGCTTTTTTTTTCCTCCCTGGAACTGGTGTTCGTTCTTCCGCGAGATCGTTTTTCTTCTGCGGGATCGTGATGTTTTTGAGCGGAAAATAAGATAATGGCTGCAGGGCAAAAGGCGCGCGAAGCACTCTCCGGTGAAACAGGCGCGAGACAGAGGATTTTGGCGCGGGTGTACGTGTTTGTGTGCGCGCACGCGGAATGGTGCAAGGGCAGGGGGTTGGTTTGATGGAGAGGAGAGACCGCGAAAAATAGCAAAAGACCGTGAGACATGCTGCACCTGCTGCCAGCCACGCGTCGAAGGGTGCTGTGTGCCAGACAACGGTAAAGGGAGATAAAGATGAAAAAGGACAGATGTGTTGAATAGAAGCAATAAAATAAAGAAACGGATAACGCGAATTGCGACGTGCAATGGAAACATTTTGATCCAACGAGTCAAATCCGAGGAAAAACGATCACGAGTTACGGAAATCCTAAAGAGAGAATTGGATAACGCATAATTATGGAAAATTCGAAGAACTTCTCAGTTGAAACATCCTTCATTTTTCTCATTTGGTGATTACACCAGCTGCACTGAAAAATCTCAAATTGGCCGTAGTTAAATGTCCATCATACCCAACGACTCTCAACGAAACACATTTATATAGTTGCTCTATAGGAAGAGCTATATAAACCTCAGGTATACATAGAATGCGATGGACGAAGCGGTGGAAGTGGTTAACTGTTTATTGACAATTGCAATAATGCAAATGCGAAACACAGTGCAGTCGTTGATCATGGGATGTCAACATTAAAACAATATATTTATTGGTCTTTTCGGCATTGCGTTGTAGATCTCAAGTTGGAACAGAAATTCGTTTTTACAGTTATAAAAATCCATTTCGAAACGTGTACCCATAACACTTCAGTCCATTGCCACAATCGCATACAAGTTCGACGTAAATCCTATACGTGTTTGTTTCCATTATCCAAAAATATAGGCAGGTATATCATATTTGGGGTTTCACCATACAAATTGACAAGTATTTCTTTGGATTGCTGTGACTGCTTTTTTTTAATTATACAAGAATGCACGAAAGTAATTTTAAAATGCTCAGAAAAAAATAGTCGAAAAGCGAATTGATAATTTTTGTCAATAGCCATATTTTTCACGTTTATGGCATACTTTATTTTGACTGCACATCGCTCATTCTCGGTGATGTTAAAAAAAAATAGTGCAACGAATCTATGCACGATCCAATCAGAAGAATACTCGTAAAAATAAAGTCTAGATCGGGATAGGTCTTACCAATAATCTTGTATTGTATGTAATGAAATTAGGAGGGGGTGAAATTGGCAAGACCCTCAATGATATATTAGGTGTATAAATTAATTCTCGGCCCCTAGATTGAGATTACGAAAACACCTATTTGAATTGAAAACATTTCCCGCTATATAGGGTGTTTATAAGCACCATCTATGAGCTGGAAAACCACTCAGTCCGATAGTGGTCCGATTAATCCAACATAAAAGAACATAGTAAATAAAGATGTCGTTCAACAAGCAGCAATTGAGGCACTGTCTTCTAACTCAAGATCGTACCGCAGAAGCACAATAAATTATCTGTTCGGCTTTTGGAAAGAGTGCTGTATCTTACAGTACAAAAAATGGTTGTAAGGTTCGGGATGTAGATTTTGACCTCCAGGATGAAGAACGCCCTGGACGAGATTTTGACCTCCAGGATGAAGAACGCCTGGACTGGAAAACGTTGAGGACGAGGCGTTGGAGAACATACTCAACAAGCATCCCGGCTAAACACAAAAGAAGCCTGCTCTCACTGTCGGAGTGACTCAACCAGCTATTTCGATACGTTTAAGAAAACTTGGGCGGATACGAAAGTCGACACTGTGAAATTGCAATGTGCCTACTGACCAGATTCAAACAAAAAGTATTTATAGATAAAATGACGACTGGGGATGAAAAGTGGATATTGTACAGTCCTAAGAGACGCAAGTCATGGGTTTATCCAGGAGAGCCGTCAACGAGCACTGCAAAGCCAAACATCCACGTGACAATATTTTTATCGTGTATTTGGTGGGATTTGAAAAGTGTAATTTCTCATGAGACACTCAAACTGGGAGAAACCTATTACTGCCAAGCGTTATCAGAAGCAACTGATGAAATTAAGTGATGCTATCGAGGACAAAATACTACTTAGTGGTAGTACAATGAGGCAAGTGATTTTGCTGCTCAACGCGTGGCTACACACAGCAAAAGAAACCCTAAAATGTACCTCCACATTAGGCTGGGAAATCCTCCCTCATGCGGCGTAATCACCAGACCTTGCGCGTTCTGACCATCATTATTTTCGTCCGCTACGACATCATCTGGTGGGTACCAAGTTCCGATCTCCTGAAGAAGTCCAACAGAGTATTAACGTCTTCATCCAGTCCCAACCTCCATCTTTCTTTCGAGCCGGGATCCGACAATTGCCCAATATCTCGAAAGAATGCGTTCAAAGCGAGCGCCATTACTGTGATAACTAGATTTGTATTTATTTTTTCGTAAATAAATGGCAAAACTGTCGAAAAAACCGATAATTAATTGATACACCTAACATAAGGAGAGAACACGCGCCGAGCACGTGAGTCACGATACTTGGGTGCACCAAACCAAACATTGTAAATTGAACATCGTCGAAGACGGAAAAAAGAAGAGAAGAGGTGCAAAATAAAAATTGTCAAGTGGTGTCGTCCAAAGAGGAGATTTGCTTGTTTTTTAACACCATCAGCCAGACCACGTCCGCGTACTGCAAATACCATTCGTAAGTATCTGTATACGGATGTGGCCAACTGGAGTAGTCGTGGATGGCAATGTCTAGGGTCGCCGAATGAGAAAGAGACAATCCGGAAAAAGCACGAGTAAAGGTGTGTTTGACGGCCAATGTCAGGAGCCACCAGATCATGTCATCAGGTCCAGGGAGTCCATAAGAGTCGCGAAACACCACCACTCTTGGACGCCATGAAGAAGGATATCTCAAGCGTCTTACGATTGTGCAAAATGGACAGTGTAGGTGAGTAAAGGAACGATGGACGAGTTAGAATGACCCCCGTTGGTAATAATGCGTTCTTCGTGTTAATCATTAAAATAGTGTAGGTGTTTACATGTCCCTAGGGAGAGCCAAGTGTTATATATTACCATTATTATCACTATTCAATATAGCCTCTACGGGGCATAATACGCACCACGGCTATATTCGTCAAAAATATATAACTCGTCCATAATGATGCTACAATAGCACAACATCACTTGTATACAATTCTTACGCAAACAGTACAAAACAACACAAGAGTCAACTTTTAGTTTTCTTTGCGAGTCTCAAAGGTTAAACGCCTTACCACGAGTAATGGTTAATGGGCCTACATCATTGTCCGAACTGCCACCTGACCTCAAAAATCAATCCTGTCTCTTTGCCTAGCAATGGTGACTAGAAACATCCACACCTTCCTTGATAGTGATTTAGTAGCATCGTCTCCTCCATGTACATACCTATATACAAAATTACTACATAAATATCTATATATAAATCTGAGAAAATCGCCACGTGAGCGAAAGGTGTTTTCCTTCCGTCCCCAGTACCTTTCCGTAAGCAAATCCTAACTTTTGCCGAGCGCGTCGCGTCTAACGAGTATTATAATTACTGTCGCGTAACTCAATATTGCCTCCTCCCTGGATATGCTAAACTCAACGGAATATAGCGTTAATAGGCGTCGAATGGCACGCGATCCCAACGAACAACGCGCGACCAAACACACACATATCCAGCTGCATAGATCAGTTATACGTGTTATAGGTGTCTATAGTTGTAGATATATATATACACACACACATACACACACACAGGAAAAGCAAAGCAACGCTACACACCCTGCTTCTATTAATTACACTTCACCCTAAATGCAAATTGTTCGAAATTGAGCGAGGGCTCCCCGAATATTTGGAAACTCCATTACGCCCAGTGTTTGTCCTTTCGTGCATCTAACCATCCCGCACAGCTTCGAAGGGAAGGAGTGACAAGAGGAAGAGAAAGAGAACGAGGAAGAAGACGAGATGAGGGTGGAGAGAGCGAGAGTTTCAAGTGAGTGAGATCGAGTACGGGGAATGGAGGTTATATACACGTAAAGGAGGCGGTTACCATCGTAAGGATGTTAACGTCGTAGCGAGCCACACAAAACTTATCGCCGGTATAGTGCGGTGTTTGTGAGCGTACCCGATTGATCTACTACGGTTTATCGGGACTCCTGTACATACGTATACACGGTATATAAATCTCGGCTCCTTTAATCATGTAGAATATACAATCGAATCTCTTTCGTACCACTCGTGGAGCCGGTTTCAAAATGGTTATTGAACTATCCCGAATACGACCAGCAAAATAAGGAACCGTTCTTGAATGACGTGGATTGAGTTCTGGCTGTTCCATGGAAATTAATGCTTTATGAAAAAAAAAAACATTCCTAATCCTTTCAAACGTTTTGAAACTGTTGTGTGATCAACTACTGATGATTTAGCAAGGTCAGCTAGCGTCTGACATGAGTCTTCATGAAGTTATGCCGCCAATTCAGCACATCAGAATCATTATTTTTTGAGCGTCTAAACCAATCTCTGCAGTGCCGGATTTATACTTTTCTTAAGTATAGGCTACTTGACTTTGTGCCGCGCCTCCTACCTTAACCACTAGTATTTACCTAGGCCTTTTTAGGTGCCGCTAAAATCCGCCGCCCCCTAAAGCCTACCGCCTCAAGGCAGCTGCCTTATGGGTTATTAGCAAATCCAGGACTGAATTTCTGCATATGGTTTCCGACAGAGTAAGGTCGCGGTAAGTCTCAACAAGAACTCTGTGTGCTTCAGCAGCAGATTTTTTGGAATAAAGTAGTGCAGTCAAATTCACCGCAAATACTCTTTGGCGAGAAATTTGACACGTTTAATACTATGACCAAAAAAAAGTTGTTTACACTTCGGCGAGATGACATACACTGAATTTGATGCTTGGTTATAGTGCTTCTTTATAGATGGGTTACCATCTTAAACTACACGTACGCAGTTCTGGTAACGTCATATGTTGGAAAGCAGCGAGAACTTATTCAACGTCCTGATAGAATGAGGATGTGCTCGTAGAGTAATATCCCACTGGATCATTAAGCAGAAAACGTCATCCAATCATTCGGGAATGGATGTGGACTCGATTTAGACGGACCCTATATAACCCGGTATCTGCGGAAAACCTTTTCACTTCTATGTAATCAACTGAACTTAATTTAGCATCCCCAACAATGTGGATTACCCGCGGTAACGAGGAACGGGCAATTTTCTCTTCCGTTTATTTTATTCTTGCCATTTACTTGTAGAGCCGGCGGTTGTTAGTCTCAGAGGGTTAAGCGTCTTCCGGGGGGAAAAAAGTAAATGGGCATCACTCGAAATGCCAACGAGGTTAAACGACATAAATATACCGAGCAAAGAAGTTCGTCTTCCGTTCTGGACGTACGCATGGTGAAGAAGTAGATGCACGGCTTTTTGCAAACGTATATCTGTATATGTACACCGGAAGATTAGCTGTCCATCGATCGTTTCCAGTAAGGTCTGCGGGCACAATTAAGTACTTCATTTAGCGCGGGGCTGAACCCGGGCTCGGCTAAAAAGGGTTCCCGTAGTCGATTCTCGCTCGTTCAGTTGGCGAGAGCAGCAGCATCAAGCGTGCTGGGTTCCGTGGCCAGAAACCCTTATCCAGCGATGGAAGAGCAATAGGAACAAGCTCACAGCAATATACGTATCAGAGAAAGAGAAGGCGAGATAGGGCGGCAGAGAGAACCAAACTCCCCTCGAGCATCAATCATGTCGGCAGCAACCCTTTACCGAGGGCGGTTTTACTCTCCATTGAGACGGAGTGTTGTGCTCAAACACAAAAACACTTCATTTGGCAGATTAGCTGTTAAACACCGAAGCTGTATACTATACTATTCTGTCCGGAGTATACACATATTGTACTATACAAGAAGCTGTACACGTGTCATTGGGTGCCATGTAAAAGTGCCTTAACGACGCCTCTTTCTCCCTTTCTCTCTCTCTCTCTCTCTCTCTCTCTCTCTCTCTCTCTCTCTCTCTCTCTCTCTCTCTCTCTCTCTCTCTCTCTCTCTCTCTCTCTCTCTCTCTCTCCCTCCCCTCTCGTTCTCGCGCCTTCTCTGTACCTCTATTCCTCTCGCGATTTTTCTTTAGTCCTTCAGAAAATCCTGTAAACTAGACGTACTTTTAGTGAAAGTCGAGAACTGCGACAGGGATGATAAATCACTAGCGTAAGAAGGAAATGCGTTAAGAACATTGCGGCAGTTTGAAAACATAAAAGCAATTACACAGTTTCGTAATTTCATAGTTACGGAGAAAAATATTTTGTGTGAATCATCTAATAGGGTGGCCGAAATTAGATTTCTACGCATTACAGATAAAATTCATTGCAAATAACTTGGAATATTAATCTGTATACCGAGTGATCCATTTCATTTAGATAGGCAAAACACCTACTGAATAGTCCGCCTAATTCGAACATTTTTAGAATCGACGTTGTGGAGATTCGCACCTTCATTCGAACATTTTGTCCGATCCTGGGAAATAGTCAGATTGAAGACAAGACTAATGAAAATGATTCTTTAGCTTTAAAATAACCAGAGTTTCGGCACTTTAAAGCTTTTATATAATGCTCCCTGATCCCTGCTCCCATCTAATTTGCATTATACAAGTTATTCACCATGTGGAGTTTATAACGTTGGGCTGCCATCTAAATGCAGAGACGTTGTGCACGCCATGGAATCCCGTCTCCAAATTTCCTGCTGTACCAAAAAGAGTTTCACTAGGCATGTTTCCACAGGCATCAACCGGTTTGTCATGACATCTCATGTTCTTGACAATTTGGGTGAACTCAAATCCGGACTGTCACCCATAGACACATAGACACGCATACACACGAATTGTCGCTACAATACTGCATCCACCGCATCGTACACCTGGAGTAATACTAATGTGGACAGTGAATAGTCCGCAGATGTGACAGCTTCAAGATGCTATCGTTCTCGCTACACACAACCGAGAAACAATTATCCTTTTAGTTGAGCATGCCTTCAGTAAGACTACAATTGCATGCCATGGAGAAGAATTTCCTCTAAAAAAAAACCGGTAACATGCATTTGGCTCTGACGCGACGGCAAAAGTTGATATGACTATGGTATGTGACGTAAGAAACCTGCAACTTTTGCTCAGAAAATTTGTCGATATGGAGTATCTGGGAAGCTTTCACTATTCCGTTTCGAATGGCGCCCAATATGTTACAAGTCAATGTACATTTGGTGAGTTTCAGCTGGTTCGCCCAGTTAAACCTCAGATCAACGGACAATATGCACGATGTAGTATGCGCATGTAGTACTTCTCCACCCGTAAGGAACACACGTCCATTTAAGACCTTACCCCCACTTGTAGCGCAAAAAGGCCTTTTTCATGATTCTTTTTAAAGAAAACTACAAAACTTTTTTAATCGATCAGTACAACATCTTAAAGAACACATCTTGAAGAACTTTCAGTAATTTTTTTATTGAAAAATATTACATTGTTTAGTGGCAAACGGCCGTCAATGAAATAATGTTTTTATATACACGGTTTGCGGTGACCAACATTGCGGCGAAGTGGATCATCTGAAAAAAAATGCGGATGGATTTAGTCAAATATAAGTATAAACTAGTCTTTAATCGAAGGATTTTAAAAAATATTCATTTTTCACAAAATGGCGGACAGTCAAAGTTAATGGTTCGATTTTAACGAAAAAAAATCGAACGATTAAAGACTACATTTTTATGTATTAAATAAGCCTGCGAAATTTCAAGAAGATCGGTTCATTAGTGTTCGAGTAATCTTGGTCACCGACTTCAGAAATACCATTTTGAGAAAAACGCGTTTAAAGTTTCAATTAGCCGGTCGTTTACACAACGGATTCTTCTCTTTCAACGCTCATATCTCAGTGAATTTTGTTCGGATCGACTTGAAATTTTCAGGACATATTCTCAGATACTTATACTTCAAAAAAATGCAATAAAAAAAATCGATTTTTTCAAAATCGCAAGTGAGGGTAACCCCTTATCTAGAATCTTCGCAAAAGAATTTCATTTAAAGGAATTACAGCCAGTTACGTAGTACTTAACGAGATATGACCTCAAAACTAGATATGCCTATGTACAGGCCCGACGAAAGGAAACGACCAAAAGAGCCAGATATCGCAGCTTTGTCGGCAATTAACAATTAGCTGGCGGTCCTTGTAATCGAATTACGTGGTGTATTGTCGGCGCCAGGTACAAACGTATTCAGTTCCGTTAGGGTTCTCTCGAGGTTGCGTTCTTCTTTCCTTCTCTTTTTTCCTTTCTCCCTTTTGATATTTCTTCTTCCCCATCCTTGTCGTCTTTCTCTTCAACGATGACGTCTTTCTCGATTCTACCCCGGCAGGCAAAACGTCGCGCGTTCCCGATCTGAGATCGAGTTTCTCGCAGCGCGCGCCCTCGGTCCTTTCTTATTCACATATACGATTCTTCGTACAACTAACCGGGTGGGACGCAGATTTGGCTCACTTATGGGTTCGTATTTGTCGGGTTTTCGGGCAGTGAAGTTGACCGATGTGAGGGAGGTTCGTCGGCAGGCATTGCAATAATGGTACCACTTTTATCGTGCGGACACCCGATGTAGAAGTTCTGCCTACAATTAGATGCAAAATGCAACCCGAACGGATCTCTTACAAAGGCAACCAGGCCGTTTCGACAGGCCACCATCCAACTTTCTTCGTTTTCCTTCTTTCCGCTACTCGGCTACAGAGACAGAGGGAGAAAGAGATGGAGGCGGGTCTACTGGATGAATGTCACTGAAAATATATCCTTTTCAGGGAGTTTTTTTCGGGAGTTTTTTAGCCCGATGTTGAAGTATACAATAAATCTGGTCCTGTTAACTAATGTTACACGTGTGCTCCACCCATCGGCAGACACGTACATAGCACAGATCTCACATTATTCTTCGGCTTTGAGGATTTTAATGTAAGATCATTCTAGCTCAACCTTTGCTCGAAACATGGCGCTTCAGGCCATATCCGGATCCTAGACTGACGAGCGCTAGACAGTACCTGTGAAGGCGACATTCCGGCTTCGTTTAAGGCAGGATATACATTTACAACGATCAAAAAATCGATTTCTTTTTATTTCTTCTTTAAGGGATGAGGTGCAGTCAGAGGCGTGAAAAAACGAGCACTTTCAATAATTTCTTTTCATAGTAATCAAGTTTGTTTTACAAAAGTGGTTACACAAACTTTTTATGTCATACTTCAACTTGACTTGTACAAATTTTCAAAGAAAAACATTGATTATTTATTAAAATATCGCCATCTTTGTCGGACCCTCTTCGGCATGTAGTGCTTTGTGGTGACCATCATAAAATTTTACGGTATCATCGGAAATAAAAAAACCAAAAAAAATCATTGGTTTAATAATAAATCTACTTCTTGATCGAAGCATTTAAAAAAAAAATTAACATAATGGCGGCTTCCGACAGATAACTTTCGATTTTCGAACAAAAAATTGCTCGTTTATTGTTAAAAAAGATAGAAATATTCAACAAAAATGAAAATCCGTCGATTAAGGACTAGTTTTTAATGCTATCAATAAGCACACCAAATTTCATTAAACTCTATCAAGTGGTTTTTGAATTATAGTGGTCACTGACGTCAAAAACATAGTTTCGAGAAAAACGCGTTTAAAGTTTTTCGATGTGGATAGGGTAATATATGTGCGTAAAATTTTGAGCTCGATGGCTGAAGCTAAACTTTTTTTATGTATTTTGATCCGCTGAATCCGAATATCACAATTTTTACCGAAAAGTCGAGCATTCGATTGATTATAGCCAATTGTTAAAACAATTTTTCAAAAAATTAAAGTTTTTCGAGGTGAATTATTTTTTTTTAATATTTTGGGCAATTTTAATACGAAAGTTTTCTTTATCAAATTTTGCTAAAGTTCATAGTTTGTAATAGATTTTTGAAAATTTCTGAAAGAGTTTTCCAATTTTACACTTGATTTATGTATAGAAATACTAATTAAAAAATTACATCGAATCATCAATTCCTGGCCCATATAATAGGACTTCTGCCGATGTGGAAGCTTCTCAAATATCAATTTGTTGTTGTCTTCGAAGCATTCTACCTTCCCGGGTATTATCGGTTGCGCGGTTTGTCAGCCGCTACCTGCCATGGGGACCCGATGCCCTTCCACTAATTGTGGGATATCCCGGAAACTATTCATCGGATTGACTTGAAATTTTCAGGGAATATTTTCGAAACATCATACTTCAAGAAAATGTTCAAGAAATGCGAAATTCGAAAAACTTAAAACGGTACAGCCCGTCAACGCTGTGCCCCACCGCTCGGATTCGGAGCGGGCGTGAACTTCAAACGCGTTGATCTCAAAACTGCATTAGCAAAATTTTAGATAGAAATTTTAAATTATTTTTTTTTAGATGGAAAGAAAGAAAAAATATAGTTGTACTCGATTTAATGAGCTTTGAAAAATGACACCCCACATGCCAGGATAAGAAGTTTTCTTTCCTGTTTCTTTTTCATGTATATGACGCCAATGGAAAATAATTTAATTGAATTTCTAATTCAAAATTCGGTTTTGGGTTAACATTATATACATGGTATCTAAATTTCAGGTCCGTAACTCATTCTGTTTACGAGCTAGAGATCCGTGACATACGGACGGACAGACAGCAGAGTGACAGCAATAGGGTTCCGTTTTGCCCTTCGGGTACGGAACCCTAAAAATCACCGTCTTTTATTGAGATCTTTATTTATAATACATTTCTAAACATACCCTGCCATGTTTTAAAATATACCCAACCCAACATAAAACAAATAAGCAGACCGAAAATAAGAACTTTCATGCGAATAAAAAAGTAGTAATTTAAAATTAGGAAGTTTTATGCAAGCCAGCGCAGTCTTAGCTACTAGAATGCAAATAAATAGCAGAGCTTGTGGCAGGCAGGCAACAGCATGGACACTTTAAGGGGTCTTCTCACTTTAGACGCTAAAAAAGCTATTTTCATGAATTTTTTAACAGGTTTACATTATTGATATTAATATAAACGTTGTTACACTTACTAAATACACTTTCGAAATACATTCAAAATTTTTTATTTATTTATTTAAGTTACTATTTATAGACGAAAATGGTAGCTAAAGAGTGTCCTAAAAAATTGTAGGTCTGCGCTGTTGATGAAATCTCGGAGATGGATCGACCGAAACAAAAAAAAACTAAACGGTTTTAGATTCAGTATGTTAATGGCTATAGCGCATATCATACGATTTTTGATATATGCAAAGATAACAAAATGGCGGGCATTTTTCGAAAAAACGTGTTTTTTCACCGTTTTTGGCAAAAAAATAGTAAATATCAAAATTTAAAGGAATCCTTGATATGCGCTATAACTATAGGTTGAAATTTCATAAGGATCGCTTCAGTAGTTTCGAAGATTTTATGAACAAGCCGTCGAAAAAAGTTGTTTCGAGAAAACCGCGTTTAAAGTTTGTTTGGGTTACATAAATACATTAAATTTTTTTAAATGTATTTCGGAAGTTTATTTATTAAGTGTGACGACTTTTATATATATATCTATAATACAAATCTATCAAAAAAAAATCATGAAAATAGCCTTTTTTAGCGTCTAAAGTGAGAAGACCCCTCAAATGGAAAAAGTAACAATTAATATCATATTTTTAAGTTTTTAACTCTGATATCGAAATATCGTCGTTTATCGAGTTCAATATCGGTTTTCCAATATCGGATCTACATCCGATATTCCGGTTTTGCGACATATCGAAACCCGGCACTCAAGCTCCAACCGTAATAGGTGCAGCACTTCTTCCACCACCTGCTGCATATTTTGAGCTCTTATAAATATATACAGTATCGCGCGTGAAACGAAATGTGTTTTGCACTAGGGTATTTGAAAAAGTGTATTGAAGAAACGCCGTCGCATTTTCCGTCGTAACGTTGACATTGTACCAAACAGAAAATCGTGATAGTTGCACTTTGACCTGGCCACAGATGGACAAACATCCATAACGACATGCTTATTCGAAGCCAGGTTGAATCCATTAACCTGGCGACATTACCTATATTTCTAATGGAACATTAGAACAGACATTACCTATATTTCTAGCGGAATAAATTTGGCGTCCAATCACCGTTTATCGAAATTCGAATTTTGCTTGGCTTCTCTAGCATTGAACTTTAATGTCGTTGGTCAATGTTCTCATCGTAAGCCAAGCGACTGCCATCTGGTTGTTCAATTCTCGAACTAAGATTGTCGTTCCGAGATGCCTGAACTTGTCAAATGCAGGGAATATTCGGCGACTACGCGTTTGCCGACAAACCTACCGTTGATATACACATATATAGAAATTCGTTGCATGTAACACACTGTGTGTATAATACGGAGACGGGACATGGAGGGGAAACGTCGAATATCCGAAGATATATCCAACGAGTCCGCAACTATTAATTTGGTTCCCAGGAGCAGCGGGAAATCGGTACTGGTGCCTCCGGGCCAACAGATTACTGTCTGTACGGTCTATACATATATAACGAACGCAGAAGCGTGGGCACGTTTTCTGTCCCTTCAACGTTCTCCGTTACTCTCTCTCTCTCGGCGGGATATTCCTAGTGGCCCTGTGAAGTTAATAATCATCAGAAGTCGCAGTGTTTGCCGAGGGCGGCCGAGATCCTTTGTGCAAAAGCCTTGCGCCACGCGTGCTCCTGACGCTAATATGACTCCACTGGGCTTTATTACGAGTTATTATAGCGACGGTCCTTCTACTTGTTTTTCGCCCAACTCGCACTGGAAAACCCACCGAAAAGACGGATAACTAATACGAGGCTTATCAAATTCATTTTTTCTACCCCAAAAACTTATGTTTTTTTCATCCGCCATACGACAAATGCGGCCCACCTCAAAATTCAGACTGGTAATCAATGTGCAAGGGTTACTTATGTCGATTGAAATGCACCTATATTTTATATACAGGATCTAGGTCTTTGGAAACTGTTTGACAAATATAGTGTTTAATTAGAGTTGGAGTTAGATTTTATCATCTGTGTATCCCATGTCGAAAGGTAGTCGGACGATCCCAACTATGTAGTTGACTCTGGCTAGGCTAACCTCGTCCGATTTTAGTAATGGATCATCACAGTGTAACGGGTCGAAAAATAGCGGATTTTCACAATTTTTTTTCATGGTTGAAATACCTTCATCAGTCTGATTTTTTTTTATGTCAAATCAAAGCAATCATGAAGAAAAGAATATAATTTTTTTGGCGTTTACATTTATTTTTTGTACATTTTTTTTAACGGTTGAAAATGGCTTGAAAAAAGGAGTCCTCACGGTCTACATGGTTGTGGCCGTAAATGTTATCTGAAACAATTTTTTTCAAGATTATTAATCGGTATGAAAGCCACTATCTTGCTATGCAGGTTTTTTTTTATCAAGACTGACATATGGCGGCGGTTTGAAAAAAGTATCGAATTTAGATTATTTTTTCGAGGTTTTCGTTAAAAAAAAGGTTCCGCAAGATAAAGAATGGCGTGAAGAATGTCGTGTCAAAATTTGAGACGAATAGTTTGAAAACTCTTCCTTTGGAAGTGCACTCCGTTTTGAAAAACGACATTTGGAGAAAAAAAAACGCGTCTAAAGTTCCGAGTCCGCGCCAGTTCTCAGGCCGCTGCTCGAATCACTTACTCAAAGGAAGGTTGTATTGACCGAAATTATTCGAATTTCGCCCCAAAAATTGAACAGCATGTTCATAACCGTCTATACCACCGATAATGCAAAAAATATCGTTTTTTTTTTTTTGAAAATTTTGCACTGTGATGATCCCTTAATATTGTCGGGCCAAGAATATTGATAGGTAAAGTCGGAAAAAAAGATGACATTCTCTGAAAGCTTCACCTGCATTAGCGTAGCCGGGAGGGGGCAGAGGTAGCCCCCCCTCCCCCTAGAAATCCGGCTGCTGCCGGAAAAAAGTTGATCCGAAATAATGAAACTCACATCATCGACCCATTTTATTCGTTTCGCCCAAGCAAGTACAATGCAATAATTCAATAAATCTGGAAGAAAAGAATGTTGTCCTAATCTCGTAACTTGTATAAAAAGTAGCCGTTTCATAACGTAAATTCAATAGATATTCAAATTGTACGATTACGTTAACCGTAGGCAAAAGAATACATTATGATATTTGCCTATAATATAATCTATAATACTATAGATCTATAATAATCTATAATCTATAATACTATAAATCTAATATAATCTATAATACTATAAATCTATAATACATTATAGATTTGCCAGCTGATACACAACCAGAAGAATACTGAAAGATCAACATTGACTACCTAGTCATAGATAATATAATTGTAAATCTAAAACGCCTATTTAAGAATCTACCCTCAATTTACGCACTTCATGCATTTGTTGAATTGGATACGAAGAAGGGAGTGGATTTCATCAATAATTATAAAAATATCTTAATAATTGATACGTCAGCCTTATAAGCTAAAGAGATGGTCATAAGAAACATACTTTCATTAAAAAATTATGATATAAACGCTGAAAATTTAAAACGGCATATTAAAAAAGAGTACTGCCCTATAACTTATATAAACCCGTCCAAGCAGTAATAGTACTCCCAGTGAGCTGCGCCGGCTGTGAGAGGAGTTTTTTTTTACAATGAGGCGGATAAAAACGTAGCTTGGAAGCACAATGCTTCAGCAACGATTCGCTCAAATGTCACCGCTGAACATAGAGAATGTTAAAAAAGTTTGAAAAAAAATTCCAACTAAAAAATCTTGGCACGGAATCCAGAAATAAATAGAAAACTGAGACCTATTCAATTGAGTACCTACTGAAAGTAAAGGTTAAAGACTGGTAACTGGATGAAAGAATTATGAAAAATTAGTTAATTATTTTTCGAGGTATTGCAAGAGTTTATATCAATGTTAACGTGAACGTGTGATTGAAGCTTCATATTTTATTTGTGTAACGTGATTATAGACTATTATTCATTTTGAAAAAGATGATTGCGAAGAAAACCATTTTTTTGTCCGGTCGGTCCCCTAATAGTACAGTCGTGCTGTCGCTGAAAAAACCCGGAATCGGAGAAAATTAAAAGAAGACTAGTTTTTTGACAGGTGATTTTGTAGGTGCGGCGGGTGCTAAATCCAAGTTTGCCTAAAAATCGGGGTGTAGGATTCTTTTTTAGGGGTGTAGGATAAAAGGAGATGGGGGTGGATTAATGCCAAACTACAACCCCTACGAGGACGGCGCCGTGAGACAAAATGTTCAGAAAAATCCGGGCTTTAGTTTTGTCCACAGCGCCGAAGTCGTGGAAGTTCATTTTGAGGGTGAAACAGTGGGATGAAATTTTGAAAAATCGGTTTTAATTCAATAACTCTTTAGAAAAAAATCGTACGTTTTTTTTTCAAATGGGAACGTTGTAGCCCTTGAAAAGACGCGTCGATCGAGTACTCGGTCATTACTCTCCGATAATATCTTCACCCCCAAAAATGGTTAAGAAACAAAAAAAAAAATAGTTTATTGAATAACTCAAAAACAATCGGTTTTTCGAGTATGGTTCAAATGTACGAAATGTAGAGAATAATTTTCTCCATATTTTCGTTGCTATGGACCACCCTTGAATTTTGATTGTCCAACCCCTCTCGGGGGATGAACATTCAAAATGAAATTCTGGGAAAACTATTGACGGCACGAATTCGCCGCCGTGGAAGAATTTGTAGCTTGAACCCTCAGCTACATTTTTGTCCACCGCGCCAAACTCGTATCTCTTTAGTTTCGGTCAATAGTTTTCCCAAAATTTCATTTTGAATTTAAAACCCCTGAGAGGGGTTCGAAAAAGCAAAATTCAAAAGTTGTGTATAGAAACGAAAATACAGAGAAAATTATTCTCTACATTTCGTACATTTGATCCATCCCCGAAAAATCGATTATTTTTGAGTTTTTCAATAACCTGTGCAGAAATTTTGACCGGGATACCCTATGTCCGATCAAATCCCGATCAGGATTTGTCATGGATTCCCCAAAACCGGTATCCCGGTTAGAATCCAACTTGCATCAGTATCGGCATGTCCCGTGCAGAAATTTTGACCGGGATACCCTATGTCCGATCAAATCCTGATCAGGATTTGTCATGGATTCCCCAAAACCGGTATCCCGGTTAGAATCCAACTTGCATCAGTATCGGCATATGTACGACGACGATGGCATCATTTTGAAAATTTTGGCGTCACGTGTATTTTCTGTATTACTATGGAATTCCTATCTATAGAAAGGAATTTCTGTCTATAGATTCCTATCTATAAAATTCCTATCTATAGATAGGAATTACATAGTAATACCGAAAATACACGTGATGCCAAAACTTTCAAAATTATGACTTCGTCGTCGTACATATTCCGATACGGATGCAAGTTGGATTCTAACGGGGATACCGGTTTTGGGGAATAAGTCTCTGTTTATACCCACCGACATGTCGGTGGGTATAAACATGTATTTAAGACAAATTAAAATCAAATTCACAATGATTAGATTAAAATTTACACCAACCGTGAGTTCTTACGTATTTCGAGAGAAAACATTTCGTCGAGGCAAAGAAATGTTTGCAAAAAATGTTGTGAGTTTCAAATATTACATTATAAATATGAAAAAAATCACAAAATGGGTTGTGAATTTCCTCAAGTTGAAGAAAATCAAAATCGAATTCACGACAGTTATATTAAAATTTACACCACAAGTGTAAACGTATTTTGAGAGAAAACATTGTGTTGAGGCAAAGAAATGTTCGCACAAAAAGTTATGTGCAAAAATTTCTTTGCCTCGAAGCAATGTTTTCTCTCAAAATACGGACGAACTCACTTTTGGCGCAAAATTTAATCTAATCATTTTGAATTTGATTTTAATTTGTCTTAAATACGAAAAAATTCACAATTAATTTTGTGAATTTTTTTGTATTTATAATTTCTTGTCAATGCATTTGCATTCACAGATTTTTTTTTGAAATTTTAAAAAATTCACATCAAAATCTCGCGATGAGCGCGATCTGCCATTTGAATCTTTAGACAAATTTTTTTTTATTGATAGTTTAATGCACCGAAACTTTATAAATGTTATTTATTTTTATAATAAATTTAATATGTCATAATTCCATTTTTGACATTTTATTTCAGCCTGTATTCACCCGTGATCCTTCCCAGATTCCTCAATGATTCCATGGGGAATCTATTTAGAGTCATTAAAGGATCCGGTTCTGGATCCCTAATGGAATCCAGTTTACGGATCTTACATTTAGTCTTCGAATCTGATCCGATATCGGACTAGATCCCGACTGAGAGCCCGGGATACAAGTCAGCATCCAGCTGTATCCCTGCCAAAATTTCTGCACGGGAAACAATATTTTTGTTAATTCTTCAACAATTCTTTTAAGGGTGAAGATATTATTGGAGAGGGTTGATCGAATACTCGATCGACGCGTCTTTTCAAGGGCTACAACGTTTCCATTTGAACAAAAATTGTATGAATTTGTCTTAAAGAGTTATCGAAAGAAAACCGATTTTTTAAAATTTCACCCCACTTTTTCACTCCCTAAATGAACTTCCACGACTTCGGCGCTATGGACAAAAATAAAACCCCGATTTTTCTGAAAATTTTGTCTCCTGGCGCCGACCTCGTGGGGGTTGTAGTTGGGTATTAATCCACCCCCATCCCCTAAAAAAAACCCTGCGCCCCGATTTTTAGGCAAACTTGGTTTTAGCACCCGTGGCACCTACAAAATCACCTGTTAAAAAACTAGCCTTCTAATTTTTTTCCGATTCCGATATACAGCACGACTGTACTATAAGCCCCCTCCAGAAAAATAACGCTCTACGTATGTAAAAAGAGCCGAGGTTTTGGCAGGGAATAAATTACTTACTTAGTAACAAATTTCCCCGCAAAGTACTCTCCGCCCAGCACTACGACATTTTCTGAAAAGTGGATCCCAACTTTAAACATTTTTGCATAATGGGTATACCCAATACAACAGAGATGTTCGGCATAGCATTTAACATGTAAATTCGATCAATTATAAATATAGATCAAAGTTAATATTAAAATATAGGCAATACATTTCAAGATGTGGAGTTCAAATGCACAGTACTCTATATTTACAACGTAGATTTCAAGCATTTCAAGGTTTACCATGTGAACATGGCAATTGGTAAATGTCATAATGCCAGGGTTCTACATTTCCTCCTGTATTATCTGTCGGGTTGTATTTATAGAACCATGCTCTATTCTAAGCATATTTCCGCTTAAGGAGGTCGGATCATTAACCACAATACGAAATAAAAAATAACACTATATGGTATTGTCTACAGCAGCCTTTCGCAACCTTTTTTAACGGCGAAACCCTAGAACCCCCTCCCCCCTTTAACGGCGGACCCCCGATAGGCCTCGTTTGTCAATTTTGTATCTCTATTCATGTTGTCCGCGGACCCCTTGGGACATGCTCGCGGACCCCGGGTTGGGAAACCCTGGTCTAGAGATTATACTGCGTCTTTAGGGTAAAAAAAAAGTTTAATGTATGTAATTTTACGTGCGGTTAGATGAGAAAGACCTTCACACTACGGGTGATGTAATTCTTGTGGCTATTTAGCACCAAGATAAACCATTTCTAAAAACGGGTTAACGCAAACTAAACCTAGGTAAACATTTAGAAAGAAAAATCCATCCTGTCCATCGTAAACCATATATATTTTATATCGAACCATCGAGGTTTGATAAAAGATTACGAATATTGACTGGCAAATAAAGAGCATTGCTACCAACCTCAATATCTGCGAGGTTGCCGTATATCTGCAACACTTAATATTGATTAATGGTAACAATAATTAAATAGAAATATAAAGATGTGTGAATATAAATAGGCATAATTATAAATGACTCACAATTTTAATCTGAGTTGTATAAAACATTCGCTGACGCAGTTCTTTCATAATAATCATCGATAATGTTATACTTTTTCAAGTTGGTATCAACATAACAGCTTAGGAAAATATTCTACATACATAGTTCTATCGTTTAAAGAAAAAAAAAGAAATCGATTATTCGACCGTTGTAAATGTATATCCTGCCTTAAATTCCACTGCGGGTTCCGTATTCGATGTGGAGGTATATTCCGATTCAAAAAGTCGCATTTAGCCAGAACTAGGTTCTATTATTTCACTACTTATTCAGCGGTCATTTTCCGCGTAGGACTTTTCTAGTACATGATTACTTCCCCCGTCATTTGCGGGTTTTTTCGTGGCCACTTCCCAATCATTTTCTGGCCAATCGCATCCCGTTGTAAGAACCGTAACATGGGGAATCGGACCTACATGGGGTAACCTGATCGTTTCCTAACACTATTTGGGAATATCAGTTGAAGGGCCGTAACTCCGACCAAAAATTCTGCCCGGAAGGAAAGAAACGAAGTGAAAAACAGGGATTTCTCTTATGAATTGTTATAACATTAGGATTTGAATAAATAGTTCCTTGTCCAAAGTCCTTGCCATACACTGCCAAAGAAACATATTTAATTCAAATGAGATCTATTTAAGTCAAATAGGTTTTTTCCTTGTCTCACGGCCTACTACGATCTTATTTGTTTCAAAGATATTTTTTTTATTTATTTCAGCTATTCTTATTAAATATTAAATATACAAAAATTTAATAAAGGAAGATTCGATTCGAATAAATCTTTATTTGCTTACAATGTACACGTTAAATCTAAGTGTACTATATGTATCAAATATTTCATAAATCCAAAATGAAATGAAACGCTTAACTGACAGTTTTACCTAAACGAATTTGTATCGTAATTCGTCATTCCCTGGCCTTCTGGAATTATTTTTTACGAAAAGAATATTTCACCTATATGGAATCGAACCTAGAACCTACCTATCCATAACTACGCATACTGCCCCTATGCTACCAAGTGCTTGTAACATCTTGGTCGCAGATATGGCATAAAAAACCGAAAAAAATCCTATAATTATTTGTCGTATCACATTAACTATATTAATTACTTAATACCATTGTATAATTAGAGAGTTTTATTGAATAACAGGTTATAGAATTTTAAACATAACCTATATAAAAATATAATACGTCTCTCTCCACCCTCTCTACTCTGACACCCTTTTGATATGTGTGTTGCCATAAAGATAGACCATTCGTTCAATCAAATAGAAAAATCGTTGACTCTACGGAATTTCTATTCAATTTAAATTTTAAAAAATCAAATAGATCCATTTGGTGGATTCAACTAAATTATTTTTTGAACAGATGAATCTGAATTACAGATTCATTAAGATTAAATCAAATATTTAGTTATTGGATGATATTAAATAGATTTTGATTTGAATCAATAAATATATTTGAAATAAATAATTCCAATAATGAAATACAATAGGAAAAAATTGATTCCACGAAAAATTTAGTTAATTCAAATTTTTAAAAATCAAATAGACGCGGTTAGTTAATATCAATAGAATTTTTCGGTCAGTGTAATCATCGTGATCTTTAAGGATTATGGTAAAGTTATAAAAAAATTTGAACTCCGGCTTTTCCCCTTCCAGCTGGCTCCTTTTTTAAAAGAAACGACAGCGAATTCTACGACCTGTGATGACTGTCCCAATTCGGATAAGCGGGCGTCCGCCCACGCTATTTTTCGAACCTCTCTCCCTCTCTCTCTCGTTCTCTTGCGGTGTTCGTAGCTTATGTAGGGCAAACATATTGCCTCATAATATACCTGCAATTCCGTAAACAAA
Organism: Ophion obscuratus; assembly: GCA_964007375.1. Taxonomy (NCBI): domain Eukaryota; kingdom Metazoa; phylum Arthropoda; class Insecta; order Hymenoptera; family Ichneumonidae; genus Ophion; species Ophion obscuratus. The sequence goes on from OZ023314.1 coordinate 36,791,196, forward strand.
GGGTGCATTCAGGCGCGTTTACGAGCCTAGTCCAGGGAGAGCGCGAGAGAAACGACGAAACACGGGACCGCAGGCTCCATAAAACAATGCTACCGACCTGTGTCAAAATACAGAGGGCCATAAGGCTAATTTGGCGAATCTATCAAGCCCCGTTGTTCGTATCACCCTCTTCTTTTTGCGATTCTTTTAGCGGTCTCCGTTCTTGTCAGCGCTGCCCTGTACACGCGATATACAGGGTGTCCCATTTTTATTTTACACCTGATTTATCTCGAAAAATACTGCCCCATCTAGTCTTGAGTACAGTGAAATTTTACGGGTTCAAAAGGGGAGACGTTCGCAAACAAATTATTTTGTTGGTCCACAATTCAAAATGGCAACGTCAACCCTTACTTGCCACTGTGGGGTTTGAAACACCCCACCCCCTTTTTTTCTCATGCGAAAATGTATTCATGTGTAGTCCACTTAAGTGTGGCAAGTAAGGGTTAATTTTGATTTTTGGCTAAATAACCTACATATTTTTTCAAAGTGAACTCCATAGATGATCTGACAAAATTTCCAAGTAAAAATATTCAATAGTTTATTCTTTGTATAACAATTTTTGTCGTTGGGGTGTGATTCAACCCCAGTGTGGCAAGTACGTGATTCTCCAGAAGTGTGACGAGTAAGGATTAAGATGGCCGCCTTGTTTTTTTTAATTGATCACATTTTTTTTTGGTCACGAACCTTTTTTCACCACAAAATTTGTAAGACTAAAACTTACAACTTTTGTAGGTTTTTTTTACTTAGCCTATCATTTTTAGGTTAGAACACCATTCCTTACTATTCTCCGCTATGCAGGATGTACCACGAGGAGGTGAAGTCTTTAACATTCCAAGTGTAAGTGTGCGTGGGTGTGGGTTCGTTTGGATCATCACACAAACCCAAACAAACCCAAACAAGAATTAGGTCTTCGCAGCTCGTCACTTCCGTTGTCAAACAAGCCCAAACAAACTCACACCCAGACAAACCTACGCACGCACGCACACTTACACTTGGGATGTTATCTCCTCGTGGTACATCCTGGTACTTTATCTCCTCGTGGTACATCCTGGATATCACTAAAATCATCAATAATTGTGTTCTAACCTAAAAATTACGAGCGTTATAAAAAAAATCCGAAAATAATTGTTAATTTTGGCCTGACAAAATGTTCGCTGAAAGTGTCCTATTTTAAAAAGCATGTCGGCCATCTCGACGACGCCATTTTGTATTTTGGACCAAGATTTTTTTTTCGAACGTCCCTCTTTGCACCTTAAAAGTTTCACTATACTCAATACTTGATCGGAGCAGTATTTGTCGAGATGAATGAAGTGTAAGATTAAAATTGTACACCCGGTATTAAGTACCTTTACCGTGCTCGAAAAGGGGAAACGGCCCCTCGGTTCGACTTTACGTGCCCAATCATCGATGAGCATTTTGCATTGACAATAACAGTCAATAAAAAAAAAAACATTTTTCTATTACTCTCAAGTTTTGCTAAAAACCCATGATGAAATATCATCCATATCGCAATGCACGTAATTTCGCGTTGATGCCCAAATGTCACTAAAATTGTGACAACATTTTGAATGCGCAGAAAGTCAACCGACGCACGTATTATGGTTCCGTGTGAGAATGTGTGAAAGCCAACGCGGATTTAAACCGTTGGAAAACACTCGAGCAACGATCCGTTGCTCTTCGAGATTGCGAGCCCGTCTACTCCCCGTTAGAACTCTCTCGCGTGTCCTGCTTATTCTCGTGTTTCTGTATCGCTGGCGATGAGGCACCAGTGAGAGCTTTATTGTAAAACTGAAATCGTGTCTTGTTTGGGATGTTATTTGTAGCGGATTATTGTGTTGCGAGGGCAAAGGGCGAAGGGGGGGGGGTGTGGAAGGAAGGAGAGAAAGCGCGCCAAACATAGAAAGGGGACACACGGGGTTGGCAGCAGACTTGGGGCGTTGGAGTGTTTAAGGGTGATTACACGCAACGACAGGGGCGGCTTTATTGGAGAAGGTTAACAGTGGTGCTCAGACTCAGTCTTGTTCGTACAAACACGAAAAACTTATATATCCCTTCTCTTATTACCTCGGCTGCACGCTGTACCCTCGTGTTTATTTACACATACGTGTATGCGTGACTCTGTGACTTTTTCCATCTTACGGCCATTTATGTTACTTGTGTGACGAAAATTGTTAAGTTCGAGCTTTCGGTTTCAGACTGCACGTCGTGACAAAAAGTCGAAATAAATCGAAACCGAAGTTTTTATCAACTGACCTTGGGGAAGTTGCTTAATCGACAATTACGGGATGCTTTAAGACAATATTGTGTAATGTGGTTGAAAATTAGACACTCTAAGAACGTTTTCGGCGCGGTGGAAGGCATTTGAGTATAAATGAGCTTGAGAAAATTGTTTCTTAGAAGTTATCAATCTATTTTTATATGAAACCCAAATCCGTAACGAAAACAGGGGTTCCCTTGAGAAAAAATGGCCTACAAGGAACATCACTTGAGTCTGCCTTTGATTTGGCTGAAAATTGTATACAGTGAAACTTCAGCTATACGTTCTTCGAGGGTTGCATCAAATATGACATATGCGTGAGAATAACTTGGAAGTAAAATACAGAAACTGTTTATATACTATTTGGACATGGCGAATGATGTATAATTCACGATGTTTTTCAATAGCAGTACGTCTATCATGTTAATGTTTGGTTTTCCAATTGAAAATCTCATTGGTCATAATTGAGTAATGAGCCAATTCAAGTTTTCGAATTTCCGTTTTGAACTTTTATTGAAGGCCTTACCCCCACTTGTAGCGCAAAATAGGACTTTTTCATGAATTTTTTTTAAAGAAAACTACAAAACTTTTTTAATCGATCGATATACCATCTTAAAGAACACATCTTGAAGAACTTTCAGTAATTTTTTTATTGAAAAATATTACATTGTTTAGTGGCAAATGGCCGTCAATGAAATAATGTTTTTATATACACGGTTTGCGGTGACCAACATTGCGGCGAAGTGGATCATCTGAAAAAAATGCGCATAGATTTAGTCAAATATAAGTATAAACTAGTCTTTAATCGAAGGATTTTTAAAAATATTCATTTTTCACAAAATGGCGAACAGTCAAAGTTAATGGTTCGATTTTAACGGAAATAACCGCCGTTTTTTCGCTATAAAACGGCCATTTTTTTCGAAAAAAAAATCGAACGATTAAGGACTACATTTTTATGTATTAAATAAGCCTGCAAAATTTCAAGAAGATCGGTTCATTAGTGTTCGGTTAATCTTGGTCACCGACTTCAGAAATGCCATTTTCAGAAAAAAACGCGTTTAAAGTTTCAATTAGCCGGTCATTTACACAACGGATTCTTCTCTTTCAACGCTCATATCTCAGTCAATTTTGTTCGGATCGACTTGAAATTTTCAGGACATATTCTCAGATACTTATACTTCAAAAAAATGCAATAAAAAAATCGATTTTTTCAAAATCGCAAGTGGGTGTAACCCCTTAATGCAAGTTTGTAACACTATGCTTTGACGTTTTAGACTAGGAAATAACAGACAGTTTCGTATTGATAAGAGATATGTGATCACAGTACATGCATACACAGTTGAGGTCAGAAACATCAAAACATCAAAACATCAAAACGCAGTCACATGAAATTTTCTCCGGCGAGAGAATATCACGTGTGATTAAAGTATAACTGAGACAAAACGAACCTCGCACCTGACGCTGGGGAATAAAATTAATAACGTATGAGCGCGAAAAACGTATAAGTGAAAAACGTAGAAATTAAACTTATTACCATCTTCACGAACGGAATCCGCCGGGGGTAGAGAAATTCGACGTATAAATGATCAAAACGTATAAGTGCAGAATGCATAAACGAGGTTTCCCTGTATATGATAAAGCATTGAAAACTAATAGACACGTATTTTTTTTCGGCAGCATAACGGTATTAAGGGGGGAAACCACGTCTCATAGAAAGCCGTATCGAGGTTTTTCATGTTCACCCACAAGCAGTCCACCGATCTGAATGAAACAAAAACAAATATTCTTCCAATGTAAAGCGATGAAAAATCCACTAAGAAGTTTTGAAAAAAAATTCAGGGGTGACACGCCTTTCCTTGAGGGCAGTTTCCGCCACTGAAACCATTTTTACGCAAAAAAATACGTGTCTAATGGCTTTTAATGGATCATCACATCTATGAGTTTCGTCAAAATCCGAGGCAAACACGTGAGTGATGTTTCTTGTTAGGTATTATTTAGCCTGAAGTGGGCCCAAAGGTCCAACGTATAGATGGCCAATGCAATGGTCCCTTTTAAACTGCACAACTTTTATTTGAAAACATCTTTCTTTACTGAACGTCATTTTAAGTTATTCCTGTTCAAATGTTACAACTCGACACCCTCTATGTATTCGGATAGAAGAAGGTGTGCATGCGGTTTTATATACATTATGAGGTGTGTACTTGCACGACTCCGAGAGATCGGTCCAATTACACTGTTTCGACTGTTAGTGACCTAAGCTTTGAAAATTTACCGGGAAACTCGAAAATGTTGAGAGATGCCGCCTCACCCAGATCATATCATCCCCTGTTCTCTTTTTTTAAATTCACTACGAACGTTTATTTTGCCCTTCTAAGCATTTGTAAATGTATTATTCTTATGTGCCCTGTGTATTCTCACCACGGCGTATATTATCAGTTATTGGCGCAGTCAATAAACAAAAAAGTGAGAAAGTCCTGGAAGGAAGAAAAATAGACATATGAGATAGGTAATTCTTATACAAACGAGTTTTATGTCCACGTGCTTGAGCTTTCGAAAATTCAATTGCAAAAAAAGTAAAAAGAACAATATGGAAAAGATTGTATGCAATGTAAAAATCGAGCTGTCCCGATCATCACATTGACGCTATGCAATACATGTTCGTAGTCAATGACGGATACATCAGTAAATTACATTCAAGTAGCATGGCGTAAATATATATTATTTTACATAAGTATGTAAAATAATCCGACTATAATGAGGCCGGATCTGGCATGGCGTATCCCGTACTCGGGTACGTTATGTTTTGGCGGGGCCGTTTTGGCACGAGACGCTTTAGCGCGGGGACATTTGGCGCGGGAACGTTTTGGAGCGGAGACGTTTTAGCGCGGGGACGTTTTGGCCCTGCCGTTCTGGCGCGAGGACGTTTGCGCGCGAGGACATTTGGCGCGGGGACATTTTGGCGCTGCCGCTCTGGCGCGAGGACGTTTAGGCGCAGGGATGTTTTGGCATGAGACGTTTTGACGCGGAGATATTTTAGCGCGGGGACTTTTTGGCGCTGCCGTTCTGGCGCGAAGACGTTTAGACGCGAGGTCGTTTAGGCGCAGGGTTGTTTTGGCGCGAGGATGGTTTAGCGTGGGGATACTTTTGCAGGAATGTACTGGCGCACAAGCAAATCCGAATAAAGTCAAATAAACCATAACAACATACAATGCACACACCCACACACACACACACACACACACACACACACGATTTCTTCTCATGCAGAGAAGCAACGCAATATAAATTTATAAATAGGAAATCCAAACAAAACCAAAAAATTAAAACAACAACACCAAACAAACCCTAACAAGCTCGAACAAAAAAAAATAGCAAAGCCGGAAAAAAATTTTTTTTTTGTGTGTTATGTCATTTGGCTGATATATTTATACATTTTGTATTAATTAAAAGAAGTATTCATCCTTTTTTTCAAATGTGTTCCTCAAACAGCTCAAGACTTAGGCCTATGACATATGATTTATCATCGACACGCCATTCGTGGTGCTGAACCAACTTGTGCTGATACCAGAACACCCTGACCTGAAAACATCCCCGTGCCAAAACGTCCCCGCGTCAAAACATCTCCGCGCCAAAACGGCCCCATACCCAATGTCTCGTGCCAAAATGGAGGCGCCATAACGTACTGCTCCCCCTGTACTGTGCAGTACGGGGGAGCAGTACGTTTTGGCGCCTCCATTTTGGCACGAGACATTTGGGCACGGGAATCTTTTGGCGCCGCCGTTCTGGCGCGAATACGTTTGGGCACGAAGACGTTTTGACCGGCTGCCGGATCAGAACTTTACTAGGCCAGAAACGCTTTGTGGCATACGGCCTTCCAGGCCCTGATCCGGCTGCCGTATTTACGACTCAAATGAAAAATTTAAAAAATCACAAATTACGATAATTATTAATGATAATTGGATTTAATTGCATGCTGCCGTGGTACAGTTTTTTTCTAGCCTCAGAACTTGATCCTACGCCCTCTAATTCTAAAGCTAAGCGCGGTACCTATTTAGCCATCCTAAGACTTGCGTAAACTGGCTGCTACAATTCAATCCGATGGTTCAACTTCTTTATGAGATAGTGATTTATTGTCCGCTTCGTACTTTTAAGTGATGATTACTGAATTTAAAAAACAATAGAAGTTCAATAATTGATGATGTGGCCAATGACGCAGGCATGTATGTCGATATAAATCTACACAATGCCTACATTGCAATTATGAGGGAAAAAAGGCATTTGTGAGGAAACTTTTTATTACTCGAATGTCTTTTACAGCAGTGTAGGCTTTTATAACCGCACGAGTCAGAAACATTCTTAAAACACGCCGTAAGAATTCAACGAGAGCCCGATGAGTCAACGTATAACTATTTAAACCATTTTTAGAAGAAAAAAAATTCAAGTTGAAATTGATATAATATAATTCAGCAGTCAATTTTGGGACTGCGCAAGAAGTAAGCAATTCGTATCAGTTCTTACAACGCAATAAAAACATGGGGGATCGTTTTGCCACCGTTTAACCATGTGCTATTTTTTATTTCGCAAGTAATGCTACTAATTACAAACAACAGTCAAGCTTTTTGGAATGTTCTTCACCATCAAAATCAGCCTAAGTTTTTAAACCCGTGGATAAGAACGAGCTACGTACCAGTTCACGAAGTGGTAGAAACAGATTTGCATCAAAGCCGGAGAAATAATTCACAATCTGCGTATCTGGATACCTGCGTGAATATGTATTAGGTAGCAGATGGTCGGTTCACACTTACACATCCTAGAAATAAGTCTAAATACATTTCTGTATCGCGTTGGAGTGCACTTATAATTTTATATTATTCAAATAGTCCATTAGAGTCATCGCATCAGCACGATATCGATTACGGATTAGGTTGGCACATAAGTAACGAGCTTTTAAAGTTCGAGACGAATTGCTTATTACTTATGTGCCAACCTAATACAATTGTTTTGGTCTGGAAATTGATAAAATGATGCACACAAATACTGCCAAGACTATGGCAGCCTCAACACTGATCGAGCAGCTATCAAGCTGCGGTCCGGAATATCGTAGTGAGAAACGACTGATCTGTGCCATTTGTCCACTGGATCAAGCTTGCTTTACTACGGTGTTCCGAACCGCAGCTTAATCGTGTTCACGTGATCACTGTTCAGACTGCCGGATCAAAATTTCTAATCGGCAAGAGTCACCCATAGGGCTAGATAGAACGATTTCGAAGGCTTATAAATGGTTCTAAATCCATTTCTTAATAGATAATTATTTAAAACTTTCAACCTTTAGGTCTCGTCTTTATTCGTTTATTTTGAAAGTAAAATTATCCAAGCTGAGCAATTTTTATCATCAGATTGAAGTAATTTTTAAATTATTATGGTTGTACGAAGTTAATTCCCGATGCATATAATCCTTAATGTTCTTCATTGCGGATGATAAGTTCCTAGTCATTGAGCCGGCACATGACTCTAACATCTTTTTGTGTTCTATGGTTTTGTGGTTCATTTTTTACAAATCTTGACTAGTTTCCGAAATCTTTTAAATCCATTTTTCATTATGTGATGATGAATATACGTTAAAAATTATCCATACAAATATCTGCACATTTTCCATTCGTGTGGAAGTTGGTTAAGTAGGTGTACAAATAAGTTTTAGGACACTTCGATTTTGTATCATAACAGCTATTCTAAATTAATTCAAAGGTCCCGCTCACTTATCATAGATGGCGCTTGATATGTAGTATCGAAACGTAAAGGAGTCATAAACATAACCGATAAATTCTGTAAATTAAACATGCAGACCGATAAGCTATTTATTAGACACTGCATTCGCTATGAATTCCATCAAGGAAAAAGTGTTAGGAAAGCGTGTGAATCGATATGTTCTGTTCTTGGAGACAACATTGTATCTAAAAGTACATGTGAGTATTGGTATAAGCGATTCAAAGAAGGTGATTTCGACGTTAGTGACCGTGAACGCACGGGGCCTCCTGTAAAGGTGGACGATCAGGAACTGCAAGCGTTGCTGGATAAAAACTCTTGTCAGACGGAGAAACAACTTTCGGAACAGCTTGGAGTAACTCAACAAACTGTTTCTTATCGTTTAAAAGCAATGGGTAAGATTCGAAAAGGAACAAAGTGGGTACCACACTTTCTGACTCAAGAAAATAAAAACAGCCGTCTTAACATTTGTGTGAGTCTTTACAACAAGCAACATAGAAAGTCTTTCTTGTGGAAAATTGTGACCGGCGATGAAAAGTGGATTTATTTTGATAATCCGAAACGCAAATATCATTGGGTTGAACCCGGCGAGCCGACAACATCCACGCCAAAGCGCAATGTTCATTGTAACAAAATCATGCTGTGCATATGGTGGGATATGAAAAGCGTACTGTATTATGAACTTCTCAAACCTGGTCAAACAGTTACTACCGATCGCTATTGTCATCAATTGATGCAAGTGAATCAAGAAATTGAGAAGAAACGTCCATTTTCTGGTAAAGGAAAACGTCCAGTAAAACTGCTCCATGACAACGCGCGGCCTCATGTGGGTAAACCGGTCAAGGATACGTTACTAGCGCTTGGATGGGAAGCTATACCACACCCGGCGTATTCACCAGACTTAGCCCCATCCGATTATCATTTATTCCGGAAAATGCAGAACGATTTGTCTGACGTGCGATTCAAAACATTTGAAGAAGTGGAAAAATGGGTCGCTAAATTTCTCACCTCGCAAGACGAAAGTTTCTTTGCGAAAGGCATCCGCGAGTTACCTGAGAGATGGCTGAAGGTCATTCAGTGCGATGGAGATTACTTCGATGAATAACTGTGTTTTACTTCTTTTTTAATAAATCTTGAATTTTTTGAAAACTGTCCTTGGTCTGGAACCTAAAACTTATTTGTACACCTAATATTTTTTTGTTAACGGGTTTTTGTTCATTTTTACAACGTACTATTGCCATTTCATACTATTTATTTTGTGTAAACGGTTTTGTGTTTTATTTTTCGCAAGTCTTGAATAATCGCCGACACCTTTTAAATAAATGTCGCATGGCCGAAAGTGATAGTAAAAATATGTTAAAATCTTATTTCGTTTATTTGAATCGTTAAGACGAATTGGTTAAAATATTTCGTTGTCAGCAGGATTTTGTTTATATTTACAGCGTACCTATTGTCATTTTATGTTATTTGTTATTATAATATATTAATTTATTAACAATCTCTCAGTCTTACATCGGCTTGCATATAGCGAAGCCGGCGCGAATGTAATAAAAATACAATAACATAATATGAACGTTGAACTAACCGACAGTAGCGAATGCATGTTCGGTCTCACGGCTGCAGCGATATTTTGTCAGGCATTTTTAACTTCGGCCGATAATTAGCTATGGGACCGCTTCGTCACGCACTGGTTTCTGCGCCGACTATTGAGAGGAAGGCAGTATCACTGGATTTCCGACGGTAACCTATCTGAAACTTGATGATATTTAGCCATCTGCATCGATACAGGTTTTCTGTAGTCTCACTGAGCCCTCGTGCAAATGCGAGACAGTAGTACATTAGGCGAAAGTGAACAAAACTTTGAGGGATCTCTAAGGCACTGGAAACAGTGAAGTGACTGGAATAACTACAAAAGTGAAAGCGAAGTCGTGGACGCATACGAAGAAACATTGTAAACATGGTTCTTTTCAGTGCATCTACATTAGGGTGGCACAATTTTGAGCTCTATTTTTTGTTGCTTTTATCACCATCCCATTATCTTAATTAATGGAAAAAAATGGTTAAAAAATATTAAGAGGTCGCTCAAGTGGCCCAAAAAATCAAATTTTCATTAAAAATCGATTTTTTAATCAACTTCTCACCCATGAATATAATTTTTTAATTAACCTTGCGTATGCTTTAGCCGGCCAATGAATATTTTTTGGTCGGTCAAGGTTTTCGAAATTCAGGATTTCCGCCAAAAAAGAAATCTCGCATGCACTATAATCCCAGGTAGCATAAAGACAAAATAAACAGCAAAGTGCTACATTTTCTGAATAATTTATTATAATATTTTGTAACAAAGATTAATTATACGATATGTATTATTATGGCGTCCCTCGTCACAGAGTACAGCTACGATTGGTCCGCAGTTTGACTAATGAGACCAACTGTGGGACGCATGACGATGCGCAGAAAACAGCTGCCATTTCAGTTTGATGAATAAAAGTACCTATAATTTTGTTTACGGACAAGAGCTTTAAATAATTATTTTATGAGAACAAAGATTACAATTCTTGGGTTATAAGTGTGAGGTAAATTTGAAAAATCTGTTTCTCGGGAAAAAAGGAGTAATTGTTTTGAAAATTTTACAAAGCGTCAAATTTATAAGTGAGAAGAGTAAAAAAAGTTTGCAAAAATTGGAAATTTCTGAGCTCTTGAGCGATCACTAAATATTCATTGGACGGCTAAAGGTTTTCGAATGAAAATTTCAATTTTTGGGAGGCTTGAGCTACCTCTAGATATTTTTTAACTGCTCGCTGCTTTCGCGACAATTTTTTTTTCTTTAACCCTTAATAGTCACACTGGGTCCACCTGGACCAAAACAAATTATTTTGATGCCGTACAACTTTGTTTCCAATAAAACATACATTTTTTTAGATGCGTAAGCCTTTCATTCTTTCCTTCTAAATTGCACCTGCGTGGGATGAAATAAATATACTTTTTGAAAAGTCCACAGAAACCGCTATATGTCTATTTCAAAGTACATTGCTTCCAGATTATAAAACCATTTTTTTTTGGTCAATAATTACAAGAGTTACAGCAATTTTTGTAAAAAAAGTCAGTTTTCACGTTTTTTTTGCATAATTTTTTTTGCATATTTAAAATTTAATTGTTGATTTCTAACCAATACCCTTGTATTAAACAAGGTTCAAATTATACCTCACTATTTTTTTCATATCGCTCAATGCATTATTTCATTATTTATAACAATTTAAAAACGCCTGGGTCCCATGGACCCGGTATGACTATAACGTGATTCTGGCAAAGTGTGACTACTAAGGGTTAAATAAGATAAATCGATGGTGAGAAAAGGCGGAAAAAATAGAGCCCAAGATTATGCCACTCTAATATACATATATAAGTTAAATTTGTATCTCCTACAACCAGGTCGATAACTATAGTTCGTCCAGTTTTAATTAGACATCAATTACCAACACTTCTTCGTGCGTCGGAACGGTTATAAAGTCTAATCTCGACGTATTACGAATGCAACACCTATTTTGCAGCCTAATATAAAAATTCCTTGCATTGTGTCTGCACAAAGAAGATTTTGTCAGTAATAAAAAATATCGACATCTTCAACGATTTTGTGCTTTTAAAAAGTCGCTATGGCTTGCATCTAAATTTTCGTATAAGTAAAAACCTATAAAAATAATCAAGAAGAATGCAGAACAGTAATTCAAGAGAGTCTCGAATCTTAATAGGCACACATTGATTTATCGAAACTTAAAAATATTATCCATCGAAACGGCGTAACTGATTTTCTCAAATGTCAATGCCGAATATTACTGAGGCCCTCAATTCATTAAGGCGTTCCATTAATTTATATAAAAAAAGCAGAATTTATAGTAAAAAAAATTCGAAACATTTTCAATTTGGCGCTTTCAGCTAACAAATAAAATTAAGAAGCATCTTTTAATTTTGCATAAAAAAATATATTCATCCAAACGATTAAAACGTCTCGACTGACAATTCCAAAGTGAACGTTGAACACCCTGTAGACGTAAAATTAAATATGAGCCCATTTTACGACATACTCACACGAGTAAATGATCGCAAGACGCAGAGTCAATAAACGGTGCGATCTATTTTTCTCAAAAACATCTATCTTCCTATTTTGAAAAGTAACGAATACAAGCGTATCGAAACCCCGTATGTTAGGCCCGATAAAATATTCAAAAAATAATAAAGTTTCCCCGAGGAAAAACCTCAAAAGAATAGAAAAGCTTTCATCTCCAAATTCCTCGTGCAAATCATTATATTCGGAAATTTGAAGACTCGCAAAAATGTTCTTGAAAAAGGGCTCATATCTCCGTGAATAGCCAGTGCAATCGATTAATGTTTCCTGTTGTTCTACAAGCATTGAAGGCTCGTCATTGCGGAATTGAATTTGTACATTAAGTATAAAACATTTATTACTTTTTGTCGAATAATTCGAGGAGGAGAATCGAGGATGGAACAACTGATCGTGATTGAGAACAACTGGTCGGGATTGAATTTGCCCGACAGTTTGACAGAGGGTAGTGGTTGGTGATGATGGTGGTGGCAATGCCATTGGTGAAATTGAGGGAGGGGAGGAGGAGTATGTATAAAAAAGCGGTGAATAATAGACTCGAACCCTCTCGAAAACATTGCCCTTCGATCGAACGCGCATTCCGCACGAGCCTGGGGATTCTCCAGACTTCAATCTGTCTCTGTCTGTCTCTCTTTCTCTCTCGCTCTCCCCGCAATTCCCTCATACGGCTGGTTCTCGTGCCTTTTCTCCTGTTCTCTCACCCTCTTCAGTGTATCTAGGCTTATTCTACGATCTAACCCCTGCGATTATACTGATAGGTCTTTAATGGACGTTCGCGCCCGAATATACAAATATATATATATATATATATATACAAATTGCACCCCCTGAATACGAAATCGTGTGTAGGACTTGGAGCAGTCAATCGATGCTCTCATATCATTCATTAGGTACTTCACGCGGGATTTAATGTTTGCAGTATCTACACATTCAACCGTCACCCTTCAGCCCTTCTAGAATTTCATAAGTCACCATATACGATTCTTTTTTCTTCTTCACAAGCGAAGTGTCGGTTTCGTGAAAAATCTTCTCTTCAACATTCTAATAGAAATATGTTGCCAATCGTCGAAAAATTACAATCAGATACAATTTGTGTGTGTACGTATGGGAGAGTGTATGTGTGGTTTATTGGGTGCGGGAAAACTTCTACGGGCAGATGTTAAGGGCGTGTAATTCGCAGAACAATTTCCATTTTTCACTACAACTTTCACCATTTAGAGACATGGGATTCATTTTTTATAGGGAATTGCAGGATCTTACACGGTATGTTCGGGTTAAATTTTGCGCAAGTCGATAAAAGGGTTCAGATTTTGAGAGGAGTCAAATTTTGAAAAAGAAGTCTGCACGGTCGTCCTCGAATTTTTTTTTTCGATGTCCATTTATCCCGATAATTTTTGTTTATAAATTGAGTATTATGGAAGAAACGTCATGATTTAATTTCGCGAAAAATGGTGAATATTTTCAGACTTTAGGTGGATTCGTGTTTTCAATGAATTGTTTTCACGATGTAACTTTTTCAAAACGTCAGATGCTTGAATAATTCTTTGCATGCAAGCAGTGAATTATAGAAGAAAAATATATACCTACAATTATAAAAAGTCACATTGTACAAGGTAACAACTTGTCCATTGCTCCCTCATCAATTTATTTCGTTCTGAAAGCTGACGTGAGTTCGTTTTTATTTTACATAAAGCTTTCTCTGTCAGCAAGCCAAAATTAAAAGACATACGTAATCGTGATACTAACATCCTGTCGGTAAAAATTTATTTTCAGTCATAGGGGTGGCTTCGTGAAAACTCGTTCATATTGTCAGCTTTGGGAGCGAAATAAGTGAATGACAAAGTTCAATTTCTTGATGTGCGATTTTTTAAAATTAATTCCCTTCGCCAACGGCGCAATTTTACAAAGTGGACGACCAAAAAATATATCTTCGAAAGAAGAAGTAACACATTTAAAAAAAAAAAGGTTGTTTATACATGACGTTGAAGTTTGCACCGTTGGAATATAACGATTTTTTAAAATTACTTTATTTTTATTGTCATCCAAAATCTATTTTATTCATTTCTTTAACGGGAGGGTAGGGTTTTCAGCGTGAAAAAAAAACACTTTTTTGCGAATTTTTTTCATCTATATGGATAGAGTAAATTTATTGAAACCTTTTGTACATTGTTGAGTGTCATTTCAAGAACATTCAGGGAAATTTGTACGCGAAAATATCCACAAACAAACCGGTGACAAAGCTTTTTCAAGAACGCCTTTGGAAAAACACGATTTGCGGTGTTCACTGTATCTCAACTAGAAATTATCTGAAATCAAGTACCATTAAAATTTAGTCAAAGTATCATCAAATCCTCCCCCCAACAGTCTTTGATAATTTTTTTCTTTCATTTCTAAATTTTTGGTGGTCATGTAAAGTGAAAAGTGCTATTTTTCACGAAAAATTCCGCCATTTTGGGAATAGAAAACCCCCTCAATGTAAAAAAAATCGCAAACTAACCGTTGGGGGGAGATATTTTATATGTAGAAAGTGTGTACCAAGTTAGAAATAAATCGGTCATGCAGTTTTCAAATGGCAGTGAACACGGACTTTGAAAAAGTGGTTTCGAGAAAAACGCGTTTGAAGTTTAGAGAAGTCGGAGCTACAGTATTAGAGAAGCGGGACTAAATAGTCAATAACTTCGAGAGTTTTGCTCTCATTGACTTGAAATCTTGGGATTATGTTCTTGAAATGTTTAACTATAAGAAAAGACAAAAAAATCAATTTTTCAAAAGTGCAAACCCCTACCCTCCCCTTAAAGTCCTGAATCTCTAACGAGGGTACATGTACTAAATTATGTACTAAATTGGAAAGAAGTAATTTCTGTTGCGTTACAACGATGCAAACTTCAGCATCATGTTTATACGAAAGAAATATACGATGGATCGCTTCTTTATTGCTTTTATTTATTCTAACGACAAATTGATGTGGCCATTTGGTAAAACGCTTTTTATATGATTTCAGCGAGAGTACCTTTTTATATATATTAAGTTACATGCCGTACAAACTATATATATATATATATATATATATATATATATATATATATATATATATACACACACATATATATAAATCCATATAACACACACACACACACACACACACACACACACACACACACACACACACACACACACACACACACACACACACACACACACACATATGTATATCGGATCTAACGAACAATAGTGGAAATCTGTTAATACGACGGGGAAACGACAATGTGTTCGTTGCTCCGTGATCGCCTCGAATACCTTTTACCGTCGCTAATCCAAATTCGTCGTGCCACGATCGTCGGAGCGTAAAAGCGCGGTCCCCGAGATTCGGGTGGTTTCTGTCTATCTTTACTGAATCTGCAGGACACTAAAACGGCATCGATATACTGGAGTGAGAATCGTTTGTACATATAGTTTTCGAGTGCAAGGATACAGATTGTAACGTCATATGACTGCTCGAGTACAAGAGCGAGCTGATTTTTCTCGCGATAAAAAAAACTTTACAAGTGCCGCTTTTGTCGAGTAGAAGGTTCTTTCTCTCAACGTTCTCGAAGTTCCATAAGTTGTCGTGCCGAGATACAATTACAGCGACGTCACAGCTCGGGATTGTAAGAATGTTGCAAAAAGAAGAACATGGCAAGGTAAACAAAAATATTCAGTAACGCTTTTTTCGGGAAATCACGAATAAATTATGAAAATGAAATCTTGCATGTAAATGGCAACGACGGAGCAGAAAATGTCCCAAAGACTAATGGAATCATGGGGCTATGAAGAAATCTCTATAATGCTCCTGAACCACAGTTGCTAAAAAAATATCTCGTGATACTTATCGCACGGTACATTATGAACGAATTGTAGCAAAATCGTAAATCTATCGGAAGTTCGTGTTCGAAAATCCGCACATGATTTTTTGTTAGATGTTTTTATGAAAACTTGAAACCACGTAACAATCGATTCGAAAAAAATGCTGTTTTATATTAACATCTAGTTACAGTTACAGTTACATCTAGTTACATTTGTTGTTGAACAAAAAGGTCTGTAAAAAATACCCATTTCAGTAGATTAAAAAAAAAACGTATAATGACATTGGCACTTTGAGAGGAAAAACGCCGAATTTTGACATCACTGCTTGATTAGCGTTGTCACGCAGTAAAAATTTTCACTAAATGAAAAAAAAAACGAGAACCTCGTCGTTTGGAAATAAACACACGGCGTATCTTCATAGAGACGTGTATACTTTCCGAAGGACCACTGCCAAAGAATAATACTTGCATGTTCATTGATGAAATTTTGCGAAGAAAAAATAGCAATCTTACTGAAATGCTACTGTGGCGATAAAAATGTAATGCATCATTACTCCGTCTGCTCTAGGCGTGTATGCAACATTTGGGATCGATCCACTGACTCGTTAAATAATTATGACAGCCTTTCAATTGCAGTAATTTCTAATATGTTCTTATGAGACGTTTCTTCACTGTCAGATATTATGACGAGAAAAAGTATGATGAAGGAATGGTACAGAATGTGTTCAAATTCTTGTGTGAGTAATTTATACGTGGAAGGAACTTTTTGGAAGATTTAAGAATTGGTACATTAGTAGTTAATCCTCAAGAGAAATTCTGCTTATTTTCTCATTTGGTTCTGCCAAACATTATTAGTAAGCTATACGGCAATTTGATAAGCAGTTGAGCAATCGGAAGAATGCGGCAGTATGGGGCGCAACATATTCACCATCGAAATTTGAGTTTTATATATTTTAATTAAATTAAATATTGACGAATATAAGTGAAATTGTGATTGAAAAAATATTCACATGTTTAACTGGAAATGTGATTTGGCTTCGTATTACTGTACTACCTACGACTCATTTTATTTTACATCTAACAAGAAACATCACTTGAGGTAATCCTATCGCCAGGCTTCGAGCAGTAGGATTTGAATTTTTTTTTTAACTTCACTAAATATTTAAATAATCATCTCTGTAAAATTTCAGAGTCAGTTATCGACCTAATTACAAAGAAAAAAATATTTAAATTGCGTATTTTTGTCAAGGAATTCCAAGACGACATGCAAAAACCCAATTTCCGGTCGCTACAAAAGTGTATATAATAGTGGGAACCCGTCAGATTCTTAAAAATAATCAGATATACATACTCGACGCTTGTAGTAATCCAATGCTCTTAGAAAAAATTACGCTTATTCACCTAATTTTACCTAATATCAAGTTTAATTTCAACTTCCGATATTGGATTTATTACCACTTGCTACGATAAAGAGACGTGGCAGTAAGGCAACAGCTGACTAGTCCTAACCTCGTCTCACTAATTCAAATTTCCACCCATATTTTATTTTTAACAAACATATTTCACCGACACTAATTTTCCACGCTTTTTACCAGTCGTGGACCGAATACAATACTTTATATTTCCCGCACCTGACATTGTTTTAACAGATCGACGTTGAAAAGCATGCAGGTTAAACTTGCCTGGTTGAGTAAAAAGAGACGGAGATAGAACCAATGTTGCCAAATATCAGACCTAGAAATACTGCGCGAATCGTTGGAATAACTATTTTTTCATTTTTCTAATTAAATGTGAACATTCATTCAACAGTTTACAAATGGATAATTTTAGTTATTACAAATATTTTTTTTTGCATATGTCCACAATATAAATTGTACAAGTCTGAAGTATGATCAGTGGTATGACTAGTGGAAGCGATAGGATTACCTTAAGTGTCCACCTTCGATTTAGTTAAAACTCATATATGTGATAACTATTAGACACGCATTGATAACTATTAGACACGTATTTTTTTTATCGGCGCAAAAACGTTTTTAAGGGAGGAAACCACCCCTCAAAGAAAGGCGTGTCCAGGGGTGATTTTGCTGTTTCACCCACAAGCAGTACACCGATCTGAATGACATAAAGACCGAATTTTTTTTATGCAAAGCGATGAAAAATCCACTATAGAAGCATAGAAGTAAAAAACTATAGAAGTAAAAAAAATATAACTAAGGGGTGACACGCCTTTCTTTAAGAGGTGGTTTCCCTCCTTGAAACCTCCTTCTTTCCGCCAATAAAAAAAAAGACGCGTCTAACAGTTTTCAATGCTTTATCACATATATGAGTTTCAACTAAATCGAAGGTGGACACTTAAATGATGTTCCTTGTAAGACATATTTGAGAATTTCGAATTCCAGCTACTCTCGCGTGGGATTTTACCTCCCTCCCTCCCCCACATTCTTAAGCGATGAGAAAAGCCACGTGAGTACCTTCATAAGGTTATGGCGTACTCTAGCGACAATAAGCTCGCGAGACGTTCGCACCACACAGTCTTATTTGGGGTCGTTTACAAATTGAAGAAATATGTGTTCACGAATAATCCACGTTTTGTCGACACAATGAAAAGTTTCTCCGAGCTCAGGGTCTTTTCGTGTTGGTCTTTTAAATCCTATAGGGTGTCTCAAAGTGATCTGGCATCTTAATTTATTAATAAAACGTATTATTTATTTGAAAAGTACGAATATTTTTATTTTAATATAAGGTACAAGCATGGAGGTTATCCATGCTATGGAGGTTAACCTCCACAGCATGGAGGTTATGTGTGGAATGCAATATCCGATAAATGGCCACCTCGTCCCTGTTTGCAAACGTTCACTCTTTTGTCGAAATTTTAAATAACATTTTGGCATAGTTGCGTACCAATTTTATTAACGGGGTATCCCTCTCTGGAAGCCCAATTTGAAGGGTCAAAAAGATTCATTTTTTTCTCGTAACACATTGGTTGGAATAAATTATTTTTTTCCCCAGCATTTTGTACACATGTTTGTGGTTACAATGTAATTTTTTTCGGAAAAAAATCTTTCAAAGTGTTCGTGGTGCTGCAGTTGGTGTTGCAGTCCTGCAGCGGCGAGGCCCGAAACGGCCGGATCTCTACCAGGCTCAAATGTAATCTGAAACGAAAACAAACAAAAATTTCTTTCAATATATCCAACTGGTTATGAGTTCAGTGAAAAACAGCATGCTGAAGTAATTGTTATCAACAAATGGTTCATCCAATTGAAAAATGCGATCGTGAAGCGAAAATGACCACTATTTGAACGCTAACTGTGCAAATTCAAGTCAATAGTGTGAAAGTTACTCAAGACATCAATTCCGCCGTGTCAAGATATGTAGTTTCAAGATAATCGGGTTCAAAGTTTTGGTACATATTTTACACGATGTGAAATATTGTCGGCTTACCTCTAGTCAGCGATTCCGGCACCATTCAAGTGTCCTTCCTCATCATCGAGATCGTGTTGCACACCTAAGGGATGCAATCTGCGGGCAATCCGGGCCTGCTTCGATGTCCGCTTTCGTTACACGCGAATCATCCTTAACTTTACTATATTTGTATTATATAGCTTATATTATAGATATTATATATAATAAATATTGATGTAAACGTTGTTACACTTAATAAATACAATTTCGAAATACATTAAAAAATATATATATATATTTATTTGAGTCACCATTTATAGACGAAAATGGTAGGTAAAAAAAGTCCTAAAAAATTGTAGGTCTGCGCTGTTGATAAAATCTCGGAGATGGATCATACGAAACGAAAAAATCAAATCGTTCCAGATTCAGGATGTCAATGGCCATAGCGCATATCATACGATTTTTTATAGTATATGAAAAAATAACAAAATGGCGGACATTTTTCGATAAAACAAAAAAAAACGTGTTCTTCACCTTTGTGGCAAAAAAAGTAAAAAAAAATGTTTGTTAAAATCTCTGATATCCGCTATAGCTATAGTTGTAAAGAATATGTGGTTAAAATTTCACAAGGATTTAAACCCCTATTTTCATAAGGATTTAATTCTAAAACGCGTTTAAAGTTTGTTTGGGTTACATAAATACCTAGACTTTTTTTGATGTATTTCGAAGGTGTATTTATTAAATGTAACAACTTTTATATTAATATCTGTAATATAAAACTATCAAAAAATTCATGAACATGGCCTTTTTTAGCCTTTAAAGTGAGAAGACCCCTTAAAATATTCTTAAAAGTTCACACTATAGCAATATAAATAAAAAAAAACGATTATTTGAAGTTACCAGAGAGGGATACCCCCTTAATGGTGCGTCCAATTGCTTCCTTGAGCCCCGGAATGGTCTGTGGATCATTGGAATACACTATTCCTTTCAGGAAACCTCAAAGAAAGAAATCCAATGGCGTCAAATCGCACGACACGCCTCGGCGCGAGATAACACGACCATGTCACTGCGTCTGCAACAACTGCATTGTTTCGCCCGTAGTATGCCATTTATCGGATATTGTGTTCCACACATAACCTCCATGTTTGTACCTTATATTAAGATAAAAATATTCGTAATTTTCAAACAAAGAACACGTTTTATTAATGAATTAAAATGTCCGGTAATTTTGAGACACCCTTTATATATCACAGTAATCCGAGATAATAACTGCATTATTCCAACTTTTCCACGCTAAGAAAGCACTCTCTATATAGATATACAGACATATATAAAATGAGGATGATGAGAAATGAACGAGATACTCAAAAAGAAGCGTTCGATTACGTCAGCTCATTACCGCATAATATGAATCCAAAATTCACTTTCGTCAAGATTTCCCGTTCCTACAGTTTCCTCTCGTTTTGCATCGTCCTTTTGCCGTCTCCTACTCTTATTTTGCACCAATTCTCGCGCAGTTAAAGCCGTCTAAATGAGTTTATCCTCGGCAATATCATTCCTCGGCGAAGGTCGACGTCGCTCTCCTGCTCGCGTCTTATTCGCGATGTTGGAGGGCCGCACGGGGAAACATTTCATGGAGTGGGATAGTGGGAACGCGAGCTTTCCAAGTACCTACTCTAATAGATTTACGACCTATAAAGGTTAAACCACGTTAGTCCTGTTCTTTATATTTCCGTGAGGAGGCGAACGACATTTCACTTCCTCGGCTCGTCATTTACATCCCCTTGCGCGCGTGCCTTGTCTCTCTCTTTCTTCCTTTTTCTGCCTGCCTTCGTCGTCTTTGCATCTCTCTTTCTCTCTCTTTGTTCCCTGTCCCATCTCCGCAGAGGGAGCTTCCTTCAGCAAGAAAACGTTACGATATCGCTCGACCAATCCCCTCCGCCTCTCCTTCCATCAAGCACGTCTTTCCTCGGTACAGATAAGAGGGTGAAGGAAAATTCGCTTATTTTCCCGTCATTTCAGCGTGGCGTTCTGTCCCGTTTCCTCCTCCCCTGCATTTCGGTACGAAGCCTCTTTTATTATTGCCGGGGGTAGCGAGACCGCCATAGTTTAGGTATATATGTAGGTACACGCTGGCCTCGCTGCTCCTATATGTGCCTCTGACGAACGAGCAAAATGAGCGACAGCAGAAGAAAATTGCTTCGTCATAAACCAAATATCATCCTGATGAGGAATCGGAAATTCCGCTCTATTATAATAACGAGATATACTTGCTATACAGCTGCATCGGCATGAAGAGGATCACACGGAATTTACGTTTTGCAGAAAAGTAAAGATTTAAGGCCTAGGCCACATTAACGGGTATAAAATCATGTGCGAATTTAACAATTTTTCTTTTCGCATGACAAAATGATTCACGGAACAAAAGAAACAGCGAAAATCACAGTATAAACCGCATAGAAAATCAGGGTGCCATATTTCATTTTACAGTAAAACAGAGTAATGTAAATCCTGTCCTACGAAAATGACGAATTTTCCTGTACACACTGAGATTTTTACAGTTACACTGGCTTATTTACAGTTCGGTATTGTGAATACATCAGTGTTTTCAGTAAAAATATTCAACTGTAAAATTTACGTGAGATCACTGATTTTTGTACTGTACGCAAACTGCAAGGGTTACAGTGTACACTGTATTGAGTACATAGTGATTCATTAAATTGTACAGTGTGGCACGGTAGTTTAACGCTTCTTTCGACAGTTCGTGACGTAATCTGTGCACTCTGAGATTTTTACAGTTACACTGATTTATTTACAGTTCGGTATTGTGAATAAATCAGTGGTTTCAGTAAATATATTCAACTGTAAAATTGAAATGAGGTCACTGATTTTTATATTGTACATAAAGTGCTAGGGCTACAGTGTACACTGTATTGAGTACAGAGTGATTCATTAAATTTCACAGTGTGGCACGGTAGTTTTACTCTTCTTTCGACAGTGCTTGACGTTATCTGTGCACTCTGAGATTTGTACAGTTACACTGGTTTATTTGCAGTTTGATATTGTCAATACATCAGTGATGTCAGTAAAAATATTTAACTGTAAAATTTAAATGCGATCACTGATTTTTATACTGTACGCAAATGAGGCACGAGGCCAGGACACACAGGATTGCCAGTTAGTAGTGCGTGGTTGATGGGACGCGGACATTGAAATTTGTGCGACAGAATTCAAGAAATTATAAAAAAAGAGATTTTTTTTAAAGGTACGTTTTTGTCTAATTAGGCCTTGTCTCCCGCGTGGGGTGAGGCACGTGGCCAGGACACAAAGGGTTGCTTGTTAGTAGTGCGTGGTCGATAGGATGCGAACGTTGAAATTTGTGCGAGGTAATTCAAGAAATTATAAAAAAGAGAGAATCATTTATAAAAAGGTACGTTCTTGTGTATGTGACTAATTTTTTAAAATTTTCTACAAATTTTTTTCAAACTTCTTTTATGGATAAACTTTTTTTGTGTGTCTATATAAACTCTGTCGATCTAACTGGCGCATTCATTGTATATAATACAGATTAACCAACTGTCAAATTACAAGCTTTGTTAAATTTATATTACAGTGTTGAACTGTCAAAATTTACTTTTGACTACACTGTATTTTGGACTGTGTATTCCAGTAAAAGATATAGTAGAGTGGTTCGAGTTCAAAGATGACACTATAGGAACTGTAATAATTTACTTTGAGCACACTGTATTTTGAGTACCGTGTTTCAGTAAATATCGCTGCGCAATCGCTCGAGTCCAATGCGAACTGTGTAGCCCCTGTATTTTGTACTATTTCTTTTTTTCCGTGTCCATTCATAAAATGAATTACACTTCTATTTAGCATGAATATCAAGCTGTTAGAAAATATATAGATTTTTTTTTCGATGTACAAAATAGCCGAATACTCGAAACCTTGGCTATGGAAGATTTAAAAGTTTCAAAATTTTCAATAAATCGACGAATTATTTCAAGAATGCTTTTTTTTATTAAGAAATGATTTTGCGTCAATTTTAAAATTTGTCTAGACAATGTTATACGTTCTACATCATTTACAGTCAACTGTGTAGACTTTCCCTGGCATGATCTTGACATGGGGGGCCGGGTGTTGAAATTCCGAACTTTGAATGTGCCAACGGTTTAAAATTCCTAATTTTAATGTTCCAAAATGACAAGGTTCGTCAAGATCATGCTAGCGAAAGTCTACACTGTGAATGATGCAGTACGTATAATATTGTCTAGACAAATTTCAAAATTGACGCAAAATCATTTCTTAATAAAAAAAAACATTCTTGAAATAATTCGTCGATTTATTGAAAATTTTGAAACTTTTAGAACTTCCATAGCCGATTTATTTTGACAGCGTTTAGATTTTCGGAGTTTTGGTCTTTCGTGTAAAATTCTTTCGGAGTTTTGATCTTTCCGGGTGGTATTCCTTCGGAGTTTTGAGCGTTCTGATAATTCAAAGTTCGGAATTTCAACCCAGCCCCCTCTGTTGGCTGTTTTGTAACGGGTAGTATGTAGTTTTATAAAAAGTATTGAAGGGACGATAGTCGTGATGAACATCGTGCATTTTGAGGATGTTCGAGGATCATAACGGAAAAGTACATCTTGAAGGATCATTTATTTAGTGTTTAAAGAAAACGCAAATACATATGTATTATTCTCAACGCGATTTGAGACTTGTTTGATTAGATATTTTTTAAATAGTGCCTGTTGGGTTATAACGTATAGTCAAAGAAATAGTTTACTGCTAGTTTGAGTCGAATTATCGAACTGAACATTTTTGTACATATTTTGTGGTTGCAAACCACTACCATGGGTTTCCAGGTGGATGACGTTGAAGTTGGCATCGTTCGAATGCAACAAAATTTCTTTCTTATTGTTTTTTTTTTAATTTTTATTACAATCCATAATTTTTTATATCGATTAAGGTCGTGAATTTCCAATGAGGATACGAAAAACTGTTCGAATTGTTTTCGTACCCTAAATCGACGAGAAAATAAGTGAGCAATAGAAGCAAAAGTAACTTTCGTTGCACTCCAGCGATGCAAACTTCAACATCGTCCAGTCCGGATATCTATAGCTGCTTCAAGCTGCAAAATTCTCCATCATCGGAACGGAACATGGAAATTTATTAGCATTTAGATCTAATGAATGTTTACCTTAAAATCGAATATATATTCACAGCAACTGGTAAGCTGTTGCGTATTTTTTATGAACCAAATTAAGTTTCCCCTTTTCGGAAATTGCAATTGAGTAATCTGTTGTAAACACGAAATCCGGACTTTGGTAACATCGGATGAAGATGAACCATTGTTGTATTTTTCGCTCGTGAAGAAAAGCCGAGTAAATTCTTAAGGTGGGATGACTACTTTTTAGGCGTTACTATACAACGGAACTACCAATGAATATCCGTTCCCACCGACAGTAATCCAACGAATTTTTCTTATTCAGAGCAAAGTGGCGTAAAGAATATGAATATAATTGCAAGACAATATGAAGCACTTCGGCACTTCCTGATATGGAGATCCCAAAAATTGCGCCAGCTGGAAAATTCTAGCAATGGTATTGATTATTTTATTCACGTTTTTTGAAGCAGCGCTCCGCTAAAAGTGGATAATTTCGAGAAAATACGGGACAATTTGTAAGAGTGATTTAAGTGCCCAACTGTACATTGCGAAATATAAAATGTTACCTTTTCTGAATGGTCCCATATACGTAGTGGAAAGGTGTACGAGTAGATCCCATGAGGTAAGATGATCATTTTCAATAGCGACGAAACTATAAACGTTATCTAGTGATATTCTTTGGTAAAACATTTATTTATTTTTGCTATTAGATTGACTACTTATGTTCAAACTGCACTACTAATGCATAATTGATCTCAAACATAATAATTAACATACCTAATTGATTTGAGACTGGCCGTAGAAGACTGGTTCAGTTTAATTCTAGTTGGGTGAGATAAAACTTTTAATATAAAGGTTATTTAACTTGTAAGTTCAGTTTATATTGTATACCTATGATTAATATACATTAAGGTGTTGTAAACTCGAGCAAATGTTTATTTACATTTACCTAATTACTCTAAAATAAACAAATCCCTAAAATAAGGGCAAGATGATCCGGGGGTCATCTTGCCAATACCCTAGGGATCATTTTGAACACCGGGGTGTCCAAGATGAATCTTATGTAAAGTTTTGAAAAAAAAGGAAATCTTTCTATTGAAACCCTGATAAATTGAATATTTCAAATATGCCAATCTTAAGAAAGATAAATATGCCAGTAGTAAACGCTTTCAGGTCTTAATTATATTGAATATCTTTGAAATTACGAGCATTTTCCCTTAGGGGGATCATCTCGTACACCTTTCCCCTCTATTAATCAGCTTTTTAATGGTACATCGAACTACGACTACTATATCGCAGTGCGTGTAGCAACTTTTACGAACGCAAAGGAGTTTGAAGGCCTGCCAACAGCAGCCATGTTACAATGAAGAAATCAACATGGCCGCGGTTGGATCTCGCCTCGAGCGTTCACGAGATGTTCGTTTCTTCTTCTTTCATCTCTTTTGGCTTCCCTGCTACGTCTTGCTCTTTCTCTGTCTGCCTCTGTTATTCTCCTACTTCTCTCTCTCTCTCTCTCTCTCTCTCTCTCTCTCTCTCTCTCTCTCTCTCTCTCTCTCTCTCCCTCTCTCTCTCTCTCTCTAACCCGCTTTCACTTTCGATTTTGCCCCTCGAGCTTGTTACCCTCTTGATGCTGAGAAATAAGGGTGGACCTCTCCGACAGCCCCTTGCCTTTTCTTACAAGCTACTTTTAGGGGTGGATCCGCCCCTCTCCCTCATCGCACACTCCTCCTGTCGTGTCCTCATACCTATTACCTTCCAGCAGTATTCTTATTGCACTTTTTTCTCTCCCTCTCTATCATTCCACTCACCCTCTTTATCCCTTTTCTCACAGCCCGTAGCTTTTCTCGCTTCCATATCCGGCGATGTGATCCATTCTGTGTTCGGAGCTCCTCCCCCCACCCCCCTGCGTTTCCAAGAGAAAAGACCTCCATTTACCCATCCTTTTTTATAATCCCACATTCTCAACTGTACACGACTTACTGTCGCACTCGAGCACCGTTATAGAGGTTTTCATATCAGCAGCTGATAATTCGCTTGCTTGTCGCACGTTCATAAATTGTCTGTTCGCTTGGCAGAATTCGAAATGAATTTTGTAAAATCTCGACATCGTAAATATATCCGATAAAATTGGTACTTAAGGGCGGGCCATAGTCACACACATTTAACTATTTCGATAACTAGTTAATGTTCAAGATTTGATAGCTTATCGCGGATTCCAGGTTTCTGACTGTTTTAGGCCGAATTATATATTTCGTGTAGAAGTAGAATTGATTCAGTCAAACTGTTCCCTTTACCATGAATATTGTAAAGTTATCTAAAAAATCTTCTATTTTCGTTTATTTTCCCTTAAGGGGTCTTCTCACTTTGGATGCTAAAAAAGGCTATTTTCATGAATTTTTTTGACAGGTTGATATCATAGATATTGACATAAAAGTTGTTACACTTAATAAATACACTTTCGAAATACATTAAACTTTTTTTTCATTTATTTAATTCACTGTTTATAGACGAAAATGGTAGTTAAAAAAATGTACTAAAAAGTTGTAGGTCAGCGCTGTTGATGAAATCTCGGAGATGGATCATCCGAAATAAAAAAATCAAACGGTTTGAGATTCAGTGTGCTAATGGCTATAGCAAATATCATACGATTTTTGATATATGCAAGAAAAACAAAATGGCGGGCATTTTTCGAAAAACAAAAAAACGAGTTTTTTCTCCGTTTTTTCAAAAAAAAAAAATAGTAAATGTCGAAATTTAAAAAAATCCTTGATATGCGCTATAGCTATAGTTGTAAAGAATATGTGGTTAAAATTTCATAACGATCGGTGCAGTAGTTTCGAAAGTTTTATCAACAAGCCGTCGAAAAACGTTGTTTCGAGAAAAACGCGTTTAAAGTTTGTTCGGGTTACATGAATACATTTTTTTTATGTAATGTATTTGAAAAGTGTATTGATTAAGTGTAATAACTTTTATATCAATATCTATAATATAAACTTATCAAGAAAATTCATGAAAATAGCCTTTTTTAGCGTCTAACTGAGAAGACCCCTCAAAACTTTTTCTAAACGAAACAGAATGATTCTAAAGCAAAACAAACTGTTTAGAATTAATCTAATTATAATCTAATCTAATTATGTTCAATAAAAAAATGCTGACCAATGAATACTAGGCTTTGTAATACATTGTATCAGGTTACTTAAAACGTGTCATACCAGGGCAGCCAGACCACCTGAAAGCGTCCTAAATCGAACCATATCGAAATTTCCACGCGGATGTATCCTTACCGTCGCAACTGCTACCTTATACTTAGTAGTTTTTAATACGTTCTCTGCCATAGTGTAAGTGAGAAAAACGTCATAAAAACTTTTTGGTCGAAATTAATGCGTTCGGTAAAAACTTAAGGATTGCTAGTATTCATGGTAAGTATGATTTATGGAAAATTTCCCAAAATTAGGTACCAACTCGTTCATAATGTTCAAACAGACAATAATTGGCAACTAAAAACTTATTTGCGTCTTAGCTTAATGTGTATTCAATCGACAAACACCAATACAATCATCTGTATCCACACAACTAACTAAATGGGACGTGCTGAATAATTAAAAACTTGTCGAAAAAATAAAAATACCTCTTATGTTAATGCTATTTAAAAAAAAATATATTAACATCAGAGGTAAACGAGTTAGTACTAAATTTTGGGAAATTTTTCAAAAATCATGCTTACCATGGTAACTCGAAATCCTTAGACTTTGGACTAAAGTAGCCTAGGTTAGATATCTTCCTAACGAGGCGACCTATCATCCTCTTAAGCCTTTGAATCGACCTTCCTAACACCCTGTACATTGTTGTCATCATAACCCTAGCCTCACAAAGTGAGGTTAGTTTTCATATTTTGGCCAAGAACGACAAATTTTCCAATTCCTTTTTGCATCACAAAGCATTAACAATTATGGCTCACCATACGTGCTGCTTCTCGTCTCACATAACACAACTTTCAGCATTACTCGTTCTTTCTGTATAGGAGTTGGGAAAAAAATATAAAGCGCTGCCCGCTGACTCACCCCTCTTTCACACTCAATATTCTTTTTTTCTCACCCTACACAGGCACTTCTACTAAGTCCCGTTGATAATTCTGACCGGTTCTTTTTTTCTCTCAAAGTCTTTCTCTTCTTCGGTGATAAATATTAATATCGAAGGAGAATGGGGTCGCGGTAGACATCACTGATTACAAAGAGGAAATGTGCTGAATACAACGTAAAAGATTCCTCTAATGGACGTTTTTCTAGCCTACAGAATTCCAACGGCTTACTGCATTACTCAGATTGTAAATTGTATAGTCTGATGGCTAATCGACAGCGTAGCACGGTAGCAGAACGACCCATGAGTGGTTTTAAAAACCACTAATTAGTGCGTAGCAGCTTCAGATTTTACGTTGAAGATAAGCGGACCTTGTGTGTTTTAGAATAATACGTGGTTCCGAGGTAGCCTGGACCTTTTTGCCCCTAACGTCTCGGAGTCTTGTTTATTGCAGCGGCACGAAAAGTTTATCGACAATTTCTTCAACATGATGAGTTTTTTACGGTCTTTTCAAACCGTTTCATCGAATAACAGCAAAGTATACAGAAACGTAATCGATGCATTTTTCGTATTCTGCAGATACCGACAAAATAGTCAAAACTGTTACAGAATTTTAATTGATAATTGGAAATATTAACATGCAAAATATGAATTTGTATTATAGGGTTTTTGATACTTCTAATAATCGTTTATTGAGGGGAGGGTAGGGGTTTCAGCGTGAAAAAAAAACACTTTTTTGCGATTTTTTTTCATCTATATGGATAGAGTAATTTTATTGAAACCTTTTGTACATTGTTAAGTGTCATTTCAAGAACATTCCGTGCAATTTGTACGCGAAAATATCCACAAACAAGCCGGTGAAAAAGCTTTTCCAAGAACGCCTTTGGAAAAACACGATTTGCGGTGTTCACTGTATCTCAGCTAGAAATTATCCGAAATCAAGTACCATTAAAACTTAGTCAAAGTATAATCAAATCTTCCCCCAACGGTCTTTGATAATTTTTTTTTTTTCATTTCTACATTTTTTGTGGTCATGTGAAGTGAAAAGTGCTATTTTTCACGAAAAATTCCGCCATTTTGGGGGTGAAAACCCCCTCAATGTAAAAAAAATCTCAAACTAACTGTTGGGGGGAGGTATTTTATATGTAGAAAGTGTGTACCAAGTTTGAAATAAATCGGTCATGTAGTTTTGAAATGACAGCAAACACGGACTTTGAAAAAGCGGTTTCGAGAAAAACGCGTTTGAAGTTTGGAGAAGTCGGAGCTACAGTGTTAGAGAAGCGGGACTAAATAGTCAATAACTTCGAGGGTTTTGCTCTGATTGACTTGAAATTTTGGGATTATATTCTTGAAATGTTTAACTATAAGAAAAGACAAAAAAATCGGTTTTTCAAAAGTGCAAACCCCTACCCTCCCCTTAAAAAGAAACTACAATGTCAAGGAGAAAATAAAAACGCAATATATAACATAACATAGAGTATAGATAATTCGGAGATTAATGCCGATAAATGTCTTTACACACGTATCAAAAAATATTATATTCTGTTAATACTTTGATTCATTGAACCATATTTTGCTGGAAATACACGAAAATATCGCACACGTTTATTTCATAACACCAAAGCTGAAGCACGGTTTTTTGCGTAGGTCAATCGATACATGTTACATCGATACATCTATATCACGAACTCAGATAAGTCATTCATAATCGGGATTCATTTCTTTTATTCATTTGCGAAAGCAGAAACAGCGAAGAATACCCATCTTTACGCTGAAAACTTACTTGAAATAATGAACGGTAAGAATCAAACACCAAAAAGAATTATCTTTTTCGAAATACCTTTATCGTGTTAAAGTAGAACGAGCGCGGTCTTTTAATTTCTATAGACCTTATTTAAATTTTAACCAGACATTGTTCATATCATTATGCATGCTTGAGTGAAATTTCAGAACAGTCGACTATTTAGATTAGGAGATAATGGGTTTAAAAATTGTAACTTTTAACACTGCAGGGTCTGCATTGAAGTTTAGATAGAACAACTTTCCGTAAGAATGATTTGTCTCCTATAATACAAAGTCATATGGCAACGCCGCATTGTTCCACGTGTCCAATGACGTAAGTTTGCGCGGCATATTTAAAATAATACTGCAACACAAATTTTTATTTGGAAGTCATTTTTAGTCGAGCAAAGTTTTTAATTAGTTATGAATTGATCAACAACTTTATTTGTCAATGAAGATAACATAAATAATATTAAATTTTAGTATTCATAACGCAAATATATTTTTATGAAAAAGTTTTTAACTTTAGGAACATGATAATTATTATTTTTTTCTCAAAATATTTAACAATACTGATCTGCGGTGTTGCCATATGTCTTCCTATTATAGAGGACAAATATTTTTTACGGATAATTATTCTGTCTTTACCTGAACGTTTTTAGCAAAATTGAATATAACGGCAATCCAAACTTTTTTCACTCTTTCCCGAACTAGTTTGCTATCTAAACATAATTTGTTTTCAAAATTTATAAACACAATAAAATGGTACGACGAATGATGTGACCCGACTTTTAGTCAATGTAGACCCTGCAGTTTTAATCGAACAAAATTGTTCGTTTGTTATGAATTAACCAACACTTTTATTTGTTAATGAAGATAACACAAATAATATAAAATATCAACATTTATAACGCAAATGTTTCTTTATGATAAAAGTTTTTTAACTTTAGAAACACGATAATTTTTTTTTCTCGAAATATTGAACAATACTGTTCTGCAGTATTGCCATATGTCTTCTTATTATAGGGGACAAATATTTTTTATGGAGAATTATTCTGCCTTTGCTGAACGTTTTTAGCAAAACTGAATAGTAACGGCAATCCAAACTTTTTTCACACTTTCCCTAACTAGTTTGCTATCGAAACAAAATTTTTTCTCAATATTTTTAAACATCATAGAATGGTACGAGTAATTATGTGACCTGACTTTCGGTCAATGCAGATCCTGCAGTGTTAAAATTTGCTATTATAAAACTCCTTATCTCCCAATCTAAATATCCGACTATTCTGAAATTTCACTCAAACATGCATAATTATATGAACAATGTCTGATTAAAATTTGAACAAAATCTATGGAAATCAAGGGCGTGCGCTCGTTCTGCCTTAAGGTCATATTTGATCATTTCTATTGGGAAATGCACATCGAAACATTCTTGTTCGAATATTGCTTTCTTGAAAAATAAGTACGGTATTTGTGTGAACAATGATTGACAAAAAAAACTTTCCGTTTGCTGCATTGCATATTTTGTCTTGAACACCAACGACCATATTGAAATTATAGAAGATTTTGTAGAAGCGAAAATTTATAAGAAAATCTTATAGGAAGATAATTGGAAGCGTTCGTAATACTCCTTTATAGTAATCGGCTGAGCAGCCTTTGGGTTTCATTCAGTGGCACCCACTCCGTGAGTGCGACCTGAACCCCACCAACACCAAAGATTATTTTTTTTCAGATTTTCTACTGCGATTCCGATCTTTTGCATTCCACCTTCACCTTTATTTCTATATATTGCATTATTTGCAAACGCACTATAACCACCTCCCTGGTCCGCAGGTCCGCGAACACGCGTGAGCCTTGGTCCCCTATTAGTACAGTCGTGCTGTCGCTGAAAAAATCCGGAATCGGAGAAAATTATAAGAAAGGTAATTTTTTGACAGGTGATTTTGTAGGTGCCGCGGGTGCTAAATACAAGTTTGCTTAAAAATCGGGGTGTAGGGTTCTTTTTTAGGGGATGAAAGGAGATGGGGGTGGATTAATGCCAAACTACAACCCCTACGAGGTCGGCGCCGTGAGACAAAATGTTCAGAAAAATCCGGGCTTTAGTTTTGTCCACAGCGCCGAAGTCGTGGAAGTTCATTTTGAGGGTGAAAAAGTGGGGTGACATTTTGAAAAATCGTTTTTAATTCAATAACTCTTTAGAAAAAATCGTATCTTTTTTGTTCAAATGGGAACGTTGTAGCCCTTGAAAAGACGCGTCGATCGAGTATTCGATCATCACTCTCCGATAATATCTTCACCCCCGAAAAATGGTTAAAAAACAAACAAAAAAAATAGTTTATTGAATAACTCAAAAACAGTCGGTTTTTCGAGTTTGGTTCAAATGTACGAAATGTAGAGAATAATTTTTTCCATATTTTCGTTGCTATGGACCACCCTGGAGTTTTGATTTTCCAAACCCTCTCGGGGGTTGAAAATTCAAAATGAAATTCTGGGGAAACTATTGACGGCACGAATTCGCCGCGGTGGAAGAATTTGTAGCTTGAACTCTCAGCTACATTTTTGTCCACAGCGCCAAACTCGTATCTCTTTAGTTTTGGTCAATAGTTTTCCCATAATTTCATTTTGAATTTTCAACCCCTGAGAGGGGTTCGAAAAAGCAAAATTCAAAAGTTGTGCATAGGAACGAAAATATAGAGAAAATTATTCTCTACATTTCGTACATTTGAACCGTCCCCGAAAAATCGATTGTTTTTGAGTTATTAAATAAACAATCTTTTTGTTAATTCTTCAACAATTCTTTTGGGGGTGAATATATTATTGGAGAGGGTTGATCGAATACTCGATCGACGCGTCTTTTCAAGGGCTACAACGTTTCCATTTGAACAAAAACTGTATGAATTTGTCCTAAAGAGTTAACGAATGAAAACTGATTTTTCAAAATTTCACTCCACTTTTTCACCCCCAAAAATGAACTTCCACGACTTTGGCGCCATGGACAAAAATAAAACCCGGATTTTTCTGAACATTTTGTCTCCTGGCGCCGACCTCGTGGGGGTTGTAGTTTGGCATTAAACCACCCCTATCCCCTAAAGAAACCCTACCCCCTGATTTTTAGGCAAACTTGGTTCTAGCACCCGTGGCACCTACAAAATCACCTGTCAAAAAACTAGCCTTCTTCTAATTTTTTCCGATTCCAATATACAACACGACTGTACCATATACATGTATTCAAAATAAATTATAGAATAATATTACCGAAACAACTGTCATCGAAAAAAAGTACTAAACGATCAAATTATTATAAATGTTGATTTCTACTAATTTTTCAATTTTCATTTTTCGCCGTAGGTCTGGTTTCAGAACCGACGAGCCAAGTGGCGTAGACAGGAAAAAATGGACGCAGCCAGGCTTGGTATAACGGAGTATCGTCATCCAGCGAGTATCAGGTTTGCACATACAAATGCTTTTATCGTTATCGATGTTATGTACACGTTACGTTAGGGGGAAAAAGGTCGAATTCGGTTTCAACTGCATCTGATATGTTTAAAACTTTGTTGTTGATTGGTGTGGTGAAAGTGCCGCGACATTTGTCCTTTATCGCAATCGAATTATGATTTTATCTCATGACCTCAAAAAGAGTTCAGGACAGAGTACATGTAGTCTTAGTCGTTATTTTACCAAGACAAAAACACCAGACAGTTAACGAATTAAGTGACCATATTGTATATTTTTTTCACCTCTACCAAAATGCCACGAATTCACGTGAGGAGATTAATCTACATCAGCAAACAGCATCACTTAATTTGTGATTAATTTAATTTCCGTTCTTTGTACTGGCAATAAAACATTTTCTGAAAGTATTTCCAGACCACACACAGGCGTCGATTAACGTTAAGTTACATTTGTAAAATTACGTCTTATTCTGTAAATGAACAAATGAACTTCCACTCACTGCATTTACCACCAGCGGTTTCACATAACGACAAAACTCATCAAAGGAGAATTTATAACTAATTTTCTACTCAAAACCATTTAAACAAGCGAATAGCATGAGAGAAGTTGCTCTTAAAATGAAGTAAAATATGTACCTCGAGGCATGTAAGTACGAGAGGAATGGTTGAAAATCCATTTCTCACTTTTCTCGAAGAGGACTGACATTTCGGAAAACAGAAAACGCATTTTGCACTCTAACAAAAGAACAATAAAGTGAGACTTTTCTTTTTAGGATTCCGCAGTTGAACGTGTTGAATGTGTATCCACCCGATGAATGATTGTGATCTAATATACACAATAATGATAACTACTCATTATTTAAACATTGATGCCTTGAATAAGCACAAACAAATGACAACGTGCACTGAGCAGAGTTTCCGAAGATGTCAAGCGTCTTGGCGAAAAGTACATAGCAGGATTTTGACCGACGGCTTTCATCTTAAGCTAGTTAAGGGGGACCTTTAGGCGAGGAATGAGTTGCTGATTTTCATGATTTTTTTTTAGAACCAAAGATTTCTTCGTCATTTTCGAGACTTCGGGTATGTTTTATTACTACTTTCGGTTCTTATATGTTATTTTTTTTATTCATTAATCTTCAAAAATGGTGGAGATATGGCACAGCCTTTTAAATCGGTCGCGGCGGATATTGTCAGACGGCGTGATACGTAGCGTCGGAAGGATTGATCTGAAGAAAAACCAACGAAGATGTTTCTTTCATTGACACTCACACGCAGAATATGAACCAAGAAAAAGTGAGAAATGTTCGAAATTGATGAAATAGTACGCTTTGAAATAAAATTTTTGAATTTTCCGAAAAAATGGCTACATTTTGCTATAAAAAAAATACTTTTTTTTAACATTAAAGAACATTTAGGATTATCTTTTAGATCATAAGGTTAGAAAGATTTATACTATGATACATCAGAATCGGTAGATTCGTTTTTTAGCTATACGTCACGCCATTTTTGGATTGCCGTTTAAAAGACCATTTTTTTTAAAGACCAATTTTAAAGACCATTTTTAAAGACGAATACAAAAAAATACTAAGTGACAAAAATGATGAAGCGATCTTCCTTTGAAAAAAGATCATCAAAATTGGAAAATGTTTTCCTCGCCGAAAGTTGTCTTCCCCCTTAAGCGCCATATTCCCCCGCATAGCTTTACTTTGCCTTATTTAACCCTCAACCCGTGAACCTGGGTCGTTTTTGTCCTGCTCAAAATCATTTTCTTCGCAGGTTGCTGAATAATGAAAAAAAAAAAATAAATAAAAAAATAAGAAGGAAAAATACCCTTTTTTCCTTGAGAAGTATGGATTTTTCAGTTTTTTTCATTGACAATTGTTGGTTTGGTAGTACAAAAACGAAAACGACCCATGTTCGCGGGATTAAGGTGTCTCAAATGCCTTCACGGATTGAGGGTTAACTTCCTTTTAGTCTACGACTCTCGAAACTTGTGCTTGTATTTTCATTTTCCCTTCGCAAGTATGACCTGAGAGAGTTTTAATTATTAACTGCGTGAAACGACAGGTATCAATTAACAAGTTACAAATTTGATTTTTTGCGCAGAAACGTCGGTGGTCCTGGACTCGGCTTACCCGGTGATCCGTGGCTCACGCCACCTGGACTTTTGAGCGCGCTTCCAGGTTTTTTGCCGGCAGCCCATACAGGATATCCCAGCTATCTAACCTCCCCCAGACGTTTACCATCACCGTCGAAGCTTGGAGCAGTCGGCAGTGGAATTCCAAGTGAGAAACATATATGGCAGCATTCGTATTATACATTGTTACTTTTTCACGCAACTGCTAAAGTCAATCTACCAACCGAATAAATATATTTGGGTGAAAACGAAAAATACATCATTTGAAACATCTTTATAATTTATGAAAAATGCAAAACCAGCGTGCATAGTAAAACTTACAATTAGAAAAATATTTCCTCGCAAAATACACTCATGAAATAAAATCCGCAAGTTTTCTAATATATCTGTTCATTTCTAACAATTTAATTTTTATAAAATATATCGCTCACCCAGACTGCAAAGTTCAATACTTTTTACCCTTCAATAATACTCTATTTTTGTACAATCACTTTGTCCAATATGTCCGTTTATGCAAAAATAACCATCTTTTTTCGAACAATCCACCTGCATCTAAATCTGAATGCTCTAACCAAGTCTTCCAATCAATATCAAGCATCAAACGGTACTCCATTCTAACATGAGACTGTTGCTGGATATCTTCAATTTTACAAAAGTTACGGGGGACCAATTTCTGAAAATTGAAAGTTTCATCAAAACTGATCTTTTTAGCTGATGCCAGATGTCATAACAGAATATTGCTTCTGTGTACTATTTTTCATATTCACCACTGAACATTTTCCAACGCGTGACCTTTAGCGAGTGAAGGCAATTTCCTGGTCGTTATTGTCTAAATATTGGCTATTTACATTTTCTGCACAAAAAAATATTCGCCAGAGAAAGCTTTTTTCGTTTCATTCTGAAAAGAAGAAGCTTGTACGTTGCATCCGTATTAACTTATTTTGCTCTCGAAACTGGCCATTTTCGTTGTTTTTTTTTTCGGGAAACGCTACTCCTTTTAGTAAGTTTAAATTGTCAGTACGTCAGTTGCGTGAGTACGTCACTTCTTCCTCGATTCAGGAGAATCTTTATATAGAAACAAACTTGCCAATAAGCTCTGCATTGGGAACGAAACAAATGAACGAGGATGCAATTATCATTGATTGTATTTTTGAATGATTTGAGATGAAGAAAAGTAATGGTGAAAATAGTTCGTGTAAAAAAATAAAAATTTCATCATACAAAATAATATCATGTAGCTTTAAACCTTAAACATTACTTTCTTATTAATTTATTTCGCTTTTAAAGCACTATATGAGCAAATTTGTGTACGTCTGTCATTCCAACCCTTCCTCGATTCAGAAGAATCTTTATGTACAAACAAACTTGCCAATAAGCTCAGCGTTGGGAACGAAACAAATCAACGAGGATGCAATTGTCATTGATTGTATTTTTGAATGATTTGAGATCGAAAGGAAAAGTAACCGTGAAAATAATTCGTGTAAAAAAACTTAAATTTCATTATACAAAATAATATCATGTAGCTTTAAACATTAAACATTACCTTCTTATTGATTTATTTCGCTATCAAAGCTAACTATATGAGCAAATTTTGTTTTTTTACTTAAAGCCTTAGTCTGAATTAGAAGGTCAAAAAAAGCGTTTTTTTGGGAATTTTTTTTAGACGGAAAAAACAAGTGAGCCCAGGAAAATTTGAGGTATCATTTCATCTATATTTGAAATGTATAAAAAAATGTTCAACATGAAATAATAAATGACTACAGATTTATCAGCCTATTCCATGTGCGTCTTGCCACTGCAATCCCCAATCGGCGAGAAAGATACAGCTCGTGATTCTTGACTGAAACAAATAAACCAATAAAATGTTCAATTGTCGTCTATTTTTTTTCTGGGTGAATTAAGAAAAAGCTGAAAAAATCATGAAATTACAACTTTTCTCAGGTTAGAAAAAAATGTGTTAAAACAAACACTTTAACGTGCTATAAAAATAATTAAAAAATACTTTTTCAACGACTCTTTTAATTCACTTCGAAGCGATTTTCATGCTGAAGAAAATAAACTTCGGTTTCATTCACTAGGTCGTTTAGTTTTTTTGCCATCGCGCCCGCCAATTTGGAAAAAATGTGAAAATGAAAACTGAACAAAACGCGCTTTAAAGTTTTCAATAGGAGGAAATATCAATATCAATCGCTTCTCTGCTATTGGCCTTGTATCTTCGAAAATATTTACTATTGGCCTCTGTAACTTTGTAAATATATTCTTAGATAGTTTATTTATAGATTTAAGCAAAAAAAAAACAATTTTTCGGACCCTCTGATTCAGGCTCCCGCTTTAAAGCTTCCTCTATTCGTATGCTAAACAAGAAAGGCAGACCTACTTATGGGTTTGATTATTAAAATTCAGGCTTGCGCAAAGGGGTAGCTGTGTAAGGGAAAACGAACCTTCACCCATGGCCAGCTTCAGGAACGAAATAAATTAAGGGGTCTTCTTACTCTAAACACGGAAAAACGGTTGTTTTCATGAATTTTTTGATATGTTTATATTATAGATATTGATATAGAAGTTGTTACACTTAATAAATACACTTTCGAAATACATTTAAAAAAATGTATTCAAGTCTCTATTTATAGACGAAAATGGTAGTTGAAAAAAGGTCCTAAAGAATTGTAGGTTTGCGCTGTTAATGAAATCGCGGAGATGGATCATCCGAAACAAAAAAATCAAACGGTTTTAGATTCAGTATGTTAATGGCTATAGCGCATATTAAACGATTTTTGGTATATGCAAAAATAACAAAATGGCGGACATTTTTCGAAAAAAAGTGTTTTTTTTCACCGATTTTGACAAAAAAATAGTAAATATCAAAATTTAAAAAATTCCTTGTATGCGCTATAGCTATAGTTGTAAAGAATATGTGGTTAAAATTTCATAACGACCGGTTCAGTAGTTTCGACGGTTTTATCAACAAGCCGTCGAAAAACGTTGTTTCGTTTTAAGTTTTAAGTTTGTTTGGGTTACATCAATATATTTAAAAAAATGTAATGTATTCCGAAAGTGTGTTTATTAAGTTTAACAACTTTTACAGCAATATCTATACTATAAACTTATAAAAAAACTCATGAAATAACCTTTTTTAGCGTATGTAGTGAGAAGACCCCTTAATGACCAAGTAAAATGCAAGTTTTTATATGGTTGACCCGTTTACACATGCGCAAACTAACTGCCGCAAGCAGTCCGCACATGCGCGAATAATTGCCAACTTAAGGGGCCAGTCCACTTTGGAGCTACGAAAAAAGGCTATTTTTGCGATTTTTTAAAGGATTTTATAAAAGATACGAATATAAAAGTTGTTGGGCTTGATAAATGAAGTCTTGAAATACATTTAAAAAAAATTTAATTCATTTTTATTCATTTTTACGTACAAAAACTATAGTTTAACGTAACGCCTCAAAAGTAGGTGGGCTAGGTAGCTCCATCACAACTCGGCAACGGCTTGTCTGAAACAAAAAAAATCAAAGTCCCTTAGATTCAGTATGACACCAGCTACAAAATGACCCTCGGATATAAAGTTTTATCAAAAAATTAAAACATGGCAGATGAAAAACGAAAAAAGTTTTGAAAAACGCGTTTCTCGCAGTTTTTCGCAAAAAAAAGAGTAAAAATCAAGATTTCAAGACCATTGAGGGTCATCTTGTTGCGAATCATGTTTACAATATGTGGTTCAAATTTCAAGAGAATCGGTTTATCAGTTTTAGAGATACTACGGAGCTAGATTTTGAAAACGTTGTTTCGAGAAAAACGCGTTTGAATTTTATACTTGAAAAACTCTTACCTAAACTCGTGCACCGTACAAAATCCCTTCTGATTGCTCATCATCGTCGATTTCTGCAAGTCTTGCTTGCTTCCGATTTTCTTAAATTTTCAAAGTGAACTGACCCCTTGACAGAATCGCACTTGCGCAGAGCGTCACGTCACAGCTTTTCGCGGTTGGAAGCATTACCGATAAACTAGATATGCTCCTACCAAAGAACGTTCATCGTTTCGAGGATCTTTTCCGCATTCTTTTAATGACGAATAAATCTCATTATCAATCCTTGCGAGTTAACGGTTGAGTGCAATCACTTAGTAATGACAGTCTGCTTCTATGCGCCCTAGGCACAATGAGCGGGGGAATCCCCGGAATCAGCAGCAACGGTGGACACGTACAGTCGTCGCCAAGTCCGCCGGGCCACGATCCTCGAACATCAAGCATCCAAGCATTAAGAATGAGAGCCAAGGAACACGTGGAAAGCATCACGAAAGGTCTTCAAATGGTTTGAGCCCGATATTACTCCATCCTCATAGATGACGATGATCCGGATATCGCAATACAATTTCGAGTATCGCAAAGCCCGAAGAAGAAAGCAACGAAACGGATGCTTTTATCTACCGGTATTGTGAATCTTCCTGATGTTCGTATTCGAACACGAGTTGTGTCAACGTGAAACACTTAGACTGTACACCGATTTATTCGGTGCATCAGACTCATCGGTCGTAAGTTCAACGTGAATGAGGGTGCAATTAACGTGTAAGTGAATTTGACGGTTCTCGTTTTTTTTTTGGACACTCCAAAAATATGCAGTGCATAAAAGTAACAGGCCGTAATTCGAAAACTCTTTCCCATAGAACGGATCGTCGTCAGTGCCGTTGGAGATGTATTGAGTATAAATAAATTAATGAACATAAATATATGAATATAAATATATATATAAATATATATATATATATATACATATATATATATAAATTTTTATGTAGACGATAAATGAAATTCAGCGATTGGCTAGAAAAGAACAAGATGAAAATGCGGCCTAGTATCGCTGCGACAATTTAGGACTGATACTATTAATTTTCTCAGCGGCAAATGAAAAGTAATCGGCAAAGAAAAGTAATAGTCCGTCAAATTGGAAAGCTCCTTTGTGTTGATATGTCGAATCCGATTAACTTCAACTTTTCCAATTCATCCCGTCGGTTCCGGGAGCCAACGAGACGAAAAAAAAATCGAAAGGGATAAAAACAAAAGTACAGTGGAAAACACGTAACGGATATGTAAGACGATGATCACCCAGTATTAATAAGTTAAGGCGATGAAGGAGTTATCTCTGTAACGCGAAATTCTTGAAAAATCGACACGGAGCGAGAATGACAATGAACACGCGACGAATCATAATATATATAGTTTAGATAGAAACGTTTCGTTCGTGAGCTCTGTTGTTTCATCGTCTTGTATATCCCCCCCAATCATCTAGTAATATGCGATTTGGCGACATTTCCAATCACGTTGATTCGCGTGTGCTGTGTGAACGAACAACTTAAGAAAGAACGAAGCGAGATGAACAAAAAATCAATGAAGCACGTAAACGGGGATAATCCTTGGCCAAAAAATAAAAAATGTCCCACCCATCCGACACTCATAAGTTTGTATATAAATTGACCATCACTAAATAAAAATTTGATGTACATATTTTAGTGGAAATCCTTTCTTTTTGAATCTCCATCATAAAAGAACATAATATTTGTTGTAAAATCGTTATAAGGTGGAAAGTGTTATTTTTTGTCAATTCTTTGACAGACCATCGGTATCACGAAGGAGTCCACCGACAGAGAACGATTTTGCAATACGAAAAACCGTTTGTGTGTGGTTGTGTGTATATATATGTATATCTCGATGGCGTTCACCAGTGGCGTGCTGTGTTTGTTAACGAATTAGCATCTCAAAGAACCGTTTTAATTAAACCTTAATTAATTTCGTCTAGCATAAACGGTATGCGAGGACAGCCGGGAGGAATGATGGAAGGGACGTTCACCCAAGCATTCAATTATTCGACTTTCTTTCGGCGTAATTAAAATCGTAGAACTGCCGATACAAAACACTGTGCGACGCAAATCCATATAAAATAAAGAATCACTCAATATTTAAGTGTTTTCGTGCCAAAATGAATCACAATTTTAAATCAATTAGGCAGAAATTGGGTGCTTCACTTATTAACTCAACTTTTAGGAATCTCCGAACTCTCGTTGGCGAATTGATAATTGTCTGTATAAAGTTAAAATAAAACAGCTACGTCCGAAGTAAAGCAACGTAAAATCTTGGCAAGTGGGCCAAAATGATATTGCTCAAAGCTCCCTGACTACACCTCCATAATCGGACAACATAAACTCAATATAGTCAACCCACAGCAGTTATTTTGTAACATAAATGAACGGCGATTTGTCTGTCGCACAAACATCACAAAATATGACTATCTGTATTGTTCAAACCGACTACGAAGGTCAATATACTTCGAGGAATTTCGGTAAAGTGGCGAAAGACACAGGGCTGATCCAGTGAGTGCGTAACATTTTTTAGTGCATGCGTAGGCCGGAAAATCATACAGTACTATCGACACTTGTTCCTCTCATGAAATATCAAATGATCCTCGTTTGTCGGCAGCAGAAACTTTTCAAGTTACCAACTAATTCAGGCCACACGATCAAAAAGGATCGGTTCCATAGGAGCCACTAGAAAAGATACTTATCATCTACAGGTAAACCGGAAGGAGCCATTACATTGCTAAGATTGCTACATGCAAAGAGTATCCCATTCGCAGCGCTGTTTAGTTTTTTCTTTTATTACCTTAGTGAATTGGAATGCGCAAACCTATTTCGAGATTATTATCAACACGTTGAATAAGTTCT
Organism: Ophion obscuratus; assembly: GCA_964007375.1. Taxonomy (NCBI): domain Eukaryota; kingdom Metazoa; phylum Arthropoda; class Insecta; order Hymenoptera; family Ichneumonidae; genus Ophion; species Ophion obscuratus. The sequence continues at coordinate 36,833,948 of OZ023314.1, forward strand.
CGCTGTATTCCAACAGTTCGCGTTACCAGCACTACGTGCGTGTAGTTCCAGATGGTAACGCATCTATAAAGAAGTACTACAAGCAAGCTTGAAATCAAGGGGATGTCATTTCGCGCAAGTGTAAACAACTGTATTTTTGATAGTGTTGAACATGTCAAATTTCGTGCCAAAAAAGAGTATTTGCGGGGAATTTCACTGCACTTCTACATGTTTTTAAAAAGTCTGCAGCTGAAACACATAAGTCTTGTTGACACTCACATCGACCATGCCCTGTCGCAAACAACATGCAGAGATTGGTTGAGTCGCTTCAAAAATAATGATTTTGATGCGTTGAATTGGAGGCATTACTTCATGCAGACTCATGTCAGACGCTAGCTGAACTTGCAGAATCATTAGGAGATCATCACGCAACAGTTTCGAAAAGTTTTAAAGCATTACGAATGATTTTAGAAAATAAAGGATTAATTTTCATGAAACAGCCGAGATCTTATTGAACATCCCAATAAATTTGAAGGATATTCTTCGATTTTTTGAAAGTAAATACATTAACTTTTTTTCGATATTTTTCATGATAGACCGAAGATATAGAAGAACATTTCTGACAGCCATAGGTGGATAAGCCTAGGCAGATCGTCCAAGCTGCCTACGTACAAGAATGCACACATACACTTACATGTATATATATATATATATATATATATACATAAAGGGATGGGCCAAAACGATATATTTAAAATGGTCACAAGAACGATTGGGTATTCCGAAGCTCGCTCGATTGAAGGGTGACAGTGAAGTGCTGACAGGGTGAGCATCGAGAGACGCGAATGGGGAGAGGGTTTGTTTCTGCAGAGTAGAAAGGGAATAGGAATGTGTGTGTGTGTGTGTGTGTGTGTGTGTGTGTGTGTGTGTGTGTGTGTGCGCGCGCGTGTGTGTGTGTGTGTGTGCGTGTTCGTGTGGGAGTGTACTGTGGATAGACGGAGTGGAGAAACAAAGAAGGAGAGATGCGGGATGAGAACAGAGCGAGACGAGTAAAATGGGCAGAAGGAGGAATCATAGTGGCTTAAGAGCCAAAACTCACCCAATAAAATGGTAATTTCTGTTTGTGGAAGTTAACCATGCAAGCGCGGGCGTAGAAATTCTAGTCCGTGCGTACTATGGCCGCTTTGCGCTTCTAGCTCCTAAGATCAATATAGCGAATATACGAGGAAGGAGCGATTATACTACACGGAGAAAAAGGTTTCGGTGAGTGGACGAATAAGAGTTTCCTTCTAACCAATTCGTGCAGTAATAATTAAATTAAATATGTATTTCATGAAAGACCTAATTCTGGTTTATTTATTATGAAACATTGGTTATGCATTTCGGCTGAATTTGTTGCACAGCGGTCGGTTCCAAATATGCTAAAATCTTTATTATCTCACGAGTGCCTATCGATAAAATTTATATTATAATCGCTTGGCTTCGTATTATCATAATATGACGACTTCAATTAAGTTGTCTGATACCTGAAAAGCATTGTTACGCGTAAAAATTGGATGATTTTACAGATTGAAATTAATACATAATAAAAAAATGGCATATATTACATTCCACCGGGTAGATAACATAAGTCACAGATAAACATCAATATGTAAAGAAGAGTAAATGTCAGGTACGGACTATGGATTATTTTTGGAACATAGGTACGAGTAATTGAAAACTCGCTTATATATAAAAAAAAAAAAAATTGTTGCAAAGATGAAAAATGATGCTAACAAGGCACATCCCTCGGGTGACACTCTTCGATTTTGTTGAAATTTCAATATGTTATAAAGTACCGAAAAGTAAGCGATACGCATTTTTTTATCGGCGGAAAACGGTTTTAAGGGGTGAAACGAACTCTCGAAAATAGGGGTGTTTTTCGTTTTTCGTCGATAACGTTATCGTTCTCAATTCCAAAGTATAGTGCACAAAAAAATAAACATTGTTGCAATTTGAATTTTTTTAATATCTCATACCGTTAAAACGTTATCGACGAAAAACGAAAAACATCCCCATTTTTGAGGGTGCGTTTCAGCCCTTAAAACCGTTTTTTCCGCCGATAAAAAAAAATACGTATCGCTTACTTTTCGATGCTTTATAACATATCCAAATTTCAACAAAATCGAAGGGTGTCACCTGAGGGATGTTCCTTGTAAGTTCTTGAAAGTTGGCCTACTATCCTGCTCTTTACAATCCTTATACATGCTTTTGTCAAAAATAATTTAGATGAAAATAAAATAACGAGCCAAGACGTAGTAGTCTGAAGTAATAAAAAATTGGCCGGCCATTTTTAGTCGCTTTAGCTATGGTACATGGTTAATGAAAGTAATCGAAGAAATAAGGGAAATATTGAATATCCTAGTTTACAAATCCCGATATCCCTCGCAAGCTCGATATCATACAGTACCGACAAAAGTTGAGAGAACAGAAATTTCCATAATTTTTATGTATTTTTAAAATTGCTCTATTTGCGCGAAAAATCATCATAGGGGAAAACTTAAAAAAGCCTTTTACAGCTTAAAATTTATAGTTTTCGACAATTGACTTCTGAATCTATTCAACTCTTTGCTACCAATGAATTCAAAGATAAATCGTGAAGGATTTTGTTTCGTTTTTTTTTTCCAAAAACGTCTACAAAAAAAGGGATATTCTTTTAATTAATGACGCAATCAGACCCCTTTTCCTCGATTCTTCCTATTTAATTTGATCATTGAAAGAGAGCAGCACGATGATTTTTTTGCACAGTTATGGCCTGGTAAAGCGAAAGTGACGCTTTTGACTTTTATAACCAGTATCTCATGAATCAATCATCGTATAGCAAGTCGACGAGCAGTTCCGGAAAGCTGAAGGTATGCCCTTTAGGGGAAAAAAAGAATTTGTAATAAATAACCAATTTGATGAGATATCGATGTAAAAAAATGGCGTTTGTTTTTTAAATCACAAAAGTTACAATATTTTCGCAAATAACAATCGCAACTATTATGTTGATTTTTTTCTTAGTTCATAGTATTTTGAAAAAGTATGCGAATCGTTAAGTTGCTCCGATTTTTTATTGTCGGTGGCCCGCATGATCAAATATGAACTTGTTGTAATAACAATGAAAGGAACATCATCATCGTATTGAAACATGATCAACTCGCTTTTAGGTTAAAAAAATTGTTTTTAGAGATTTATCAGTATTTTCGCTGATGTAAAGTGACAATCAATAGAAGAAAAAACATTGATTTTTATTTATTTTTGCTTCTCTTTGTGAAAAAAAATTCTTTGCATTTTTAGAGCTGTAATTTTATTGGCTGGCCAAATTTTCATTAAAAAAATGATAATCATACCCTCTTGAAGTAAAAAAATGCCATTGCTTAACACTTTCTTCTGTCCAAAATTAACTTGGTTTTAAAAGTTGTATTCCCCCCTGTATTACCCAGTAACAGTAGCCTTCTTCAACCAGGGCTGCAAGACGAGAAAATTTAGAGCAATTTAGAAATTAGAAACTATTTTGTGCATAAATTTCTTCAGAAAAATGTTACAGTACTAAATAGTACTGTTTTGATTTTAAACGCATAAATTCACAATATACCAATTTGGCATTTGTTATACCGTAATTAAAAAAGTACTGGAAATACAAGAGAGTATAAAACTTTTAAAAAAAAATAATTTTAAAATGGAAAAAGGGTGTATTAAATGATATTTTTTACTGTGAGAGGGTCTAATTGTGATTTTTTAATGAGAAATTGCCAAATGAATACAAGTACGACCTTAGAAACAAAAGTAAACAAAAAATACATTTTTTTACTGATTGTCACGTTTCCGGAGCAAAAACGTGATAATGTTTTACCCCCAAAATAAACTTCTACGACTTTGGCGCTGTGGTCAAAACTAAAGCCCGGATTTTTCTGAACATTTTGTCCCACGTTGCCAACTTCGTAGGGGTCGTAGTTTGGCATCAATCCACCTCCATCCCTAAAAGAAACCCAACACCCCGATTTTTAGGCACACTTGGATTGAGCACCCAGCGCACCTACAGAATCACCTGTCAAAAAACTGGCCTTCTTCTAATTTTTTCCGATTACGGGGTGTTCAGCGACATCACGACCGTACTACATGGAAAAGCAAGTAAATCGCCATGAAAGCAAAGCGGGCTTACACCACTGCAAACGTCTAAAATTAATCGATGTTTCGCGATTTTTTTTGTTGGCAAGCCAAGTAAGAGCATAATAATATTCAAGGATGTTGTTAGTCATATCTGCAAGTTGACAAAAAATGATATTAAACAAATATACAAAATGGTGACGCTGGAGCCATTTTCGCGAGGCATCTTGAATTTTAGACGCTCCGCGGGACGCAATATAACTGACGCAAATGTGAATGTGGAATTTCTTTTTATTTTATTTGTATTAATTTTCATAAGTATAGCTAGAGAAATACGTAGGGGATTTTGGAAATATTAATTTTCGTGTAATTGGCAAGCATTTGAAGTGAAACCTCAATTCTTGACCGAAAAAAGGACAATCATTTGTTAATGAGTAATGTTATAATTTAATAATGTTATTTTGAAGATGTGCTAAAAAATTTGCAGTGAATAGAATGAAAATTGTTGGAGTTATGTTACGTGCCGTTTTGACAAGTTGTGTTCTGAGAAGAACGCTCGACGTCTCGCACACTGGCCAGCCATTGCCACCACAGGCCTTTTTTACAGGTACCAAACTCTTTCCCCTCATTCTAGATGGTTCAAAGCATCTCTTAAACCAATTTTCAAAAAATATTTTTTTTTCAAATAAAAATAATTTTTTTTTGAAAATAAAAAAATAAGTTTGCAAATTTTCAAAACAAATTCAAAAAGAAATTTTCAAATTTTCAAAAACAGATTCAAAAAGAAATTTGCAAAAAGAAATTCAAAAAGAAATTTTCAAATTTTCAAAAACAAACTCGAAAAGAAATTTTCAAATTTTCAAAAACAAATTCAAAAAGAAATTTTCGCCTTCTCAAAAACAAATTCAGAAAATAATTTTTTTGAAAATTCCACAGTGGTGTTACCCCTTAAACGGCATCGAGATACCGTTGCGTCTCTACGTACACTGTTTGTTCAACGAAATCGATGGAACAGTCGACGAGACCGTAATAAGAATTTGAGACAAATAAGCGAGCGAACAATAAATAAATAGAACAAAAATAAAACGAGATAAGAGGATTGGATACGACGTAAACGTGACGGGATGAGAAAAGAGAAACGGACATCCGTCGCCACCGGTCGGTTCAGCGATTTAAGGGTATAAATATTGGAACGGAAATGGCGAGATTATTAAATCGGTATGGTGGAAACTCCCTCGAGAGTAAAGCGTTCCCAATGTAACATGAGAATCATATAGTCTATATAGTATCCCGACTAGAATTTTCGCTACAGGGCAGACTGAGGCCAGATCTGGAATGCGCCATCGCGTACTACGCAACGTGGGGCGCGATTGCCCACTGTTTAACCATGTACTAGTTTTTATTTCGCCAACGATGCTACTAATTGAAGAGTACCTCAAAATTACCTGACATTTTAAATTGCGCGCCATTTTTTTTGTGCCGAACACAGAGTACTAATCTTTGGCAACTGGCATCAGGAAGTATTGAGGTTTAGTCATGGAGAATTACACGATTAAGCAACGCATAGAAATTGTGAAAATTTACTACAAAAACGGTGAAGATTTTCCAGAGATGGTTCGAAAAGTACGCAACCTGCCACACTATGGGCGAAACAATGCAGTTATTGCAGACGAAGTTTCATTGTCATGTTATCTCGTGCTGCAGCGATGGGAATTGGTCACCAAGATCGTGCGATTTGACGCCATTGGACTTCTTTCTTTGGGGTTTTCTGACAGGAAAAGTGTATGCCAATGATCAACAGACCATTCCGGAGCTGCAGGAAGCAACTGGACGGACCGTTAATTAAATTAGTGCGCAATTGTGCCAAGTGTTATTGAAAATTTCAACAACAGAGTGAACGTTTGCATACAGGGACGAGGCGGCCATTTATCGGATGTTGTGTTCCACACATAACCTCCATATTTGTACCTTACATTAAGGGCGGGGTAAAGTATTTAATTTTTTTTTCATTTTTTAAATGAATGCATAATATATCAAGAATATTGTGTTAAAATTTCAAGTCAATCGGAGTAAAATTGACGAAGTTATGAGTATTTGAGCGTCTATTGCTCCATGCCGTTCTCTTCTCTTCTGCGTTTTTCAAACCGTTTTTCTGAGACTTGTCATATTTGAAGTCCGTGTGCACGATAACTCAAAATCTACTGGACCAATCGCTTTGAAATTTTGCACAGTACTTCTTCACATAATTCACCAGGTATTGGCGAGAGCTTTTTTGTTTTTTTTTTAATAATTACTAATTTTTCAACAACAAATTAGCCGATTTTTTTTAGCGAAAATCGGGTTTTTGGCTCCCAAGTGCTACGAAAAATCGAAAAAAAAAAATCCTCCCGTCATTACCTCGAGAAACATCTCCTTTAACAAATGCATTTTGATTTTTTTGTTTCAAATGATTCTGTTGCGAGTTATGGTGCACACCGCAAACCAACTTTTTTTCGAGGCGCCTCCGGGGTTTAATTTTCACTCGCTCAATTTTGAATATTTTACAATGCAAATTTAGGAGAATGTTGTTCAAATGTTACTTTATTATATGCAAATTTTTCAATAAACGTACACTATTCGTTACGCAAAAAAAAAAATCTTAAAAACATGCCTTTTTTTCGCCGAATTAACTTTACCCCGCCGTTAAAATGAAAATATTCGTACTTTTCAAATAAATAATGCGTTTTATGAATAAATTAAAATGTCAGATCATTTTGAGACTGCCTTTACAAACAACAGCCAAGCCTTTTGAAACGTTCTGCACTTTGTATCAAAGCCGAGGGAATAATTGATAATCTATTAATCTTGTTGCCTGTACGAATGTGTGCTAGGCTTTGATGTAGTACCAGACAATCGCTTTAAACTTAGTATCCTAAAATTCAATCTAAATATACTTTGGTATCACTCCGTAATGTATTTTTATTCTTCTATTATTTAGACAGTCGATTATATTCATCGGATATTACGATCCATTACGCACTATTGTTTTGGTCTGGAAATTGACAAAATTATGCTCGCATACTATACCGCCTAGACCATGAGTGGCCAACCTTTTCAGCATGCGGGCCAAATTTCAGAAATAATATTGCCCATACTCATATAGTAATGTGAGTAATGTTGTATGATACGCCTCATGATGTCATGGTCTTTTGGTGATATGTAGGGGAAGTAGGGGCAAGATGATAACTTTAACTATTTTAAAAACTAATCAACATTTATTAACCTTTTGGAAGCGAAAAATCTTTCTGGTTTGTACCATACAATATGTATTTTTAATTAAACCTTTATTTTTCCCATCTTACCCCGTATGCGGGGCAAGATGAAACAGTGCTGAGATAATGATGGGACGCGAATTATTGGCATCTTTCGCATATCAAAGTGGTATCATTCTCAATACCATCAATTTGATAAGCCAATCGTCTAAGTTCTGTAGGATTAGTCCGAATAATCTTGCTTCCATATCATTTTAATCATTTGTAAGTTCTTTTTCTTCCACTGGTGAAAACACTGCTTGAAGAGGAACCAAATGCTTTACTAGTTTCATTTCACCCTTTCTAACGTAAATAGTGGTACGTTGTAAAATATTCCGGATTTGCGATAGCTTGTATTCATATTGCCCCATTAGACGGTTAACGACGAACAAAAAATCACGCAATAACCCTGAACATTTCTGACAATCCGTTCTTATTATATTAATAATTAGTACTTTTATTGTGATTAGCTACCTGTCTCTAATCAATATCAGCAACTTAAATAAACTGCAGCGATGTTAAACTTTACCAAAAATTATATCGTTTTGTCAAAAAATCAATATTGTTTTCTCACTCGAGACGCGTGCTTCCACTACAGTTTATACGAGGGTGGGGTAAAAAGTTTCCGGCCTGACCAAGAAAAACGACGTTTAAAAATTTGTTTTTTGCTTGATTTTTTAACATAATCTCCATCAACACTGATACATTTCTCATAACGGTGTTCTAATTTAGTTATACCAGTTTTAAACGTAGATTCGTCAAGCTCCTCAAAATACTGATTTACAGCTTCGATAACTTCTTCGTTGCTCTTAAATCTTTTTCCGCCAAGCCATTTTTTGAGGTTAGGAAACAGGTAATAGTCGCTGGGGGCTAAGTCTGGAGAGTAGGGAGGATGCGGCATCAATTCAAACTTCAATTCGTGGATTTTGGACATTGCAACAATCGACGAATGCGCTGGTGCGTTATCGTGATGAAACAAAACTTTTTTCTTCGCCAAATGAGGTCGTTTAATTTGCACCTCGTGCTTCAAACGTTGCAATAACTCTGCGTAGTATTGACGAGTGATAGTCTTACCCTTTTCAAGGTAATCAATGTATATAATTCCTCTCGCATCCCAAAAACAGTAGCCATAACCTTGTTTGCTGATAAAATTGTTTTTGCCTTCTTTGGGGTTGGTTCCCCTTTACCAACCCACTGTTTTAACTGTTCTTTATTTTCAGGAGTGTAGTGGTGGACCCATGTCTCATCAGCAGTTATGAATCGACGCAAAAATTCGTTTGGATTACGCCTCTACAGCGCCAAATTGTCGGTAGAAATGGTTTTTCGAAGCAGTTTTTGGTCGAGCGTTAGCAAACGCGGCACCCACCTTCCACACAGCTTTTCCATGTTCAAATGGTTGTGCAAAATATTTCGCACACGTTCAGCTGACATCCTACAGGTCTCAGCTATCTCATGCACTTTCAACCTGCGGTCTTCCAACACTGTTTTATGGATTTTTTGAATCATCTCTGAAGTTGTGACTTCAACGGGCCGTCCTGAGCGATGCTCGTCAGAGGTGCTCACACGACCCATTTTAAATTCAGAAACCCACTGCTTAATAGTTGAATATGATGGGGAGGAGTCTCCTAGTGCTGAATCCATCTCTTCTTTTATTTGTTTTGGTGTAAAATCTTTCAAATGGAAGTATTTGATGACAGCACGTTTTTCCAATCTTTCTATTTTCACGAAAACAACGGAAGCATCTCGCGCAATGTGCTCTCAAACGCAAACTAACGTAGCGATTGGCCTGAAACGGTACATGCAAGCTCGGTAGGAATGATACTGTAGGACGCCGCTCCAAAACTAGACCTAGTGGCACCATATTTTGGTCAGGCCGGTAACTTTTCACCCCACCCTCGTACTTTCACATTCATTCACCTCACCGCCACCCCTCCAAACTCCAACGTGAGCACTGTGCTCGGAAACGCTGTTTAGTGGCTAGGCTTATGATTCATCTTGCGCCACGTATTCATCTTGCCCCGAGTTCCCCTACAATAAAAGTTAACATTTATGTTTATTTGATCCAGCTCTGCGGGCTACAACACGACCCCCGGTGGTCCGCGATTTGGCCACCCATGGCCTAGACTAAGGCCGCTTAAATAATGATCAGGCAGCTATCAAGCTCTGGTCCGGAATACCGTAGTAAGGGTCGCCCGATTTGTGCCGTATGTCCACCGAATCGGTAAAACCGTAGTACGGGGGTAAGAAGGCACCCTGATCAGATCGAAGCAGAATAGTCTTCTTATGTTAGTGTCGTACTACGGTTTCACTGATCCGGTTGACATCCCGCCCAGATCAGGCGTGCCTCACTACGGTATTCCGAACCGCGGCTTGATAGCAGCCCGATCAGTGTTCAGGCTGCCGGATTGAAAATTCCAGTCGGAGTGTTTTCCCTGAACGCAAGTTGCCGTATGCCCGACCAGAAATGTTGCTACGGGGCAGACTAGAGCTGTATCCGGCATACAGTATTCCGTACCACGGTACGCTACAGGCCGCCGGATCAGAGCTTACCGGGCGTGAAACGCTTTTTTGAATTCGGCCATGACGCAGATGCCAGTAACGTGACTCATCTGTATACCTTTTCAGGCTCTGATCCGGTCGCCGTAATAATACCTGAAATGAAAAAAAAAAATCCAAAAATTACGAATAATAAAATTCCGGTAGTATTTTTTGTTTCCAAATGCGGTATTTATGATCCTGCTTATATGATAACTGGAATGAAACGTATCCTGCTTCGCTGAAGTTTTTTACCTCCCCTCGGAATTGAACCACGTCTTCTAATTCTAGAGCTGAGCGCGCTACCTCTTTAGCCATTCCAGCACTTGTGTAAACCTTCTTTGTTTTTCTTTGCATATTTTTATCATTCTAATTAAATTCTAACGAATGTTAATAATTTTATTCATGGGGTTGAAGATTGCATCGCTTCAATGAAACAATAATTCTGTTTTAACCGGATTTTTTCTGCTTATTTAGGCTGTGAAAATAACTCATACCTTTTTACATATTCTCATCAGAGTGTTACGACCGGAATTTGCAAAAAAGGCTTCTGATGATGATTTTGTAAAAAAAAAAATTTGTTAAGTTGCGCCAATGAAATATGATTTTATTGGTTTGATTGATTACCTTTTGATAATGATAAAAATGAACGAATGTAAGGTGAAGAAAAAAGCGTTGCGTTCCCGCGATGCAAACATCACATTTATTTTTATTCGTTCTTTGTATTTTGATTTGATGGTGACGGCGTCCGCATAGACAGCATATTATTAGTTACTATCTTGCCACTTATTAGAATCTTGCCGAAATTATGCACGCAGCAACTCAGTTGTTTACTTTGATGGCCTCGAATATGGTCATCCGGTAGACGTGCGGCGCAAATCAGACATACACTTCGAAGTGCATGGCGTATCGACACCGGATGCCTACTGGATTAGCCAACCTCGGAGCACGGATGGGAAAAGGAAATCGATCAGGCCTTGGACAGGTAACCTTAACAGAGCCATGTGAGGGACGCCTTGTGGGTCGTCTGATGTCGTCCTGATTAATGCTGCCTTCTCACAACGATATCTGGGTACTACTCATCCGGCAGACATACGGCGCCGATCAGGCACGGACTTCGGCGCCCTAACAAGGTCATCGCAATATTACCTGATTCAGGACTGATCAGTTTGTCTTTATTACACCCGTTCTCCGGATTTACTGATCCAGTAAATATCCAGCACAGATCAGGCGGGCGCTTCTACGGTATTCCGGACCGTATCTTCAAAACTGCCTGATCAGTGATCCGACTGCCGAAACAACATTTCCAGTCGGGTGGCTGTATTGTCCGAACCCGCGCCGTTTTGCCAAGCATAAGACAGAATCGAGATGACCGGCTGTGCCCATGTACTACTTCATTGCTTGATCAGACTAAGAACAGAGGAGTTGAAAGAGATGAATGTGAGTGAATTCTATGCTAAAACACCAAGAAAAAGGGAAGACAAAGGGCAACGGAAGACAGAATCTCAAGTGGCTGCGATTATGCACACAGCAGGTTTAAAAGAGAAGAGTACGCGGCAGAGGCCAACATTTCAACGCACTCTGTTTACTAGGTGCGCAACTAAGTTCCCGGGTTTCACACATGGATGGCGCTGAAATTGGGAGTCTTTATAGCTTAGACATCTGTGAAGAATACCTAGTCGTAATATCAACAAATATTGCAATACAACGACCTTTTTTCTAACCTCGAAAATGTCAAAGTTTGTCCCAAATAAACGGTATTTGCGGGAAGCATTGCTTTTCTGCTTCAACCTAAAAAAACAGCAGCTGAAGCACATCGGTTACTTGAGGAGGCCTACGGCGAACATATACCATCAAAAACGACGTGTAAAAATTTGTTCAAGCGGTTCAGAAGTGGCGATTTTGAGACTGGGGACAAGGAGCGCTCGGGAAGACCGCAAACATTTGCGGACGCCGATCTGCAAGCGTTATTAGATGAAGATGATACTCAAACAGAAGATCAACTTGTCGAGGCATTAAATGTGACTCGGCAATGTATTTCGAAACGTTTGCACGCCATTGGAAAAATTCATAAGGAAGGAAAGTGGGTGCCGCATGAGTCAACTGAGAGACAAATGGAAAATCGAAGAGCCACTTCCGAAATTTTGCTTTTGCGGCAGAACAGAAAGAGTTTCCTGCATCGAATTGTTACTGGCCAAGAAAAATGGATATATTTCGAGAAACCCAAATGCAGAAAATCGTGGCTTCCACTTGGCGAAGCGTCAACATCGACGGCACGGCCAAATCGCTTCGGAAAAAAGACAATGCTCTTCGTTTGGTGGGACCAGAAAGGAATTGTGTACTATGAGCTTCTGAAACCGGGCGAAACGGTCAATGGGCATCGCTACCGACAACAACTCATCAATTTGAACCACGCATTGCTCGAAAAACGGCCAGAATGGGACACGGGACACGATCGTGTGATATTGCAGCACGACAACGCTCTGTGCCATTGCAGTTCCATCGTCTAGGACACCATAAAAACACTGCAATGAGATTCCATCCGCACCCACCGTATTCGCCAGACCCTTCGGACTATCACTTGTTCCGGTCGATGGCGCACGGCTTGGCTGGGCTACACTTGGCCAATTCCGATGCAGTACAAAATTGGTTGGACGAATGGTTTCAGTCCAAAGACGCGTCTTTTTATCGTCGTGGTATTTATGTTTTGCCCGAGCGATGGAAAAAATATGTAAATAGCGATGGACTGTTTTTTGCATTTGTCTTGAAATTTTCGATTTTTTATTGGTAAAAAACCCAGAAACTTAGTTGCTCACCTAGTATCTGTCACACTTTTTCTGAATGAAAATGGAGAGGAGGGTGTCGATAAGATCAACCTGTTGGGATACTTATGCGACGCAGGCAAACTATCAGTAAATTTACATCATAAGGCTGCTCTTACGAGATGATGCTTCATACTCCCAGGTCAGGAAAGTTCATCGGAAATACCGAAATGGAAGTCTGCAAAATACCGAACTGGAAGAATTCCTCTTTAGGGATTATTTAATGGATCAAATTAAGTCGGCAAAATGAAACGATGTACTATTTTTAATTGGAAAACTCCACATTAGAAGGACCAGGGGAATGCGCTACAGTCCTAGATGCCCCACGAACAACCGGATTAAGAAATGCAGGTACGGTCGAAAGTATTCACGCACACAAGGACAGAACAAGTCAACCGATCGCAGGACAGAAAGCCACCGGAGGGATTTGAGCTGAACAAAATAGCCGGTACATTCAAATTTTTCATACCAGACGGGAAGTCGGTAACGGATCGAAGTAGCTTTATTTTTAGTTGCGTACAAGGGTACAGGATTGAGTTCCTGGGGAAACCATATCAGAAGTCAGAGCTCCTGAACTTGTCCCCAAGGGCAAGTTCAGAATCATACCTGAGTGAATACAAACAAGGGGTAAAGCAGTTGCTGGACGTTGACATGGTCAATGCTTGGACGCAAGTGTTGGGGCTGAGAGCACTCAATGCTATAAAACACTTTAAGTTTGGCCAATAAAAAATCGCCCATTACGCTAGATTTAGAAGTAGCATTCATGGCTCATATAGATTTGCAGTAGGTATGCATGTTTTCTGATCTTAATGCAAGTCAACTGCACTAATATCTCGGACTATGATACACGGGACAAATTCCCGAATTCCAGTGCTTATCGTTCCAGTTGTGCATGAACCCATTTGTATTTCTGGTAGTCCAAAAACCAGTCGTTAAAAGTTTACGAAAAAGGGGCTCCTTCCGTCATATACTGAGACAACGTAGTATGGATTGCGGCACGTTTTAGTAGGTACGACACGAACGTAGCTATAAAAAAAGCACTAGAAGTACCTTTTTGAAGGTTAATGAGAGAACACTCTCATTGAGGTTGTTATGGGGTCTAGCCGTCGAGGGTGAAGTGCGAGGGGAGCGCCCTATGCTTATGCATCGAGCCGATTGGCTGTTACCAACTGTTAGCTATAAAACAATCGTCATATTAAACGTACGTTCACAAACTATGTTTCTACATATATTAGTAAAAAATAAGCATTTTTGAACATTCGGTGATTACTTTAAATCTTTTTATTACATCATAAGTATATATATGTATATATATATTCACTGCCGCTAAAAACTTTGCGTACACCAGTTACGTAAAGTTGCGTAAAGTTACATACCTTGGTTGAAAAGTTACATACCTTGGTTGAAAAAAAGGTATGTAACTTTTTACATACCTTTGAAAAAGGTATGTAAAAAGGTTGAAAAGTTACATACCTTGGTTGAAAAAAAGATAACCAAATTTACAGAACGACAAAAAGACTAATTTTGCAAAAAGTAACATAACTCAAGAACTAGGGTTTGGAGGAAATGTCAAAGATGTAAAAACTTGCGTAAGTTTATACTGGGCCGCCTGGAATTTTTTCAAAATTTTTTTTACAATGTTTTTTTTATTCAGGTCGTGTGGGTGCTTTTGAATCGCTGTAAAGAAAAATTTGAGAAAAATCTGAAAAAAATGTCAAAATATTCAAACCGAATTTCGTAACAAAACCGATTTCGGGTTAAGCCATCTTAATCATCAGAGCCTCGAGCAAAAATAGTCAAAAAGAAATCTCAGAGGAAATTTTTGAAAAAATTCGAGTCAATTCAGTATAAACTTATGCAACTTTTTACATCTTTGATATTTCCTCTTAAACCGTACAGTTTTTGAGTTACGTTGAATTCTCCACAATTTGTATTTTTTAGCCAAAAAGGAAATAACTTTGCGAAAAAAATCGTACGAAACTTTAAAAAAAATGAAAATGGAGCTCCTGCTACCCTGTTCAAATTTATCATGGATAAACATGAAAAAACAATTCCATACGCCATGCGCCTAATTCGCGATGGTCGAAAAAAAAGCCGAAAAACAGTCACGTACAAAAGTGCGTACCGGGTCGAAAAAAAAATCATAACAAATATTTCATAAAAGCCGAACGAAGCTGAATTTGTTCCCTTCAAAACGCCGTTCGGTAAATTGGGTTACCTTTTTTTTTGACGAAGCTGCGTAACTTTTAGTGCGGCAAGTAATAATATCGACTAGTGTATCCAAACTTTTGAGCGGCAGTGTGTGTGTGTGTGTGTGTGTGTGTGTGTGTGTGTGTGTGCGCGTGTGTACATCTATTTTTTAAAAGCTCCTGTTGAATAATTAGACGATCTGTTCCCATTGAAGTTTTGAGGCGTGCAAAAAAACCGTACATAATTTAACATTCACGTCCAATTCAACATCCGCAATTCCTACATTAAGTAAAGAATTATCTATACTCATCCATTATTAGTTCCATCATTTTTCCAACAAATTTCAATTTGATTTGACAAATCCATAATTTGTCCAACAAAAATTTGTATAAAACTTTCCATTTAATATTTTGTTACACAAAATAACAAAAAGCTGAAAATGTGAAACTTCATTGCATCGCATGGCCGAGTCATAAAAAGCTGGCCGAACGTAAGAAAATAAAGTTTCAATTCTGAGCATTCGAAGTGGTTGGTCTGCTTATTAGGTAATCGTGAGAAGATCGAATTGCAGACTAGAGAGGATTGCATCCTTCGCACATGCTCCGATAGGCCTGTTCTACAGTCATACTCGGTCGAGCAAAGCGTGGCGTATTCGGAGCCAAGTTGTACTTTTTATTACGGGGTTTAAACTCTGCTTTATAATAGGAATATTCATTATCAAGTCATATTTTACCAAACTCTACTGAGCATCGCTGAAAGGCCTACAGCGTTGAGCTCTTTGGTTTTGGGGAAAGTATTTTTTCAACAAAAATAGTTTATTTCTTTGTATCTTTTTTTAATTTTCTTGTGTTCTTTATCATATTGAGTTCCAAGATGTACGGTTTACTTTCTCAAAGATTTTTTTTTAATATTGTTTTGGAATAAATTAAAATACCTAAACATACGGGTGAATATGTAATCCTTGATGTATCCATACGAATAATCCGTTAAAATTTTGAAAATTGCCGGTGTTGACCCTCCCGTGAAGGGTTTCTTAAGAAGGGCCATTTTTCTTGTATTCAAATGAATGATAATGCGTCGACTGGAAATCGAGGAATAAACGAGTTTACGTCACGTAAATTACGACGCTCTTTTACTTTATGCGAGGAAGTGAAATCTGTTGTATTGCATAGTTTGAAAACAAAATGGCAACAAGCAGCAAGGATTGAAAACAAATTTGGATGTTTGGGCTATGTTTGTTATCTTCGGAAAAACCGGCAAAGATTTAGGGAATTGCGGCAAGGGAGGTCGCCCTTCTTAAAATCCGTTGGATCTTGTGACCGGACCAAACGGAGAGAGACAAATGTTGACGAATTGTCATATGCCACTCACAACAAATTTCGGGCATCTGGAAAATTAGATACTGGAAAAGTAGTTCAAGATATGGTATCAGAATCTTTATCAAAAGCTACAAACTATAGAAAATTCCGAATGCGATTTCTGAAACCACGTATCCAGTATCGGCGACTCCGTAATAGAAGCAGAGAATGTAACTGTAATTTATATCCGCCGTATAAATTAGTATATGAATCAAAGTTAAGATGTTATCCAATGAAGGCTGATATCGCTGCAACCGAATGTAGTGCCGTAGTAAAACCGCCTGCTTTGCTGAATGGCACAACCGAAAAAATCTTGTTAACTGATGTCTGTCAGATGGATATTATTAACAGGCCTGCATAAGCTTTAAATTTACCAAATTCCATGCCTTTAGTGCACAGTTTTGTAGTCTAGTGTCTAAAATATATTTGGCAATGAAGATTTTGGATTAAGCTAAAAAATTGTCCGATTTACGGGAATTTTTCCATGGCGCCCCAATATAGGGTCGATAGCAACGACACCCCGCGGTAACGGCACGAAGAAAAAGTACATACACAGCTGTGCTAGAGATATATACACCTATAGATTCAGGCATCTTCTCACTTTAGACACTAAAAAAGGCTATTTTCATGATTCTTTTGATAGGTTTATATTATAGATATTGATATAAAAGTTGTTAAACTTAATAAATACACTTTCGAAATACAGTTTTTTAAACATTCAATTTATTCAAGTCACTATTTATATACGAAAATGGTAGTAACAAAATGTCCTAAAAAATTGTAGTTCTGCGCTGTTGATGAAATCTCGGAGATGGATCATCCGAAACAAAAAAATCAAACGGTTTTAGATTCAGCATGTTAATGGCTATAGCGCACATCATACGATTTTTTATATATGCAAAAATAACAAAATGACGGGCATTTTTCGAAAATAAAAATAACGTGTTTTTTCACCGTTTTTGGCAAAAAAATAATCGATATCAAAATTAAAAAAAAAAATCCATGATATGCGCTATAGCTATAGTTGTAAAGAATGTGGTTAAAATTTCATAACGATCGGTTCAGTAGTTTCGAAGATTTTTTCAACAAGCCGTCGAAAAAATGTTGTTTCGAGAAAAAAACGCTTTTAAAAATTTTAACGAGCGCATGAACGTGCTCAGGTAGTAAAGTAGTGGTCACACAAGAATACAGTTTTACTCCTTTGGTCTTCGTACAATTTTAGTATGGCACTTTTGGATATGTGTACTTTCGAAAAATGTAATTCAAAAAAATCGATCATTTGAAAATTGTGAAGTGAGAAAACGCCTTAAGCCGCACTGTTGTTTGTGTTGACCAAATCGATACACGGTCGTCCCAAAAATCGTTTTTTTGCCAACTGATTGCTATTCCCCGTGCAGAAATTTTGGCAGGGATACAGCTGGATTCTGACTTGTATCCCGGGCTCCCAGTCGGGATCTAGTCCGATATCGGATCAGATTCGAAGACTAAATGTAAGATCCGTAAACTGGATTCCATTAGGGATCCAGAACCGGATCCTTTAATGACTCTAAATAGATTTCCCATGGAATCATTGAGAAATCTGGGAAGGATCACGGATGAATACAGGCTGAAATAAAATGTCAAAAATGGAATTATGACATGTTAAATTTATTATAAAAATAAATAACATTTACAAAGTTTTGGTGCATTAAACTATCAGTAAAAAAATTTGTCCAAAGATTCAAATGGCAGATCGCGCTCATCGCGAGATTTTGATGTGAATTAAAAAAAATACATCAAAAGCTGTGAAGGCAAATGTATTGACAAGAAATTATAAATACAAAAAAATTCACAAAATTAGTTGTGAATTTTTTCGTATTTAAGACAAATTAAAATCAAATTCAAAATGATTAGATTAAAATTTGCGCCAAAAGTGAGTTCGTACGTATTTTGAGAGAAAACATTGCCTCGAGGCAAAGAAATTTTTGCACATAACTTTTTGTGCGAACGTTTCTTTGCCTCAACACAATGTTTTCTCTCAAAATACGTTTACACTTGTGGTGTTAATTTTAATATAACTGTCGTGAATTCGATTTTTATTTTCTTCAATTTGAGGAAATTCACAACCCATTTTGTGATTTTTTCATATTTATAATATAATATTTGAAACTCACAACTTTTTTTGCAAAAATTTCTTTGCCTCGACGAAATGTTTTCTCTCGAAATACGTAAGAACTCACGGTTGGTGTAAATTTTAATCTAATCATTGTGAATTTGATTTTAATTTGACTTAAATACATGTTTATACCCACCGACATGTCGGTGGATAAACAGAGACTTATTCCCCAAAACCGGTATCCCGGTTAGAATCCAACTTCGGAAAAGTATGGATATACGGAACCTAGTATCGGAATATGTACGACGACGATGGCATAATTTTGAAAATTTTGGCATTACGTGTATTTTCGGTATTACTATGTAATTCCCATCTATAGATAGGAATCTATAGACAGAAATTCCTTTCTATAGATAGGAATTCCAAAGTAATACAGAAAATACACGTGACGCCAACATTTTCAAAATGATGCCATCGTCGTCGTACATATGCCGATACTGATGCAAGTTGGATTCTAACCGGGATACCGGTTTTGGGGAATCCATGACAAATCCTGATCGGGATTTGATCGGACATAGGGTATCCCGGTCAAAATTTCTGCATGGGTCTATACGAGAACTTCATTCCGTGCACATAAAAAAAGCCGGGCACTGATGCAGTTCTAGCTGGGCCACGACCTACATTAAACGGTAATTAAATAGCGTAATCCGCGCTACGCTCAGGAACCGTACGGGTGACGAGTCTGCCGGTTAGGATATGCATGCCGCAAAATGATACACCGTTTAAGCACGGATGGCGCTTAGCGTTGGCGGCAGAAAGAGGGTACGTTGAGCATGGAGGCTGAGCTATAGTGCCACAAAGGCTGTTTAGCATTATTAATTAAGGCCAAAGACACACTAAGTTGGCGCGTACATAAGCAGAAATAATATTTACTCGGCGTTCATTAGAGGATACCCGCGCGCGGTTGGCGCGAGTCAGACGAATGTGGGAGGATGCGCTCTTGATGAAGAGACCAAGTGGGAGGCGGTTGACTGCTGCTAGTAGTGGAAAAGCGAGCGGGCGTCCGCTAAAAGATGGCAAACGCCAGAAACGAGCCGGATTCTCATTAAAATAACCACGGAGCCTTTCCTCTCCACCCCCTTTCCTCCCTCCGCGCCATTTTCCCTGTCCTTCCAGTCCCTTCCGTGAACGCCCTCCATAAAGCTGAGAATTAAATACGAAAACTGGAATAGTAACGCTTTTGGTTCATTTTTGTGCTATCCATGCCTGGAATCGCTACGAATAAGCTAGGAGTGATGCTTATAATAGGGGTTGACGATCGCGGAGGGTTTTGCCAAGTTCCACTAAAGTCGAGTTAAGCGTGAATCCAACTACCCGACTGGAAATGTTGTTCCGGCAGCCGGATCACTGATCCGGCAAGTTTGAAGGTACGGTCCGGAATACCGCAGAAGCGCCCGCCTGATCTGTGCTGGATATTTACTGGATCAGTGAATCCGGAGAACGGGTGTAACAAAGACAAACTGATCAGTCCTAAATCATGTAATCTTGCGAGGACCTCGTTAGGATGCTGAAGTCCGTGCCTAATCGGCGCCGTATGTCTGCCGGATCAGTAGTACCCAGATACCGATGTCAGGAGGCAGCATTATTCAGGCCCACATCAGACGACCCGCAACGCGCCCCTCACATGGCTCTGTTAAGGTTACCTGTCCAAGGCCTGATCGATTTTCCTTTTCCCATCCGTGCTCCGAGATTGGCTACTCTAGTAAACATCCGGTGCCGATCCGCCATGCACTTACAAGTGTATATCTGATTTGCACCGGATGTCTACCGGATAACTTTATTCGGGGCCATCAAAGGAATCAACTGTATTGCTGCGTGCATAATTTCAGCAAAATTCTAACTAAAGTAATATGGCGTCCATGCGGACGCTGTCATCATCAAATCAAGATATCAAAGAACGAATGAAAATGAATTTAAAGTTTGCATCGTGGGAATGCAACGCTTTTTTTCATCACTTTCCATTCGTTTATTTTTATCATTAAAAAGTAATCAATCAAACCAATAAAATTAAATTTTACTGGCACAACGTAAAGATTTTTTTGTTACAAAGTCATTATCAGAAGTCTTTTTTGAAAATTCCGGTCATAACATTGTAATGAGAATATGTAAAAACGTGCGAGTTATTTGCATAGCGTATATAAGCAGAAAAAATCCGGAAAACAAATTATTGTTGCATTGTAACGATGCAATCTTCAACCCCATTAATAAAATTATTGACATTCTCTAGAATTATTGACATTTTTAGAATAGAATTACAATGATAAAAATATGCAAAAAAAAGAAAGTTTACACAAGTGTTGGAATGGCTAAATAGGTAGCGCACTTAGCTTTAGAATTAGAAGACGTAGGTGCAATCCCGAGGGTAGGTAAAAAACTTCAACGAGGCAGGATACGTTTTATTGCAGGTATCACATAGGCAGGATCATAAATGACGCATATGGAAACAAAAAATACGACCAGAATTTTTTTATTCGTTTTTTGTGGATTTTCTTATTTTTCATTTAAGGCATAGGTACAGCAACTGAATCAGGGCCTGAAAAGGTATACGGATCAGTGACGTTACCGGCATCCGTGTCATGGCCGGATGCGAAAAAGCGTTTCACGCCCGATAAGCCCCGATGCGGCGGCCTGTATGTCTGTAGTCGGATACGGAAAAACTTGTGACTCTCTCTCTCTCTCTCTCTCTCTCTCTCTCTTTCTCTCTCTCTCTCTCTCTCTCTTTCTCTCTCTCTCCCTCCTCCCTCTTTATCAAAAAGTGACTTTGATCGTCCCGAGTTGCAATCTAGTACTATTAATTTGGATACGATCATAGCGCATCCACATCAATGAAGCCAATTCCACATCACATTATTGACACCAATTCCGAATTCACTGACCGCTATCCAGGGAAGCATCACCGAATTACTATTGCGCAAATCGCTCCAGCCAATCATCTAGTGACCCTAGACGCGAGCAATGTAAACGTTCACTCCAAATCGGCTAAAATTGGGAAAGAAAATTGTACACCAATAATTTAAATGACTAAAATGACCACCCCAGTGGCGTAGCATGGATTTTCTCGCCGCCGCCCGGGACCATGGACCCCGTCTGCCCCCCCCCGCTACGCCACTGGACCACCCGTGTAGTGAATATCGAATCACAGTACTCGTTGAAGGACATTATTCTAACCTGGTTAACGACAATTGAGTCTGTATCTCCGCGAAGTATGATTACAAAAGTATTCCAAGCGCTTCACACACCTGAACTTCTGAGTGACGTTTTAAGTTTTCGTCAATTATCGAGGGCAACCACTACCACATTGATGATCTTGCTCCGCAATCTCAGGCCTCGTCGCCCGGAAATGGCTAATTTTCAACTTAAAATCAACAAGAGTCCGTGACTATACGCTTTCCAAAAAAAAGACGAAAAAACGCCATTTATCACTGAGACAGCTCTTCGCACTAAATAGTCTGAGTAATATTTTTATTCGTGAGCTTTTGCCAACTGCTGTGTACAGTCTATTCCGCGAAGGTTAAGGCCAAATAACTAAATTAAGGCCAAATAACTAAATTATTTAATAACTAAATAACTAAATCAAACAAAATGTATGCCCGTAAAATGGACAATGTCTAAATCATAGCTATTGGCGCAGAATCTGATCTGGCGTGACTTTCATCGGAGCAATCTTCGATATTCCCAACCCCAACATTCGACCGAACTCATCACAATCCACTAATCATATTAAAATAGGGCAATTTAATGGTAATCCTTTACTAGGCCACATTGAACTTGTGCGAATTCATTTAGAATCGGGTTTATACCATGTTCTTTCGGTGCCTGAAAGGTGGCTTTACTTTCTCATATCCCATGATCTTGTACATCTGCAAAATTACTTGCTAATCCGTGATGATAAAGAGGGGAAGCGGGTAAGAGATATATCATGCTATGTGCATAAATATTTTGAAGTCAAGGTCTTACATTAGGCCACTCTCCACGACTGTTTACAAACGGACTAGAATATGTTGTCCTTGAAATAAGTAGCTCTAACGGAAATAAGATATTATTCACATCAATTTACAGGCGACCGAAAGGACTCGTTTGGCTTTCGCCTGTGGGAATATCATAATCGCAGAAGGTCGCAACTGTAACCTGTTTGGTTTGGTTTTGAAGTCACCTTCGCTCAAGAACTTGTCACATATCGCCCCATATAGCGCAAGGAGATGTAACGGACATACGCTGAAACATAAAGAAGGCCGACGAGCGATGACCTTGGGGATTGGGAAGAATGAAAACAACACACTACTAAAATGAATAAGAATAGATAAAACCAACATTTAGAGGATTACGAGTGAGCAGATAGAGAAGGAGGAAGAAAATGCAGGAATCGCGGAGTATAAAAAGGGCATGGTTTCCACGGGAGTAGGCAGGCTGTTCTGATCGATTTAGATAGCTCAGCCTTAGCTCCTTCTTCTGAATCAACTAGTACACCGCCACCTAGTACTTCCTAATCGGTACGGAACGGTTGCGAGAGAAAAGATGAAAAACAGGAAAGGAAGAAATTAGTCATGAAATTAGAGAACGATGAGAAGGGGAATAAAAGGAAATAGAAGAGAAAAGGTGCAGAGTAATAAGAGAGACTACGATCGGATACTCATTATATAACACACACACACACACACCCACCAAAAGTAAACACACTGAAAAAAAAATTCAGTTGGTTTAACAAAATGTATCTTTAAATACGTTCAACTTGATTTTTGATTGGCATAACAAACATTTTGTTAATCTAACGATAGTTTTAGTGGTGTGAACTGTAGCTAAATAAGCTACAGTTCACACCACTAAAACTATCGTTAGATTAACAAAATGTTTGTTATGCCAATCAAAAATCAAGTTGAACGTATTTAAAGATACATTTTGTTAAACCAACTGAATTTTTTTTTCAGTGCACGGCAAATCGAGGTCACTGAGCTGGATCATGCTATAATTAATCAAGCGAGCGATCGCCAGTTTAGGAGAGAGAGAGACAGCCTTAGCGAAGCGGGATAACTGATCGATCGGAGAAAATCGCCGATAACATTATCGATCGACGATCAAGGATATTTACCCTTCGAGTCCTTAGGGTTGCAGCATATTTTCAAAACAAAAAACACAGCGTACTACACAAACAACGCACTCTACAATTTGCATTTGTACACATTTACAGAGCCAATTATAGATATTATTACTATATCGCGCAACAAGAAAACAATTAATAAATTCAAGATTCAGAGTCTCGATAACCTTTCAGAGTCTACATTAATTTACTACCTGATCGAGTCCAGAACTTATAAATTTGAGTATAACGAAATTAAAACCGTCATGGTAGTGAACTCTAATCTTCGATAAGGGAGAAAGAAAACTTTAATTCGGGAGGAAGATTAAACGACGTGGGACAGATGACGAGATAAACATTCATTGTTTTTATCTCCATTAGTAATAAGAGCTTGCAAATAAGTTAATTGGACCTTTTTTATTGTAAATGGATGAAGAAACCGTTTCTATTTAAACTTTTTGTCTGCAACTTTTTTGTGGGCTACTCGACGATGTCGCTTTCCTTTCGATGCTTTCAGTACACATTCGTCAGCCGTCTCTGAGCGCTCGTCATCGATTTTGTGGCACTTTGTACAGGAATTGGACCCAATTGCCAATCCCATTATTCGCATCATTAGTAGAACGTATTATTAGATTCAATATGATGTATACCGTTACGTATAGTTCAGAGAAGGTTATTCCGCATGAAGGACTGTTACAACTGTACCCCCTATCGCAGCGGGACGGTTCGCCGCAACGCATTAGGCGGTCTGGCCCTTAACAAAAATGCAATATAAAAAGTCATTTTTTTGGAACTTCAAGCTTATGCACGCCCCTTGAAATAGAACAATGTTGAGACGGAGCATATCACGTAAATTTAAAACACTTATCTAAGTTATTCTCTCCCTTCCTGTAACGTTCTTTCCAAATGATATTGATAGGGAGATTCTGTTTATCCTATTTGTGTGTATATATGCATTCTATATTATTTTTTAATATCGTTCTCAACACCATGATTATAGCTATCGCAACAAGGTACCAAAGGTTCGAAACAAAAGATATAAAATTACATCCTCATCTTAGACATACCTTCAATTGTGGAATTATACCTCAGGAACTAACTGGCCGATTATATTTATTTTCATACAAATAACGTTCATATTATTAACAAAAAAACATTGTCTCTCAGATCAATAGAAAACCAAACTTTCGGTTTTTCAAATGGATTGTTCTAAAAAACCATGTTTTTAAATAATGATTGCGCTGCTATATGGAAGCATATGTTTATAGTATTTCCAAAATATAAAACACCTACCTTCTCATCAATTATTATAAATAATCATGCTCCTGATCATGACGCCCTTGTCCAAATCTATTTATTCGAATAATGCGAGGAAAATGATCGTTCCCAGACGTACTTTCCATGAGAATGACTTTTTTTTACGGGTTACCCCCACTTGCGATTTTGAAAAAATCGATTTTTTTATTGCATTTTTTTGAAGTATAAGTATCTGAGAATATGTCCTGAAAATTTCAAGTCGATTCGAACAAAATTGACTGAGATATGAGCGTTGAAAGAGAAGAATCGGTTGTGTAAACGACCGGAAATTGAAACTTTAAACGCGTTTTTCTCAAAATGACATTTCTGAAGTCGGTGACCAAGATTACTCGAACACTAATGAACCGATCTTCTTGAAATTTTGCAGGCTTATTTAATACATAAAAATGTAGTCTTTAATCGTTCGATTTTTTTTTTCGAAAAAAATGGCCGTTTTATAGCCAAAAAACGGCCGTTTTTTTTGCTAAAATCGAACCATTAACTTTGATTGTCCGCCATTTTGTGAAAAATGAATATTTTTTAAAATCCTTCGATTACAAACTAGTTTATACTTATATTTGACTAAATCCATCCGCATTTTTTTTTCAGATGATCGACTTCGCCGCAATGTTGGTCACCGCAAACCGTGTATATAAAAACATTATTTAATTGACGGCCATTTGCCAATAAACAATGTAATATTTTTCAATAAACAAATTACTGAAAGTTCTTCAAGATGTGTTCTTTAAGCTGGTATATTGATCGATTAAAAAAGTTTTGTAGTTTTCTTTTAAAAAAATCATGAAAAAGGCCTTTTTTCTGCGCTACAAGTGGGGGTAACGCCTTAATTATATTAATTCGTGATTTGCTTAGTTATTTCCCTTGATGTTCAGTGGACTAATCGGATTCAGACAAAACTAACTTGTCGATTCAAAAGTAGGCCTCCGTTCTGGATCAGACGGAATTTTTTGTAGTTTTTTAATCACGAAGGCATTCTCACAATTTACATTACATTGGCGCAGACCTGGATTTTGACCGTACATTTTTTTCGTGAATAAAAATTGAACTTCTTTGGCTTTGAAATATCGAATTTGTTTTTCATATTCAAGAGTCCTACTCCATCTTGAACCATTTGGTAATTAATTTGGCCTTCTTAATCGAAAAAAAATCTTGAGGGAAAAAAGTTAGGATTTGGCCTACCAAATTCGAATTGCTACGATTTGTTCGAGTACTAACCCATTTGCAATCTATTTAGAGTCATGGTCATTAAAATATAATTTTTTTTTTTGAAATCGTAAATAATTCTTTCCACGCACATCTCGAGCAGAAATCTAATCAGGCTGCCTGAGGATCCATCAGGCCCGGATCAGGGATCAATAAGGAGCCCTGATCAGGCACGCCTGATTTGAGCCAGACAGGGGCCTAAGCAGGGATTAATAAGGCGCCCTGATCAGGCACGCCTGATTTGCGCCGGATAGGAGCCTGATCAGGTATTAATAAGACGCCCTGATCAGGCACGCCTGATTTGCGCCGGATAAGAGTCTTATCAGGCATCGATAAGGCACCCTAGTCATGCACGCCTGATTTGCGCCGGATAGAAGCCTTATCTCGCATGAAGCTCGTCACTCCGTAACCTCTCCTCTCTAGGACTAGACAGCGCCTCTGTCGGCGAAGCCTCACGAAATATTTTGACAGCTGCACACGCAGGCACGCGAAATATATGAAAACAATGGTTATCAACCGGAAGTGCGTGTCGTCAAAATTTGTTTCAAAATCTTTTTTATCATAAATAAATATTTATGTTCATTTTTTTGTATTATTGTTATATGGAATCAAAACTTTTGTATATAATACGGGCAGCCAGTCCCGTATTATATACGTAGAAGAAAGCGCAACAGCCATGCCGTAGCTACATCGACACATCTCGTTCGGTTCATCAATTTCTCCCGAAGAAAGGCAAGCCCTTCAATAAAGTGCAGTGCATACAAAATCTCAGGTAAAGTATATTTGCGATTATACTGTGGATTATCTACACATGAACAGTGATAATATATAAAATGCGACTTGATGGGCGAAGACTATGCGGCGTAGCTTAACCTCACTTTGTCACTTTCGCACCATTTGTACATATATAGTGTGATATATTTCGTATCAAGAAAAAATGTTCAACAGTACAAACATACGTATATGTACATAAATGTACTCATACATACGTGCAAGGACCAGATGACGAGAAATAATTGCGCAAATTGCATTTTGTACCGTCGAACATTTTTTTCTCAATAATATATATACAACACTATATATATATACAAATGATGCGAGAACGACGAAAAGAGATTGAGCTACGCCACTCCGAGGTACACAATTTTAAAATAATTATTAATTATTAATTATCTCAAGAGGATATATCAGTCGGAGCCTATATCGCTCACTTTTCCCTGGTCGAATATATCTATACTTATGATAAATATAGATATACCCGACCGGGGAGCGGTAGCGCTCCCTAGGTCCGACTGATATATGCTCTTAATGTAAAGATGTGATTTTTCTATGCATATTTAATAATTTTTCTATGTATTCAAAATATTTCAGATGCAATCTTGACAAAGTATGATGGTACTCCCCACGCAGGTTCTATCAAAGAGAAACAAATTTCGGATGGGCTAGCGGCGGTCATAAACAGTGCGAAAGATGGGAACGGTCATCGCCAAAACCGGAACAAAAACTAAACGATCAAGTCAAATAAAATAAAAACTTAAACTTTAAAAAAATGTTTTCATATTTTTAATAACGTTAGTAAACTTGATAATAATTTAATAAATGTTGATCTATTGTTAAACAAAAAATTAATCAAATGATTGAGCCAGATGACACGCATGTCTCAGGCTGGATGAGGCACCTGATCCGAGCCAGATATAGTGCCTAATCCGAGCCTGGTAAGGTGCCTGATCCGGGCCAGATATAGTGCCTGATCCGAGCCGGATACGGAGCCTGACCCGGGTCTGATAAGATGCCTGATCCGGGCCAGATAAGTTGCTTGATCTGGGCCTGATCAGAGCCTGATAAGCTGCCTGATCCGGACCTGAATATGCAAAAGCGTTACATCCCTGATCAGGGCCGGACTAAATTTGCCTGACCCGGCCCGGATTTGCTATTGTGGCAGCCTGATCCGGTCCGGATTTCACCCTGAACAAATTTCTGCTCGGGATGGACATCTTCGATTATCAGAAAGCATTGGTTGATTATAATATTATGACATCACATGCACGATCCTTACAGGCCATTGATACTAAGAAGTATAAAGGTTCCTTTTTGGTGCCGATTTATTGATATTCATTCTTTATCCATACATAATTCTCGTTTTGTCAAAGACTATTTTGGCGAGTTAATGACGTTCGGTCGTAGTCCGAACATAGAAAAGGAATTTTGAGTAGGTGTGTGTTTGTGTGCGTATTCGTACGCGTATTCGTATGTGCGTGTAAAAAAAGAGGGCTCGTCTGATCCAGGCAAAATTCACTCAAACGAATCGCGGATCTCCGGGGAAAAAAGCGCCACACGGCACTGTTCGACGAAAACAGCTAAAGTCGGGAAATGAGTATCCGGCAAATATTCGAATCCTTGTCATCCCACTAATTGCAATCTGTGCTTGTGGTTTTTTTTTATTGCTGTTGATTGTCGGTTTTCTGGCAGTACATTGATCCGATCCACGAGGAAACCGAAAATGTGATTGCGATTTACACTTCAAAGAGTCGCACTCTACTATCTGTGTTAAATAAAGAAAAAAAACATTCTGGACATTCATAGTCGACCGAATTTCCATCCTAATTCTCGTCTCATATAGCACAGTATTAATACTTCCGACGTATTAATGAACAGAAGGCTCTGTAGAAGTAGCCTCATCCGATAAATTGAAAAGCGATTGCACCCAAAAAAAACTTGCACAGAAAGTGCAGGCGTCTTTTTAATACGACTAACTAATTACCTTATTTCATGAGTGATAAATTTATTGTTGGGTAATTGTATATTCGTTTGTTGAACATCATCGTTCATATGTATACAAGGTGGGGCATTTAAAGTGTTACAGAGAAATGGCACGCAAGCCATGATGATGTCTTAAAAAGTTTCTGATGAAAGTTGTATTGCTCGAGGGGGGCGTCATACGGAACCATCGTATTTTTTTGGCGCAGACGCCAAAGGTACATCAAGTTTTCATCAACTTTTTAAATCGAACCGCTTATTGAGTTTTTCATGAAATCATTAGTGACGTTGCGACGAGTTCAGTGACCTACAATATAAGGTTATGGTAGTCACGCAATGTATGAAAATAGTCGAAAAAACGAATCAAATCGGAATAATCCCTTTTAAGGTAGTTCCTCTGCGAAAATCTCAACCAAAAGTTTACATACCATGTTCATGTTTAAAAGATTGATTATTAGTTTAATTAGTAATAAATAAAATGAAAAACTACGGAATATTGACTCGGTACTAGTATATAATACGATGGATATCATTTATTGCCGTAAAATATATTTTATATTGTGTTTTTGATCTTCTATTGCCAGTGAACTTTTTGCCGGGACTGTCCTGGCTTTGCCCCAATTGTTTTTTTTCCAGGCTTTGCCAAGCTTTGCCAGGCGTTGCACCAAAATTGTGAGGGCTTCTCATTGTTATATTTTGGAAACTAGATGGTGAATGATTCTCATTTTTTTCACATTATTCGTAATATATTACCCTGAGCAGAAATTTGTTCAGGGTGAAATCCGGACCGGATCAGGCTGCCACAATAGCAAATCCGGGCCGGGTCAGGCAAATTTAGTCCGGCCCTGATCAGGGATGTAACGCTTTTGCATATTCAGGTCCGGATCAGGCACCTTATCAGGCTCTGATCAGGCCCGGATCAAGCAACTTATCTGGCCCGGATCAGGCATCTTATCAAACCCGGGTCAGGCTCCGTATCCGGCTCGGATCAGGCACTATATCTGGCCCGGATCAGGCACCTTACCAGGCTCGGATTAGGCACTATATCTGGCTCGGATCAAGCAACTTATCTGGCTCGCATCAGGTGCCTCATCCAGCCTGAGACATGCGTGTCATCTGGCTCAATCATTTGATCAATTTTTTGTTTAACAATACATCAACATTTATTAAATTATTATCGCAGTTACACGTTATCAAGTTTACTAACGTTATTAAAAATATGAAAACATTTTTTTAAAGTTTATGTTTTTATTTTATTTGACTTGATCGTTTAGTTTTTGTTCCGGTTTTGGCGATGACCGTTCCAATCTTTCGCACTGTTTATGACCGCCGCTAGCCCATCCGAAATTTGTTTCTCTTTGATAGAACTTACGTGGGGAGTACCATCATACTTTGTCGAGATTGCATCTGAAATATTTTGAATACATAGAAAAATTAGTAAATATACATAGAAAAATCTCATCTTTACATCAAGAGCATATATCAGTCGGACCTAGGGAGCGCCACCGCTCCCCCGTCGGGTATATCTATATTTATCATAAGTATAGATATATTCGACCAGGGAAAAGTGAGCGATATAGGCTCCGACTGATATATCCTCTTGAGATAATGAAATAATTAATAATTATTTTAAAATGGTGTACCTCGTAGTGGCGTAGCTCAATCTCTTTTCGTCGTTCTCGCATCATTTGTATATATATAGTGTTGTAGATATATTATTGAGAAAAAAATGTTCGACGGTACAAAATGCAATTTGCGCAATTATTTCTCGTCATCTAGTCCTTGCACGTATGTATGAGTACATTTATGTACATATACGTATGTTTGTACTGTTGAACATTTTTTCTTGATACGAAATATATCACACTATATATATATACAAATGGTGCGAAAGTGACAAAGTGAGGTTAAGCTACGCCGCATAGTCTTCGCCCATCAAGTCGTATTTTATATATTATCACTGTTCATGTGTAGATAATCCACAGTATAATCACAAATATACTTTACCTGAGATTTTGTATGCACTGCACTTTATTGAAGGGCTTGCCTTTCTTCGGGAGAAATTGATGAACCGAACGAGATGTGTCGATGTAGCTACGGCGTGGCTGTTGCGCTTTCTTCTACGTATATAATACGGGACTGGCTGCCCGTATTATATACAAAAGTTTTGATTCCATATAACAATAATACAAAAAAATTAACATAAATATTTATTTATGATAAAAAAGATTTTGAAACAAATTTTGACGACACGCACTTTCGGTTGATTGCCATTGTTTTCATATATTTCGCGTGCCTGCGTGTGCAGCTGTCAAAATATTTCGTGAGGCTTCGTCGACAGAGGCGCTGTCTAGTCCTAGAGAGGAGAGGTTACGGAGTGACGAGCTTCATGCGAGATAAGGCTTCTATCCGGCGCAAATCAGGGGTGCCTGACTAGGGTGCCTTATCGATGCCTGATAAGGCTCCTATCCGGCGCAAATCATGCGTGCCTGACCAGGGCGCCTTATTGATGCCTGATGAGGCTCCTATCCGACGCAAATCAGGCGTGCCTGATCAGGGCGCCTTATTAATGCCTGATGAGACTCCTATCCGGCGCAAATCAGGCGTGCCTGATCAGGGCGCCTTATTGATCTCTGCTTAGGCCCCTGTCTGGCGCATATCAGGCGTGCCTGGTCAGGGCGCCTTATTGATCCCTGCTCAGGCCCCTGTCTGGCTCAAATCAGGCGTGCCTGATCAGGGCTCCTTATTGATCCCTGATCCGGGCCTGATGGATCCTCAGGCAGCCTGATTAGAATTCTGCTCGGGACTCTACCCGAGCAGAAATTTGTTCAGGGTGAAATCCGGACCGGATCAGGCTGCCACAATAGCAAATCCGGGCTGGGTCAGGCAAATTTAGTCCGGCCCTGATCAGGGATGTAACGCTTTTGCCTATTCAGGTCCGGATCAGGCACCTTATCAGGCTCTGATCAGGCCCGGATCAAGCAACTTATCCGGCCCGGATCAGGCTTCTTATCAGACCCGGGTCAACATCCGTATCCGGCTCGGATCAAGCACTATATCTGACCCGGATCAGGCACCTTACCAGACTCGGATTAGGCACTATATCTGGCTCGGATCAAGCAACTTATCTGGCTCGCATCAGGTGCCTCATCCAGCCTGAGACATGCGTGTCATTTGGCTCAATCATTTGATTAATTTTTTGTTTAACAATAGATCAACATTTATTAAATTATTATCGCAGTTACACGTTATCAAGTTTACTAACGTTATTAAAAATATGAAAACATTTTTTTAAAGTTTCAGTTTTTATTTTATTTGACTTGATCGTTTAGTTTTTGTTCCGGTTTTGGCGATGACCGTTCCAATCTTTCGCGCTGTTTATGACCGCCGCTAGCCCATCCAAATTTGTTTCTCTTTGATAGAACCTGCGTGGGAAGTACCATCATACTTTGTCAAGATTGCATCTGAAAAATTTTGAATACATAGAAAAATTAGTAAATATACATAGAAAAATCACATCTTTACATTAAGAGCACATATCAGTCGGACCTAGGGAGCGCCATCGCTCCCCCGTCGGGTATATCTATATTTATCATAAGTATATATATATTCGACCAGGGAAAAGTGAGCGATATAGGCTCCAACTGATATATCCTCTTGAGATAATTAAATAATTAATAATTATTTAAAAATGGTGTACCTCGTAGTGGCGTAGCTCAATCTCTTTTCGTCGTTCTCGCATCATTTGTATATATATAGTGTTGTATATATATTATTGAGAAAAAAATGTTCGATGGTACAAAATGCAATTTGCGCAATTATTTCTCGTCATCTGGTCCTTGCACGTATGTATGAGTACATTTATGTACATATACGTATGTTTGTACTGTTGAACATTTTTTCTTGATACGAAATATATCACACTATATATATACAAATGGTGCGAAAGTGACAAAGTGAGGTTAAGCTACGCCGCATAGTCTTCGCCCATCAAGTCGCATTTTATATATTATCACTGTTCATGTGTAGATAATCCACAGTATAATCGCAAATGTACTTTACCTGAGAGTTTTGTATGCACTGCACTTTATTTAAGGGCTTGCCTTTCTTCGGGAGAAATTGATGAACCGAACGAGATGTGTCGATGTAGCTACGGCGTGGCTGTTGCGCTTTTTTTCTACGTATATAATACGGGACTGGCTGCCCGTATTATACACAAAAGTTTTGATTCCCTATAACAATAATACAAAAAAATTAACATAAATATTTATTTATGATAAAAAAGATTTTGAAACAAATTTTGACGACACGCACTTTCGGTTGATAACCATTGTTTTCATATATTTCGCGTGCCTGCGTGTGCAGCTGTCAAAATATTTCATGAGGCTTCGCCGACAGAGGCGCTGTCTAGTCCTAGAGAGGAGAGGTTACGGAGTGACGAGCTTCATGCGAGATAAGGCTTCTATCCGGCGCAAATCAGGCGTGCCTGATCAGGGCGCCTTATTGATCCCTGCTCAGGCCCCTGTCTGGCTCAAATCAGGCGTGCCTGATCAGGGCTCCTTATTGATCCCTGATCCGGGCCTGATGGATCCTCAGGCAGCCTGATTAGATTTCTGCTCGGGTAGCTTATCCTCGTTTTTTACCAATTTCCTAATTTTAGTTTTGGCGGTAGAATTAATGATGCTCTGTTTGCCCATCATAACGCATTTGTTACGTGTAAACCAAGCCAACTTTAAGTGTAAATATCTCAGGTTTGGGGTGGCCAAACTTATTCAAATTGCACAGACGTTTGGACAATGTATTAAATAACATATATGTCAAATTTTAACCATTTCTTAATTCAACTCTCCTGTGGAGGTACTACCTTAACCCGTCGACTGCACACTTCCGCCACGAACCTCTGACTGCATATGCGTCGATCGGACCCATCGGATTCAGATCATTGTATTGCGGTAAGTATGCATGTTTGGTTTTTGTAGAGACGTTTTTTTAGTACAGTCGTGTTGGAAAACCCCGTAATCGGAAAAAAATAGAAGGCCACTTTTTTGACAGGTTATTCTGTAACTGCCGCGGGTGTTGAATCTAAGTTAGCCTAAAAATCGGGGTGCAGGGTTTTTTTTAGAGAATGATGATGCCAAACTATAAACCGAGTAAAAATTGCTCTAGCCTCTCTGAGTTACGACCTAGTAACTGGCTTGCCCAATTGAGCTCATACGAACTGACCAATGGTTGGCTTGCTATGAGCTAGTAATATTGTGAATGTTTTGTTATCCAGCCCTTGTCTAGTCACTGCCCGGCTGATCTTGGTCACAAATGACAAAGTAAGATTATGTGACTAAGTGTAGGTCCATCGAGCGAAAGACTCATGGCTGGCTAAGTTGAGTTTTAGATGGCTTTGCAAAAGAAAAAAATTCTCAAGTGGGCATGACGCCATGACCTAGCCAACACTAGCTAACTGCGGCTATGCGCCCCTTGGCTAGTCACTGCACAGCTGATCTTGGTCACAAATTACAAAGTGTGGTTATGTGAATACGTGAAGTTCCATCGAGCGACTGGCTCATGGTTGGTTAAGCAACTTGAGTTACAGATCAGGTTGCGAATGAATAAAATCCTCAAGTCGGTATCTAGCGGTGACGTAGCCAACACTTCCCAACTGCGGCCGCACTGACCGGAATAAATGATTGGACAAATACAATTTAAGGTTATGTAATTTTATGCGATTATCGCTCTTAAGGGGTTACCCCCACTTGCGATTTTTAAAAAATCCATTTTTTTTAATGCATTTTTTTTTAAGTATAAGTATCTGAGAATATGTCCTGAAAATTTCAAGTCGATCCGAACAAAATTGACTGAGATATGAGCGTTGAAGGAGAAGAATCCGTTGTGTAAACGACCGGAAATTGAAACTTTAAACGCGTTTTTCTCAAAATGGCATTTCTGAAGTCGGTGACCAAGATTACTCGAACACTAATGAACCGATCTTCTTGAAATTTTGCAGGCTTATTTAATACATAACAATGTAGTCTCTAATCGTTCGATTTTTTTTCGAAAAAATGGCCGTTTTATAGCCAAAAAAACGGCCGTTTTTTTCGTTAAAATCGAACTATTAACTTTGACTGTCCGCCATTTTGTAAAAAATGAATATTTTTTAAAATCCTTCGATTAAAGACTAATTTATACTTATATTTGACTAAATCCATCCGCATGT
The DNA here is from genome assembly GCA_964007375.1 of Ophion obscuratus. Taxonomy (NCBI): domain Eukaryota; kingdom Metazoa; phylum Arthropoda; class Insecta; order Hymenoptera; family Ichneumonidae; genus Ophion; species Ophion obscuratus. The sequence continues at coordinate 36,868,964 of OZ023314.1, forward strand.
TTTTTTTTTCAGATGATCCACTTCGCCGCAATGTTGGTCACCGCAAGCCGTGTAAATAAAAATATTATTTCATTGACGGCCATTTGCCACTAAACAATGTAAAATTTTTCAATAAAAAAATTACTGAAAGTTCTTCGAGATATGTTCTTTAAGATGATATATTGATCGATTAAAAAAGTTTTGTAGTTTTGTTTAAAAAAATTCATGAAAAATGCCTTTTTTGCGCTACAAGTGGGCGTAACGCCTTAATGCGAATGCAATTGAGTCAATGATTCGATAATGTTATTTACATTTGTTAATTCACCGATTTTTCAATAATATGACATTGTGTAGTGTAACATATGTAGACGATTAGAAAATTCAGAAATTAAACAAGTAGAATTGGATCAGTGCTCAACGTTACAACTCATCACCCAGAGGTCTCGGGATCGAAACCACGTTACGGCGTTACCCGAGCAGAAATCTAATCAGGCTGCCTGAGGATCCATCAGGCCCGGATCAGGCACGCCTGATTTGCGCCGGATAGGAGCCTTATCAGGCATCAATAAGACGCCCTGATCAGGCACGCATGATTTGCGCCGGATAGGAGCCTTATCAGGCATCGATAAGGCACCCTAGTCAGGCACGCCTGATTTGCGCCGGATAGAAGCCTTATCTCGCATGAAGCTCGTCACTCCGTAACCTCTCCTCTCTAGGACTAGACAGCGCCTCTGTCGGCGAAGCCTCACGAAATATTTTGACAGCTGCACACGCAGGCACGCGAAATATATGAAAACAATGGTTATCAACCGAAAGTGCGTGTCGTCAAACTTTTTTTCGAAATCTTTTTTATCATAAATAAATATTTATGTTAATTTTTTTGTATAATTGTTATATGGAATCAAAACTTTTGTATATAATACGGGCAGCCTGTCCCGTATTATATACGTAGAAGAAAGCGCAACAGCCACGCCGTAGCTACATCGACACATCTCGTTCGGTTCATCAATTTCTCCCGAAGAAAGGGAAGCCCTTTAATAAAGTGCAGTGCATACAAAATCTCAGGTAAAGTATATTTGCGATTATACTGTGGATTATCTACACATGAATAGTGATAATATATAAAATACGACTTGATGGGCGAAGACTATGCGGCGTAGCTTAACCTCACTTTGTCACTTTCACACCATTTGTATTTATATATATAGTGTGATATATTTCGTATCAAGAAAAAATGTTCAACAGTACAAACATACGTATATGTACATACATGTACTCATACATACGGGCAAGGACCAGATGACCGCCACTGCAAAGTTGTACTCCTAATATAAATATATAGCCGCAATTTTTTTTAAATCTGATCGCCACCTAATTTTTTGTTCCCAGTCGCTAACTGAAAAAACTATGTCATGGCTAGGTCAGAAATATAATACAGCCCTGGGATATTTTTTTCTATCTAGTCACTATCTAATTTTTTTATATTCAGTTACTAGAGGACCAAAGCGTTAAAAGGCTGGGTAGTCAATCGCCAAGACGGCTAGCTAATGGCGATTCGAAACATCACTTTACTAGCTTGTGGCTAGGCGGTGATGTGTTACGTTTTCCACTCGGGAACCCCTACGAGGTCGGCGCCGTGAGTCAAAATGTTCAGAAAACTCCGGGCTTTAGTTTCGTTCACAGCGCCGAAGTCGTGGTAATTCATTTTGAGGGAGAAAAAGTGGGAAGAAATTTTGAAAAATCAGTTTTCATTCAATAACTCTTTAGGATAAATTCGTACACTTTTTGTTTAAATGGGAATATTGTAGCCCTCGAAAAGACGTGTCGGTCATCACTCTCCAACAATATCTTCACCCCCCAAAAAATTGTCGAAATACAGAAAAAATGGTTTATTGAATAACTCCAAAACAATTGATTTTTCGGGAATGGTTTAAATATACGAAATGTAGAGAATAATTGTCTCTCTATTTTCGTGTCTATGGACTACCCTCGAATTTTGATTTTTCCAACCTTTCTCGGGGATTGAAAATAAAAAATGAAATTCTGGGAAAACTACTCGAGCAGACTCTTCAGGGTGAAATTCGGACCGGATCAGGCTGCCACAATAGCAAATCCGGGCCGGGTCAGGCAAATTTAGTCCAGCCCTGATCGGGGATGTACCGCTTTTGCAAACTCAAATCCTCATCAGGCACATTATCAGGCTCTGATCAGGCGCTTTATCAGGACCGGATCAAGCAACTTATCTGGCCCGGATCAGGCACCGTATCTGGCTCGGATCAGGCATCTTATCAGGCCCGGGTCAGGCTCCGTATCCTGCTCAGATCAGGCACTTTATCTGGCCCGGATCACGCAACTCATCTGGCACGGATCAGGCACCTTACTAGGCTCGGATTAGGCACTACATCTGGCCCGGATCACGCAACTTATCTGGCCCGGATCAGCCAACTTATCTGGCCCGGATCAGGCCGGAGCAGAAAATTGTTCAGGGTGAAATCCGAACCGGATCAGGCTGCCACAATAGCAAATCCGGGCCGGGTCAGGCAAATTTAGTCCGACCCTGATTGGGGATGTAACGCTTTTGCAAACTCAAGTCCTGATCAGGCAACTTATCAGGCTCTGATCAAGCGTTTTATCAGGCCCGGGTCAAGCAACTTATCTGGCCCAGATCAGGCACCGTATCGGGCTCGGATCAGGCATCTTATCAGGCCCGGGTCAGGCTCCGTCTCCGGCTCGGATCAGGCACTTTATCTGGCCCGAATCACGCAACTTATCTGGCCCGAATCACGCAAATTATCTGGCCCGGATCAAGCACCTTACCAGGCTCGGATTAGGCACTATCCCGAGCAGAAATTTGTTCAGTGTGAAATCCGGACCGGATCAGGCTGCCACAATAGCAAATCCGGGCCGGGTCAGGCAAATTTAGTCCGGCCCTGATCAGGGATGTAACGCTTTTGCATATTCAGGCCCGGATCAGGCACCTTATCAGGCTCTGATCAGGCCAGGATCAAGCAACTTATCTGGCCCGGATCAGGCATCTTATCAGACCCGCGGCATGCTCCGTATCCGGCTCGGATCAGGCACTATATCTGGCCCGGATCAGGCACCTTACCAGGCTCGGATTAGGCACTATATCTGGCTCGGATCAAGCGACTAATCTGGCTCGGATCAGGTGCCTCATCCAGCCTGAGACATGCGTGTCATCTGGCTCAATCATTTGATTAATTTTTTGTTTAACAATAGATCAACATTTATTAAATTATTATCGCAGTTACACGTTATCAAGTTTACTAACGTTATTAAAAATATGAAAACATTTTTTTTAAGTTTAAGTTTTTATTTTATTTGACTTGATCGTTTAGTTTTTGTTCCGGTTTTGGCGATGACCGTTCCAATCTTTCGCACTGTTCATGACCGCCGCTAGCCCATCCGAAATTTATTTCTCTTTGATAGAACCTGCGTGGGGAGTACCATCATACTTTGTCAAGATTGCATCTGAAATATTTTGAATACATAGAAAAATTAGTAAATATACATAGAAAAATCACATCTTTACATTAAGAGCATATATCCGTCGGACCTAGGGAGCGCCACCGCTCTCCCGTCGGGTATATCTATATTTATCATAAGTATAGATATATTCGACCAGGGAAAAGTGAGCGATATAGGCTCCGACTGATATATCCTCTTGAGATAATTAAATAATTAATAATTATTTAAAAATGGTGTACCTCGTAGTGGCGTAGCTCAATCTCTTTTCGTCGTTCTCGCATAATTTGTATATATATAGTGTTGTATATATATTATTGAGAAAAAAATGTTCGACTGTACAAAATGCAATTTGCGCAATTATTTCTCGTCATCTGGTCCTTGCACGTATGTATGAGTACATTTATGTAGATATACATATGTTTGTACTGTTGAACGTTTTTCCTTGATACGAAATATATCACACTATATATATACAAATGGTGCGAAAGTGACAAAGTGAGGTTAAGCTACGCCGCATAGTCTTCGCCCATCAAGTCGTATTTTATATATTATCACTGTTCATGTGTAGATAATCCACAGTATAATCGCAAATATACTTTACCTGAGATTTTGTATGCACTGCACTTTATTGAAGGGCTTGCCTCTCTTCGGGAGAAATTGCTGAACCGAACGAGATGTGTCGATGTAGCTACGGCGTGGCTGTTGCGCTTTCTTCTACGTATATAATACGGGACTGGCTGCCCGTATTATATACAAAAGTTTTGATTCCATATAACAATAATACACAAAAATTAACATAAATATTTATTTATGATAAAAAAGATTTTGAAACAAATTTTGACGACACGCACTTTCGGTTGATAACCATTGTTTTCATATATTTCGCGTGCCTGCGTGTGCAGCTGTCAAAATATTTCGTGAGGCTTCACCGACAGAGGCGCTGTCTAGTCCTAGAGAGGAGAGGTTACGGAGTGACGAGCTTCATGCGAGATAAGGCTTCTATCTGGCGCAAATCAGGCGTGCCTGATTAGGGTGCCTTATCGATGCCTGATAAGGCTCCTATCCGGGGCAAATCATGCGTGCCTGATCAGGGCCCCTTATTGATGCCTGATAAGGCTCCTATCCGGCGCAAATCAGGCGTGCCTGATCAGGGCGCCTTATTAATGCCTGATCAGGCTCCTATCCGGCGCAAATCAGGCGTGCCTGATCAGGGCGCCTTATTGATCCCTGCTTAGGCCCCTGTCTGGTGCAAATCAGGCGTGCCTGGTCAGGGCGCCTTATTGATCCCTGCTCAGGCCCCGGTCTGGCTCAAATCAGGCGTGCCTGATCAGGGCTCCTTATTGATCCCTGATCCGTGCCTGATGGATCCTCAGGCAGCCTGATTAGATTTCGGCTCGGGATATCTGGCACGGATCAAGCAACTTATCTGGCCCGGATCAGGTGCCTCACCAGCCTGAGACATGCGTGTCATCTGGCTCAATTATTTGATTATTTTTTTGTTTAAAAATAGATCAACATTTATTAAATTATTATCGCAGATACACGTTATCAAATTTACTAACGTTATTAGACACATGAAACATATGAAAACATTTTTGTAAAGTTTAAGTTTTTATTTTACTTCACTTCATCGTTTAGTTTGTGTTCCGGTTTTGGCGATGACCATCCCAATCTTCGGCACTGTTTATGACCGCCGCTAGCCCATCCGAAATTTGTTTCTCTTTGATAGAACCTGCGTGGGGAGTACCATCATACTCTGTCAAGATTGCATCTGAAATGTTTTGAATACTTAGAAACATCACATCTTTACATTAAGAGCACATGTCAGGCGGATCTAGGAAGCCGCACCGCTCCCCCGTCGAGTATAACTATATTTATCATTAGTATAGATATATTCGACCAGGGAAAAGTTAGCGATATAGGCTCCGACTTATGTATCCTCTTAAGATAATTCAATAATTAAATAATAATTATTTAATATTAAATTACAGAACGCGTATTTTTCGGGAGGGAAAAGGGAGGAGCCCTGTCCAGTGGGTAATCGCGGCCGTTGCTTGCTTAGTAAGCATACTCAAAGCTAAATACACATATTAACACATGAGGAGTGGATGAGCCTCAAACTAGCCGTTAAACAAATTTTGACGACACGCACTTTCGGTTAATAACTATTGTTTTCATATATTTCGCATGTCTGCGTGTGCAGCTGTCAAAATATTTCGTGAGGCTTCGCCGACAGAGGCGCTGTCTAGTCCTAGAGAGGAGAGGATACGGAGTGACGAGCTTCATGCGAGATAAGGCTTCTATCCGGCGAAAATCAGGCGTGCCTGACGAGGGTGCCTTATCGATGCCTGATAAGGCTCCTATTTGGCGCAAATCAGGCGTGGCTGATCAGGGCGCCTTGTTAAGGCCTGATAAGGCTTCTATCCGGCGCAAATCAGGCGTGCCTGATCAGGGCGCCTTATTGATCCCTGGTCAGGCCGCTGTCTGGCGCAAATTAGGCGTGCCTGATCAGGGCGCCTCACTGATCCCTGCTCAGGCCCCTGTCTGGCTCAAATCAGACGTGCCTGATCAGGGCGCCTTATTGATCCCTGATCCGGCCCTGATGGATCCTCAGGCAACCTGATTAGATTTCTGCTCGGGTAATGACCGCAGGAATTCGCTGCCGTAGAACAATTTGTAGCTTGAACCCTGAGCTACATTTTTGTCCACAGCGCCAAATTCGTATCTCTTTATTTTCGGTCAACAGTTTTCCCAGAATTTTATCTTGAATTTTCAACCTCCGAGAAGGGTTGGAAACCCAAATTCAATGGGGATCCATAGAAACGAAAATATAGAGAAAATTACTCTCTACATTTCTTGCAATTAAACTATCCCCGAAAAATCGATTGTTTTTGAGTTTTTCAATACACAATTTTTTTTATATTTCAACAATTTTTTTGGTGGCGACGATATTATCGAAGAGGGAAGATCAAATACTCGATCGACGCGTCTTTTCAAGGGCTACATAGTTCCATTTGAACAGAAATTGTGTGAATTTTTCCTAAAAAGTTATCGAGTTAAAACTGATTTTTCAAAATTTCACCCCACTTTTTCATCCCCAAAATCAACTTCCACGACTTCGGCGCTCCGGAAAAAATTAGGCCGTTTTTTTCTGAACATTTTGTTTTCTGGCGCTGACCTCGTAGGGGTTGTACTTCGGTATTAATCCGCCCCCATCCGCTTCATCCCCTAAAAAAACCCTGCACCCAGATTTGTAGGCAAACTAGGATTTAGTACCCGCGGCACCTACAAAATCATATGTTAAAAAACTTCTATTTTTTTCCGATTCCAATATACAGCACCATAGTACTATTGTAGTCAATGATCCTTATTTTATGGCGGAAAAATTATATTTTATGAAAAAACAAAAATTAAGTCCCCAAACGTTCGTTCCAAGTAGGAGATGCACGAATAAGAATATAATTCTTTTCATATTAAAAAAATCCTTTGAGGTTCTTGAAAAGGAAGGTTTGTAGATACGAAAAAAACACCGTGTTGACTGTCTTTCCAAAAAGTATATTCATTCGGAGCCTTGAATTGGAGCATTTTGAGGATAAGGAAAAAAAAGTAAAAAATCTACTCCTTCGGCAGATTAATTGTTGAAAACATATATTTGCCACGTTTTTTTTTTTTTACTTCAACGACCTGTTATTATTCACATTTACCGCTATCGATGCATAAGTACATTTGGTGCTTGTTGCACATAGCCCTCCCGGATAACGGACACTTGCTTTTAGTTTTATGATCAGCATTCTCAATACACAATTTATTATAGGAGCGCTAAAGAAAATCTATCTATGAGCATTTTCTATCGTAACTCACTTACATGTAGCAATAAAACACGAAATTTCAACAACAAAAATTTTGTTTCACTTTCACTGCACTGCTGCATAAACGGGGTTAGCTGGACCCCAGGTCCTTTTTCGACAGCTGTCCTCAGTACACAGCTAGGATGTAGGATAGGGGCCAAGTGTCCACCTATAGAGTAGGAGTGGGGGAAGATTCGGGCGCCACACTGCGATCGAATAGATAACCCCGTTTTGCGATACAATTAGTTGAAAAAAATGGGGCCAAAACCACCCAGTGTGCAGTCGAAGGGTTGAACGATTTACAAACTTAGGTTTGGGTCAGCCTACCAGGGTGTCCCATTTAAAAAAGCATGGAAATAAAACGAAAAGATGAGATCATACAAAAAAATGTTTTCTTCGAAAGTTTCCTAGTTTTGAGGGGGACATCCGATGTTCAGTTTTTTAATTGTAATGTCATAGTTTGTCTTTTTTAGAAAAAAAGCTGATATTGAGACGAATTCAACAGGAAAAGAAAATTCTCCAATTCAAAAATAAAGATAGTTATGACAGTTTAAAGTTTTCAGAAATATCCCACACTACTTACATTATAGTAACTCTATGTCGAGCAATTTTTTTTAAATAACGTATTTACATAAACAAAACTAAACCCTTAAGGCGTTACCTCCACTTGTAGCGCAAAAAAGGCCTTTTTCATGAATTTTTTTAAAGAAAACTACAAAACTTTTTTAATTGATCAATATACCATCTTAAAGAACACATCTTGTAGAACTTTCAGTAATTTTTTTATTGAAAAATATTACATTGTTTAGTGGCAAATGGCCGTCAATGAAATAATGTTTTTATATACACGGTTTGCGGTGACCAACATTGGGGCGAAGTGGATCATCTGCAAAAAAAATGCGGATGGATTTAGTCAAATATAAGTATAAACTAGTCTTTAATCGAAGGATTTTAAAAAATATTCATTTTTCACAAAATGGCGGACTGTCAAAGTTAATGGTTCGATTTTAACGAAAAAAATCGAACGATTAAAGACTACATTTTTATGTATTAAATAAGCCTGCGAAATTTCAAGAAGATCGGTTCATTAGTATTCGAGTAATCTTGGTCACCGACTTCAGAAATGCCATTTTGAGAAAAACGCGTTTAAAGTTTCAATTTTCGGTCGTTTGCACAACGGATTCTTCTCTTTCAACGCACATGTCTCAGTCAATTTTGTTCGGATCGACTTGAAATTTTCAGGACATATTCTCAGATACTTATACTTCAAAAAAATGCAATAAAAAAATCGATTTTTTCAAATTCGCAAGTGGGGGTAACTCCTTAATCAAACCGCAAATGTGCCACCGAAATCCTACCGTCTGCATCAGCATTGCCTAAGGTGTGTGTGTGAAATGACAACCCCACTACTCGTCATTACTGCGGTATTTTATGACTCCATACCGCTTTTCAACCGTGTACCTCACAGCAATTATTCGAAATTGTCGCCATTTTCCTCAATACGGAGGCCTTTAAAAATGTGCCACTTGCTTTTAGTGTTCTGAGTGTATGCAGAAATTCTTTGGCAGACAGTCTCGTTGCGGTCCATCGTGTCGAGTACTGTCGTCGATTGTTCGCGATAGACAACGTCTTTGAGGAGCCTCCAGAGAAATAAAGTCCGGGCATGTCGAATGGGAAGACCTGGGAGGCCAGGAGACCGGACTTTCACGACTATTCCACCAATTTGCGAATGTTCCATTTGAGTGAACCCTCACAGCACGTGCAACATGTGGAGATGCATTATCTAGCTAGAACCACATCCTCCGCTTGGTATATAAATCGACTTCTTCCAGAAGCCGCGGCAGGTCATTTTAGAGCAAATACTGCTAACCATAGACGGATCCACCAGGAAAAAAGGCCCAATCAGATACCCGTTCATAATTCCACATGATACATTTAACTTCCACCTATGCTGGTTGTAGAGTTGACGCGTCCAATGTAGATTCTGTGCGGTCGAGTGATAGCAGATGTGACGGTTTATAGCCACGTTGCTACGCGAGTGAAAACGTAACTCTCCACGCCTAGCCACAAGCTACTAAAGTCATGTTTCGTATCGCCATTACCTAGCCGTTGTAGCTATTGGCTACACACCCGTTTAACGCTTTGGTCCTCTAGTGACTGAATACAAAAAAATAGATGGTGACTAGATAGAAAGAAATATCTCACGGCTGTATAATATTCCGGATCTAGCCGTGACGTAGTTCTTTCAGCTAGTAACTGGGAACAAAAAATTAGTTGACGACAATATCAAAAAAATGTGCGGGAATATATATATTTTTTTGCACATTATTTACATAATTGCACCCTTTTGCGATATTCTTCCCCGTGCGGAAATCGAATTAGGGCTTTGGTCGGGCCCATATAGAATTTCCCTAACTTTAATAGGGCCCTAATCGGGTAGCCTCACATGGGCCCTTAGTGGCCGGTCACACTTTGCTACTGAGGGCCATTAAAGGCAGAATAATGAGGGCCTTCAAGGATGCCTGATCGACGCCTCATGTAAACCATGGTGTGCCCATAAGTTAACCCTGTCAATGAATATCACCCCTGTTAATGAAGCTCACGTGGGTGTAAATGTATGTGTTTCTGCGTATATGTGTCCGTTTATATAAGGTCACGATACACTGCCAAATTTTTTAAATTTATTTAAATAGGATCTATTTAAATGAGATAGGTTTTTCCCTCGTCGCACGGCCTACTACAATCTTATTTGTTTCAAAAATATTTTTTTAATTCGTTTCAGCAATTCTTTTTAAATATCAAATATATTCAAATCGAATAAATAAAGATTCGATTCAAATAAATCTTTATTTGCTTCCCGAGCAGAAATCTAATCAGGCCCGGATCAGGGATCAATAAGGCGCCCTGATCAGGCACGCCTGATTTGAGCCAGACAGGGGCCTGAGCAGGGATCAATAAGGCGCCCTGATCAGGCACGCCTGATGTGCGCCAGACAGGGACCTAAGCAGGGATCAATAAGGCGCCCTGATGAGGCACGCCTGATTTGCGCCGGATAGGAGCCTGATCAGGCATTAATAAGGCGCCCTGATCTGGCACGCCTGATTTGCGCCCGATAGGAGCCTTATCATATCTGATTTGCACCGGATAGAAGCCTTATCAGGCATCGATAAGGCACCCTAGTCAGGCACGCCTGATTTGCGCCGGATGGAAGCCTTATCTCGCTTGAAGCTCGTCAGTCCGTAATAACCTCTCCTCTCTAGGACGAGACAGCGCCTCTGTCGGTGAAGCCTCACGAAATATTTTGACAGCTGGACACGCAGGCACGCGAAATAAATATAATATATGAAAAAATATGAAATATGAAAATATATGAAATATATGAAAAAATGGTTATCAACCGAAAGTGCGTGTCGTCAAAATTTATTTCAAAATATTTTTATCATAAATAAATATTTATGTTATTTTTTTTTGTATTATTGTTATATGGAATCAAAACTTTTGTATATAATAAGGGCAGCCAGTCCCGTATTATATATGTAGAAGAAAGCGCAACAGCCACGCCGTAGCTACATCGACACATCTTGTTCGGTTCACCAATTTGTCCCGAAGAAAGGCAAGCCCTTCAATAACGTGCAGTGCATACAAAATCTCAGGTAAAGTATATTTGCGATTATACTGTGGATTATCTACACATGCACAGTGATAATATATAAAATACGACTTGATGGGCGAAGACTATGCGGCGCAGCTTAACTTTACTATGTCACTTTCGCACCATTTGTATATATAGTGTAATATATTTCTATCACGAAAAAATGTTCAACAGTACAAACATACGTATATGTACATAAATGTACTCATACATACGTGCAAGGACCAGATAACGAGAAATAATTGCACAAATTGCATTTTGTACCGTCAAACATTTTTTCTCAATAATATATATATATACAACACTATATATATACAAATGATGCGAGAACGACAAAAAGAGATTGAGCTATGCCACTACGAGGTACACCATTTAAAAATAATTATTAATTATTTAATTATCTCAAGAGGATATATCTGTCGAAGCCTATATCGCTCACTTTTCCCTGGTCGAATATATCTATACTTATGATAAATATAGATATACTCGACGGGGGAGCGGTGGCGCTCCCTAGGTCCGACTGATATATGCTCTGAATGTAAAGATGTGATTTTTCTATGTATATTCACTAATTTTTCTATGTATTCAAAATATTTCAGATGCAATCTTGACAGAGTATGATGGTACTCCCCATGCAGGTTCTATCAAAGAGAAACAAATTTCGGATGGGCTAGCGGCGGTCATAAACAGTGCGAAAGATTGGGACGGTCATCGCCAAAACCGGATCAAAAACTAGAAGATCAGGTCAAATAAAATAAAAACTTAAACTTAAAAAAAATGTTTTCATATTTTTAATAACGTTAGTAAACTTGATAACGTGTAACTGCGATAATAATTTAATAAATTTTGATCTATTTTTAAACAAAAAATTAATCAAATGATTGAGCCAGATGACACGCTGGACTGAGACACACGTCTCATGCTGGATGAGGCACCTGATCCGAGCCCGATAAGTTGCTTGATCCGAGCCAGATATAGTGCCTAATCCGAGCCTGGTAAGGTGCCTGATCCGGGCCAGATAGAGTGCCTGATCCGAGCCGGATACGGAGCCTGACCCGGGTCTGATAAGATTCCTGATCCGGGCCAGATAAGTTGCTTGATCCGGGCCTGATAAAGCGCCTGATCAGAGCCTGATAAGGTGCCTGATCCGGACCTGAATATGCAAAAGCGTTACATCCCTGATCAGGGCCGGACTAAATTTGCCTGACCCGGCCCGGATTTGCTATTGCGGCAGCCTGATCCGGTCCGGATTTCACCCTGAACATATTTCTGCTCGGATTACAATGTACACTGTAAATCTAAGTGTACTATGTGCATAGAATATTTCATAAATCCAAAATGAAATTAAGCACTTAATTGAGAGATTACCACAACGATTTTGTATCGTAATTCGTCATGCCCTGGTCTTTCAGAATGATTTTTTTCGATCAAAATATTTCACCGATATCGGTACGTAACCTACCCGAGCAGAAATTTTTTCAGGGTGAAATCCGGACCGGATCAGGCTGCCACAATAGCAAATCCGGGTCGGGTCAGGCAAATTTAGTCCGGCCCTGATCAGGGATGTAACGCTTTTGTATATTCAGGTCCGGATCAGGCACCTTATCAGGCTCTGATCAGGCCCGGATCAAGCAACTTATCTGGCCCGGATCACGCATCTTATCAGACCCGGGTCAGGCTCTGTATCCGGCTCGGATCAGGCACTATATTTGGCCCGGATCAGGCACCTTACCAGGCTCGGATTAGGCTCTATATCTGGCTCGGATCAAGTAACTTATCTGGCACGGATCAGGTGCCTCATCCAGCCTGAGACATGCGTGTCATCTGGCTCAATCATTTGATTAATTTTTTGTTTAACAATAGATCAACATTTATTAAATTATTATCGCAGTTACACGTTATCAAGTTTACTAACGTTATTAAAAATATGAAATTTTTTTTTAAAGTTTAAGTTTTTATTCTATTTGACGTGATCGTGTAGTTATTGTTCCGGTTTTGGCGATGACCGTCCCAATCTTTCGCACTGTTTACGACCGCCGCCAGCCCATCCGAAATTTGTTTCTCTTTGATAGAATCTGCGTGGGGAGTACCATCATACTCTGTCAAGATTGCATCTGAAATATTTTGAATACATAGAAAAATTAGTGAATATACATAGAAAAATGACATCTTTACATTAAGAGCATATATCAGTCGGACCTAGGGAGCGCCACCGCTCCCCCATCGAGTATATCTACCCGAGCAGAAATCTAATCAGGCCCGGATCAGGGATCAATAAGGAGCCCTGATCAGGCACGCCTGATTTGAGCCAGACAGGGGCCTGAGCAGGGACCAATAAGGCGCCCTGATCAGGCACGCCTGATTTGCGCCAGACAGGGGCCTAAGCAGGGATCAATAAGGCGCCCTGATCAGGCACGCCTGATTTGCGCTGGATAGGAGCCTGATCAGGCATTAATAAGGCGCCGTGATCAGGCACGCCTGATTTGCGCCGGATAGGAGCCTTATCAGGGATCAATAAGGTGCCCTGATCAGGCACGCATGATTTGCGCCGGATAGGAGCCTTATCAGGCATCGATAAGGCACCCTAGTCAGGCTCGCCTGATTTGCGCCGGATCTCGCATGAAGCTCGTCACTCCGTAACCTCCCCTCTCTAAGACTAGACAGCGCCTCTGTCGGCGAAGCCTCACGAAATATTTTGACAGCTGCACATGCAGGCACGCGAAATATATGAAAACAATGGTTATCAACCGAAAGTGCGTGTCGTCAAAATTTGTTTCACAATCTTTTTTATCATAAATAAATATTTATGTTAATTTTTTTGTATTATTGTTATATGGAATCAAAACTTTTGTATATAATACGGGCAGCCAGTCCCGTATTATATGCGTAGAAGAAAGCGCAACAGCCACGCCGTAGCTACATCGACACATCTCGTTCGGTTCATCAATTTCTCCCGAAGAAAGGCAAGCCTTTCAATAAAGTGCAGTACAAAATCTCAGGTAAAGTATATTTGCAATTATACTGTGGATTATCTACACATGAACAGTGATAATATATAAAATACGACTTGATGGGCGAAGACTATGCGGCGTAGCTTAACCTCACTTTGTCACTTTCGCACCATTTGTATATATATAGTGTGATATATTTCGTATCAAAAAAAAATGTTCAACAGTACAAACATACGTATATGTACATAAATGTACTCATACATACGTGCAAGGACCAGATGACGAGAAATAATAGCGCAAATTGCATTTTGTACCGTCGAACATTTTTTTCTCAATAATATATATACAACACTATATATACAAATGATGCGAGAACGACGAAAAGAGATTGAGCTACGCCACTATGAGGTACACCATTTTTAAATAATTATTAATTATTTAATTATCTCAAGAGGATATATCAGTCGGAGCCTATATCGCTCACTTTTCCCTGGTCGAATATATCTATACTTATGATAAATATAGATATACCCGACGGGGGAGCGGTGGCGCTCCCTAGGTCCGACTGATATATGCTCTTAATGTAAAGATGTGATTATTCTATGTATATTCACTAATTTTTCTATGTATTCAAAATATTTCAGATGCAATCTTGACAAAGTATGATGGTACTCCCCACGCAGGTTCTATCAAAGAGAAACCAATTTCGGATGGGCTAGCGGCGGTCATAAACAGTGCGAAAGATTGGAACGGTCATCGCCAAAACCGGAACAAAAACTAAACGATCAAGTCAAATAAAATAAAAACTTTAAAAAAATAAACTTTAAAAAAATGTTTTCATATTTTTAATAACGTTAGTAAACTTGATAACGTGTAACTGCGATAATAATTTAATAAATGTTGATCTATTTTTAAACAAAAAATTAATCAAATGATTGAGCCAGATGACACGCATGTCTCAGGCTGGTTGAGGCACCTGATCCGAGCCAGATAAGTTGCTTGATCCGAGCCAGATATAGTGCCTAATCCGAGCCTGGTAAGGTGCCTGATCCGGGCCAGATATAGTGCCTGATCCGAGCCGGATACGGAGCCTGACCCGGGTCTGATAAGAAGCCTGATCCGGGCCAGATAAGTTGCTTGATCCGGGCCTGATCAGAGCCTGATAAGGTGCCTGATCTGGACCTGAACATGCAAAAGCGTTACATCCCTGATCAGGGCCGGACTAAATTTGCCTGACCCGGCCCGGATTTGCTATTGTGGCAGCCTGATCCGGTCCGGATTTCACCCTGAACAAATTTCTGCTCGGGTATATTTATCAAAAGTATAGATATATTCGACCAGGGAAAAGTGAGCGATATACCCGAGCAAAAATCTAATCAGGCTGCCTGAGGATCCATCAGGCCCGGATCAGGGATCAGTAAGGCGCCCTGATCAGGCACGCCTGATTTGAGCCAGACAAGGGCCTGAGCAGGGATCAATAAGGCGCCCTGATCAGGCACGCCTGATTTACGCCGGATAGAAGCCTGATCAGGCATCAATAAGACGCCCTGATCAGGCACGCCTGATTTGCGCCGGATAGGAGCCTTATCAGGCATCAATAAGGCGCCCTGATCAGGCACGCATGATTTGCACCGGATAGGAGCCTTATCAGGCATCGATAAGGCACCCTAGTCAGGCACGCCTGATTTGCGCTGGATAGAAGCCTTATCTCGCTTGAAGCTCGTCACTTCGTAACCTCTCCTCTCTAGGACTCGACAGCGCCTCTGTCGGTGAAGCCTCACGAAATATTTTGACAGCTGCACACGCAGGCACGCGAAATATGTGAAAACAATGGTTAT
Source organism: Ophion obscuratus (assembly GCA_964007375.1). Lineage (NCBI taxonomy): Eukaryota > Metazoa > Arthropoda > Insecta > Hymenoptera > Ichneumonidae > Ophion > Ophion obscuratus. The sequence continues at coordinate 36,884,721 of OZ023314.1, forward strand.
CAACCGAAAGTGCCTGTCGTCAAAATTTATTTCAAAATATTTTTTTATCATAAATAAATATTTGTTTTTTTTTTGTATTATTGTTATATGGAATCAAAACTTTTGTATATAATAAGGGCAGCCAGTCCCGTATTATATATGTAAAAGAAAGCGCAACAGCCACGCCGTAGCTACATCGACACATCCCGTTCGGTTCATCAATTTCTCCCGAAGAAAGGCAAACCCTTCAATAATGTGCAGTGCATACAAAATCTCAGGTAAAGTATATTTGCGATTATACTGTGGATTATCTACACATGAACAGTGATAATGTATAAAATACGACTTGATGGGCGAAGACTATACGGTGTAGCTTAACCTTACTATGTCACTTTCGCACCATTTGTATATTTAGTGTAATATATTTCTATCAAGAAAAAATGTTCCACAGTACAAACATACGTATATGTACATAAATGTACTCATACATACGTGCAAGGACCAGATGACGAGAAATAATTGCACAAATTGCATTTTGTACCGTCGAACATTTTTTTCTCAATAATATATATATATACAACACTATATATATACAAATGATGCGAGAACGACAAAAAGAGATTGAGCTACGCCACTACGAGGTACACCATTTTAAAATAATTATTAATTATTTAACTATCTCAAGAGGATATTTCTGTCGGAGCATCTTATCTTATCAGGCATCGATAAGGCACCCTGGTCAGGCACGCCTGATTTGCGCCAGATAGAAGCCTTATCTCGCTTGAAGCTCGTCACTTCGTAACCTCTCCTCTCTAGGACTAGACAGCGCCTCTGTCGGTGAAGCCTCACGAAGTATTTTGACAGCTGCACACGCAGGCACGCGAAATATGTGAAAACAATGGTTATCAACCGAAAGTGCCTGTCGTCAAAATTTATTTCAAAATATTTTTTTATCATAAATAAATATTTGTTTTTTTTTGTATTATTGTTATATGGAATCAAAACTTTTGTATATAATAAGGGCAGCCAGTCCCGTATTATATATGTAAAAGAAAGCGCAACAGCCACGCCGTAGCTACATCGACACATCCCGTTCGGTTCATCAATTTCTCCCGAAGAAAGGCAAACCCTTCAATAATGTGCAGTGCATACAAAATCTCAGGTAAAGTATATTTGCGATTATACTGTGGATTATCTACACATGAACAGTGATAATATATAAAATACGACTTGATGGGCGAAGACTATACGGTGTAGCTTAACCTTACTATGTCACTTTCGCACCATTTGCATATTTAGTGTAATATATTTCTATCAAGAAAAAATGTTCCAGAGTACAAACATACGTATATGTACATAAATGTACTCATACATACGTGCAGGGACCAGATGACGAGAAATAATTGCACAAATTGCATTTTGTACCGTCGAACATTTTTTTCTCAATAATATATATATATACAACACTATATATATACAAATGATGCGAGAACGACAAAAAGAGATTGAGCTTCGCCACTACGAGGTACACCATTTTAAAATAATTATTAATTATTTAATTATCTCAAGAGGATATTTCTGTCGGAGCATCTTATCTTATCAGGCATCGATAAGGCACCCTAGTCAGGCACGCCTGATTTGCGCCGGATAGAAGCCTTATCTCGCTTGAAGCTCGTCACTTCGTAACCTCTCCTCTCTAGGACTAGACAGCGCCTCTGTCGGTGAAGCCTCACGAAATATTTTGACAGCTGCACACGCAGGCACGCCAAATATGTGAAAACAATGGTTGTCAACCGAAAGTGCGTGTCGTCAAAATTTATTTCAAAATCTTTTTTTATCATAAATAAATATTTATGTTTTTTTTGTATTATTGTTATATAGAATCAAAACTTTTGTATATAATAAGGGCAGCCAGTCCCGTATTATATATGTAAAAGAAAGCGCAACAGCCACGCCGTAGCTACATCGACACATCCCGTTCGGTTCATCAATTTCTCCCGCAGAAAGGCAAACCCTTCAATAATGTGCAGTGCATACAAAATCTCAGGTAAAGTATATTTGCGATTATACTGTGGATTATCTACACATGAACAGTGATAATATATAAAATACGACTTGATGGGCGAAGACTATACGGTGTAGCTTAACCTTACTATGTCACTTTCGCACCATTTGTATATATAGTGTAATATATTTCTATCAAGAAAAAATGTTCCACAGTACAAACATACGTATATGTACATAAATGTACTCATACATACGTGCAAGGACCAGATGACGAGAAATAATTGCACAAATTGCATTTTGTACCATCGAACATTTTTTTCTCAATAATATATATATATACAACACTATATATATATACAAATGATGCGAGAACGACAAAAAGAGATTGAGCTACGCCACTACGAGGTATACCATTTTAAAATAATGATTAATTATTTCATTATCTCAAGAGGATATATCTGTCGGAGCCTATATCGCTCACTTTTCGCTGGTCGAATATATATATACTTATGATAAATATAGATATACTCGACAGGGGATGGGTGGCGCTCCCTAGGTCCGACTGATATATGCTCTTAATGTATGGGCTAGCGGCGTAATGGATGGGCTAGCGGCGGTCATAAACAGTGCGAAAGATTGGGACGGTCATCACCAAAACCGGAACAAAAACTAAACGATCAGGTCAAATAAAATAAAAACTTAAACTTTAAAAAAATGTTTACACATTTTTAATAACGTTAGTAAATTTGATAACGTGTAACTGCGATAATAATTTAATAAATTTTGATCTATTTTTAAACAAAAAATTAATCAAATGATTGAGCCAGATAACACGCTGGACTGAGACACAAGTCTCAGGCTGGATGAGGCACCTGATCCGAGCCCGATAAGTTGCATGATCCGAGCCAGATATAGTGCCTAATCTGAGCCTGGTAAGGTGCCTGATCCGGGCCAGATAAAGTGCCTGATCCAAGCCGGATACGGAGCCTGACCCGGGTCTGATAAGATGCCTGATCCGGGCCAGATAAGTTGCTTGATCCGGGCCTGATAAAGCGCCTGATCAGAGCCTGATAAGGTGCCTGATCCGGACCTGAATATGCAAAAGCGTTACATCCCTGATCAGGGCCGGACTAAATTTGCCTGACCCGGCCCGGATTTGCTATTGTGGCAGCCTGATCCGATCCGGATTTCACCCTGAACAAATTTCTGCTCGGGGAGAGGAGAGGTTACGGATTGACGAGATTCATGCGAGATAAGGTTTCTATCCGGCGCAAATCAGGCGTGCATGACTAGGGTGCCTTATCGATGCCTGATAAGGCTCAAATCCGGCGCAAATCAGGCGTGCCGGATCAGAGCGCCTTATTGATCCCTGCTTAGGCCCCTGTCTGGCGCAAATCAGGCGTGCGTGATCAGAGCGCCTTATTGATCCCTGCTCAGGCCCCTGTCTGGCTCATATCAGGCGTGCCTGATCAGGGCGCCTCATTGATCCCTGATCCGGGCCTGATGGATCCTCAGGCAGCCTGATTAGATTTCTGCTCGAGAGGGGTCTAGAGGGGAGTCCAAGGGGCAAAGGGGTCCCTTGTGGGGGCGGAGCCCAAACAATGCTGAAAGAATTAGATTTTAAGTGAACAAAAATATCAAAATTCGTACAATCTCATATTTTCGTTTAACGTTGTCGCTCAACGGAACGATTAACACTGATCACAAACGTTTCAAAAGATAATTTTGTCTTTGTAGCAAAACCATAATAATGTACATGTACTTACCTCGGTTCGAGTACCTGTAATACATTCGTAGAAATCGAAATACCAAATCACATCACAACAACACACACATACATTCAATCAAACCCACACAGACACCATTTTCGCCAATTTCCAATCTCGTCTTTGAAATGACACATTTTGACAAACGTTCAACAAGGGCAGGGGTGAGAGGGAAGTCACCGCGCCGTTCTTTCTATGGCATCGTGCTCAGGAGAGCTTTTTTGACAAATCCCCCTACCTCCCACTTCCAGAGTGCATATGTGTGTGTGTGTTATTTTTATTCATTTAAAATCTAGTTTCTTTTCTGGATTGGTGGGGCTCCGCCCGCCCAACCCCCACCCCTTGAGCCCGCTAGGGCGGTTTCACCCCTTTGGACCCCTCGCCGGTTTTCGGGTTCGTTATTCTGCGACACATTTTTTCAAACTTCAAAACCCCCTCACTTTTTACGGGGGGGGGGGGGGGGGGGTGACCGCCGATTTCTCTTCACCATCGTGTTCAGGGGGTGATTTTCTATAAATCCACCCCCTCCGAGGTGGGTGTTATTTTGTAAACATTTACCAACTCGCTATCTATATAGTTTAAAACATACATTCATATTATCAGGAAAAAATACAATATATTCAGGCAGATTATAATTAAAGCTAGTCACATTCTTTTATTTGAAATATTTACAGAAGAGCTTTTATATAAATGCAAAAGCGAATGCATTGTTCCATAATGTTGTTTTAGAAAATAAATTGTATTTTATCAGGTTCTACCCGACATATCCAGGTAATACAAAGGGCAGAAAGATTTTAAAAGTACTTAATTAGATGCACGAGAGGTTCAGAGAAAAAGCTTCGGTCGTATTCATACCAATTTTGCTTGAGGCGGATTGTCCCTGGGACCGAGCGGTCATAAACGCTAAAAAAGGTGGCTGATATTTCGGAAAATATAAGAGAAACTCCTATTGTTCTGTTAAGAGAAGCACAATTTTTATCTCTTTGTTTGCCCGAAATTTTATCCGTTTAATATATCCTAGGCAGACAAATTTAAAAAAATGATAGGCATCATATTCTATACCTAATATATTCATTTGTACCAAAAAAAGGAATGTGCACACAGACCTTACGATAGTATACCATTCGTGAGTTATACCGAGTCGCCGTAGTGACTTATTAGTTAATTTTCATTGGAAGACAACCTTCATAGCAAGATAGCGCCGTTCATACTGATCAATAATCTTTTTACAAATTTTGTTTCAGATAGCATTTACGGCCACAACCCGAGCAGAAATTTGTTCAGGGTGAAATCCGGACCGGATCAGGCTGCGACAATAGCAAATCTGTGCCGGGTCAGGCAAATTTAGTCCGGCCCTGATCAGGGATGTAACGCTTTTGCATATTCAGGTCCGGATTAGGCACCTTATCAGGCTCTGATCAGGCGCTTTATCAGGCCCGCATCAAGCAACTTATCTGGCCCTGATCAGACATCTTATCAAACCCGGGTCAGGCTCCGTATCCGGCTCGGATCAGGCACTTTATCTGGCCCGGATCAGGCACCGTACCAGGCTCGGATCAAGCGACTTATCTGGCTCGGATCAGGTGCCTCATCCAGCCTGAGACATGCGTGTCATCTGGCTCAATCATTTGATTAATTTGGTGTTTAAAAATAGATGAACATTTATTAAATTATTATCGCAGTTACACGTTATCAAGTTGACTACCGTTATTAAAAATATGAAAACAATTTTTTAAAGTTTAAGTTTTTATTTTATTTGACTTGATCGTTTAGTTTTTGTTCCGGTTTTGGCGATGACCGTCCCAATCTTTCGCAGTGTTTATGACCGCCGCTAGCCCATCCGAAATTTGTTTCTCTTTGATAGAACCTGCGTGGGGAGTACCATCATACTTTGTCAAGATTGCATCTGAAATATTTTGAATACATAGAAAAATTAGAAAATATGCATAGAAAAAACACATCTTTACATTAAGAGCATATATCAGTAGGACCTAGGGAGCGCCACCGCTCTCCCGTCGGGTATATCTATATTTATCATAAGTATAGATATATTCGACCAGGGAAAAGTGAGTGATATAGGCTCCGACTGATATATCCTCTTAAGATAATTAATAATTAATAATTATTTAAAAATGGTGTACCTCGTAGTGGCGTAGCTCAATCTCTTTTCGTCGTTCTCGCATCATTTGTATATATATAGTGTTGTATATATATTATTGAGAAAAAAATGTTTAACGTTACAAAATGCAATTTGCGCAATTATTTCTCGTCACCTGGTCCTTGCACGTATGTATGAGTACATTTATGTACATATACGTACGTTTGTACTGTTGAATATTTTTTCTTGATACGAAATATATTACACTATATATACAAATGGTGCGAAAGTGACAAAGTGAGGTTAAGCTACGCCGCATAGTCTTCGCCCATCAAGTCGTATTTTATATATTATCACTGTTCATGTGTAGATAATCCACAGTATAATCGCAAATCAAGAGACGCGGCAGCGTCTTGACGCCAAGTAATAAAAAAAAAATTTTACGCCACTGATCGATGCCACCGATCTCGACGCCATTGACCGACTGACGACACGCCGCGACTCTTTATACAGTAAGTTGGGCTCTAGCAGACGACGTTTTAACTTTGTTCCGATATTATGCGAAAACGCGGCAACAAATCGAAAATCTAATGACAGTTTACCAATGTAATGTGATTTTTTCCTATCGATTTTGTTCGGGCTGTTTTTCGATTTGTCCACTCAATCTCGGGATCTCATAATTTACGGCCGAATTTTCGGGTGACTTTTTACCCCAAAAATTTTTCAACACTCGCCCATTGTCTTTCATTTAATGAAATAAAGTCGTTGGCTCATATCGTAAACATAACACATACGCCGTTCTGTGAATTGATTAACACTTTAGCGCAACAGGCACAGCAACGCCACCGCTCTCTCGAACGGCACGAGTCGAACTACACCCTGCTTGCAATATATATATATATATATATGTATTCTAATACAGTCGCTTTGACAGCTCGAGTAACCAAACACGGTTAGTCGAGCGTGGATGTGAAAAAAAAAAACAAACGGCTCTTATTAGAGCCAAAAATTTATTTAACAAAGGTTCACGTCGTTCAAATTTAGGTGTGGATTATTTATTTGATCCTAACATACGTATATTAGCCGTGGCGCTCGCGCGGAAACCGTCGGAGAGACAGCGAGGACGATACGCAAATAGATACAGAGTAAGTTAAAAACAAGAATGTGCTCATTTCTTTCACTTGCTTATATAAAATCATTAAAAAATTTGCAGACAGACGTGCATGTGTAGCTTCTGTGTGCCCTGAGAGCATAACCTAGCTTCTATATGTCATTACCAATTTGTGTGTTCATAACCTCGTTCCATTAACATTTTATGAACATATCTTCAAAATTTTCTGAACAGAATCTTGTCATAGACGATGAAGTTTTTTTTTTTGTAGAAAATGCATTCGGCTCTGTAGAATTTATATTGACGCAGAGCTTGACAATTATTTTGCCTGAAATATTATTCATCGCTGAAAAATCTCTCATAAGAAATAAAGGCTTTGTGCAACACGATATATAAACCTAGATCCCCTACGGCGTCCAATAGAACATGTAAAATAGAACGCCATTACACGACCATTCCAAGTTCTTGCGAATTTTGTTCATACGAACCCGTGATCAAACATACAGGTATCGAATAGGCAGCCTAATTAACATACATGCGATGCAATCGACACCTGTATATTTGATCACGGGTTCATACGAATAAAATTGGTGTGAACCTGTGATTGTCTCGTAATCGTGTTCTAGGACAACACCTAATGTTTGGCTCGATCTCACAGACTCAAGCCTGACAGCGCTTTCATATGCCTCGCCATTCTTTTCATACTGTGGTGATCACCATATTTCATTGTTGCGGCTGCACAATCTATGTCTACATGGAACGATGATAGTCCGCCATCTCCGAGAAATCTTCGAGTGCCACACCTGCATCGAAGACTTTCCTTGGTTATGTCGTTCAACGCCTTGAAGTTTATCGTTCCAAGTGCGCTCAATGTGTCAAATACTATGGAAAGCCAAACTTCAGATACTCCATGTCACTCGATGCCTCGAATCGAGCAACATTTGGGCATGAAACCCTTTTCCGGTACGGAGAGCGACAACGAAACCTTATGACATTTTTCCAGCTTGACATAACATAAAAATGATTAAAACATGAAGTTTAGCATTTTTCATAAAATGAAAAGGCCTTAGAACTATTGTGCCATCTGGCCAAGGAAGGCCAGATTGTGAATGATTGTGCGCTTTTTAATGTTAACATGAAAGTGTGATTGAAGCTGCATATTTCATGTGTTACGTGATTATCGGCTATTATGTAAATTTAAAATAAGATGATTGTCAACAAAACCTTTTTTTTTGTCAGACCGGCTTTAGTTTTAATTTACTGTAAAACAACCTAAGATTTCTTGAATAAAAATCCTGAAACTGAGTATAAATGTGTGATAATAATTTCTCTAATTTCTATTGTGCCAAATTAAATATGGTTAATGAAACTGAATTGATTACATTTATCAAATATTTGAAACGTAGGGACCCTCAAACTTTTATTAATAGTCACATATAGGTGACTGGGTAAAAAAAATTATTTTACATTTTTTAGTACATTAAATAAAAGCTTGTCTAAAAGAAAAGTTTTTTTTATATACAAATTTTCCGTACCAATCTGACTGTGTTAAATGAAAAAAAAGAAAAACCGCGTTTCGAAAATATATGGTTCTGCACTTTAAGGTATTTCTTTCACGAACCCGAATATTTAACAAATAACTGATTTTCGTCTATTATTTTTACACGGTGTTTACATTCCTTTATTCAACCGAATTCATTTTGAACGATAAATGTCAATTGTCTAAAAGAAAGAAAAAAAAGATGAGTTCTCTTTGAAAATGAGCTTTATTGAAAGTATGGCCCGGCCACGGTGACCATTGGCATTGAGATATGTGTGCCATTAAGCCTTCATGCGACGTTGGCTCGCTCCACCTCTCCGTTTCGTCGCCGGGAGAAAAACTGACGTCTTCATTTACATAAAAGTCAATATTTAATAAATGCCGTAGACGGATCATTTAATTTTTGGGTGACAATTTTGGTAATATACTGAATGATTTGACATTTTTTCATAACATCCTTAACATTTTTTACACTATTCTGTGTGTAAAACTGCCGATCGGCATGAGTCTAGGCATCTTCTTATGTAAAAACTGTTTGTTGAATTCAAATTTAAAATTAAATTATGAAATTAAAAATTCAATTCAAAATTATTAAAATCAAATATTAAAATTTGAAGGGTGCATTCAGTATATGTAACGAATCCACTATATAAATTTGAACAAATGGTAACATTTGATCATTTGACCCGAAGCTTCTTAACGATATAAGGAAAGACGTGTATTCTTGAGCAGCCTCCAGCAGGGTAAATGTGACGCGTTATCCAAGTGCATCCGGTTTTTGTTTACAATGAACAAATCGATTTGCATTCCACTCGCTGAACACGCAAATAAAATAACGCAATGAAGTTGGATTTTCGTAAAATATTTGTATTGATCTCTAGTTTTTTTAATTAAAAGTTTTCTCCTGCTGCAACAAACAAAGCGCAATTCATGAAACATGGAGACGGTATATCAAAAAGTAAAACATTAAGACGTACAGACTTGGGCGTAATTCTATTTATAAATACGAATATGAATTTATTCACATCGTGATTTTCATGTGAATATAAATACAAATGTATTCATACTTCACTTTTTGTATTCACATGCATGCATACAAATACAATATTCACAAAAAAGTGAATATTTACAAAAAATCCTGTGAATTAAAAAAAATACACATCAAAATCTGTGAATGCAAATGTATTCATAAAAAATTGTAAATACAAAAAAATTCACAAAATAAGTTGTGAATTTTTTCATATTTAAGACAAATTAAAATCAAATTCACAATAATTAGATTAAAATTTACACCATTAGTGAGTTCGTACGCATTTTGAGAGAAAACATTGCCTCGAGGCAAAGAAATTTTTGCACAAAACTTTTTGTTCGAAAATTCCTTTGCCTCAACACAATGGTTTCTCTCAAAATACATAAGAACTCACTTGTGGCGTAAATTTTAATATAATTGTCGTGAATTCGATATTAATTTTCTTCAACTTGAGGAAATTCACAACTCATTTTGTGAATTTTTTCATATTTATGATGTAATATTTGGAACTCACTTTTTTTGCAAAAATTTCTTCGCCTCGACGCAATATTTTCTCTCAAAATACGTAAGAACTCACATTTGGTGTAACGTGAGTTCTTACGTATTAATCGAATACGTTTTAATCTAATCATTGTGAATTTGATTTTAATTTGTCTTAAATACGAAAAAATTCTCAACTTATTTTGTGAATTTTTTTGTATTTACAATTATTTGTGAATACAGTAGAACCTCGATTATCCGAACCAATTGGGACCGAGACTAGTTCGGATAATCAAAAGTTCGGATAATCGAAACGTGGGTTATTTGTGACGAGATCATAAACAACAACCTTTTACATAAAAACAGTACAGTGTATACATAAAAACAGTACATGTCAAATTTTAATATATATATATGTACTGCTTTTATGTACATACATATATCAGGTGTTAAAATATATATATATATATATATATATATATATATATATATATATATATTAAACAGCTGAAAAAAGTCGAATGCCTTTTTTAATATATTTTTTATAAAATCGTCCATTTTTAATTGACGAACGGCCGTAACGCGTTTTTGAGCGGCTAAGTCTCGCAGCCGTTTGAGAAGAAGTTGCGTTGGGTTGCTCATTGTTGCTCACGGCAGTGGCAGCGAGCAACAATGTATCTTGCGCGCCAACATTCGGATAATTGAGCGTTCGGATAAACTAAGCCATCGTTCGGATAATTGAGGGTTCGGATAATCGAGGTTCTACTGTATTCCCAATTTTTTTCTGTGAATTTATTTGTACACGTTCAGAATATTTGTAAATACAATTGTATTTGTATGCATGCATGTGAATACAAATAAGCGAACTATGAATAAATATTTCACTAATAGGCGTTTGTAAATCACCCTGCAAATACGTCGATTTAATAGTGGAAGGGACTGAAGACTTAAAAAAAAATATTTATAGCATTTGGTAATATACAAGTTTTCAGAAACGACGTGTCCTGTTTTTTTAACTATCTGTTTAAATCTTACCCTTTTAGAATCTTTGAAAAAGTGAAAAAAAAATAATACCAAGTAATGAAAAGATATTTGAATTCACTCCTCTTTGAACTGGCGCAGAACGAAAAAAAGATTTTTCCTCTTTCAAAAAGATATGAAATCCCCTTTAAAAACTTTTAAAAAGTAAAAAAAGAACGTCAAGTAACAAAATACCCCCGAAAACATTATTGCTTGTTTGATCATATACAAAATTCTGATTTATCTTGAAATATTTTTTAATTTTATTTAACGAATGCTTTTATTATATTTTTTCAATTAAAATGTACAAAAAAAGTGAAATAACTTTTTATAAAGTAGCCAAGCAAGTTTACTAAAAACGTAAACAAAATTGTTAAACCTTAGAACTAATGTTTTCCTAAATATTTCATTTTTATTTAAAAAATCACATTACTATTATAACAAAAAATTGGTATTACAATTATATAAAAATACAACGTATTTACCACACAAGTACACTGGAAATGCTGTGCAACGACTTGGCGTGCATGGTTAAGAAAAATAGCTCGGCGAAGGATTTCGTCTTTCCGACTACTTAACTCTCAGGTTGGAAAAACATAGACTGCTGCAATTTGTTATGTAACTGGAAATCAAATTTCGTGATCCCGCAAAGTATGGATCAAATCAGTGATGTTCCCTTAGACGACACAATACGTTAAATCTTTTTTTTTATGCATAATTTAATACGATATATAAAAGTATATTCTTTCTTCTCTATCAGACAACTTTATACATTACATGAAATATATTTCGTATATACTTTTATGTATTGATCCGTCTGTTTGTGTATTGTATCCGTCTCTAAGCCACAGCATCGGCAATTTTAAAATTCGAATTACGGTGCCGTCGTTTTGCTGGTGAAAAACGAAATATCTGAGTATCTCTCCTGATATTCATTGCTCTATATTCGATGGTTTTTCCGAGTACAGTCGAATATTCGTCAATAGTGGATATAACGGAGCTCTGACACGGTCACGTGAATTGTGTGGACCGATATATACACCGATAACACTATATATCAATGTTATCTTGTCCGAATCACACTAGCGCAAGGTGCAGGAAATCGCATTGTTAATAACACTGGCAGTTGATGCGTTGTTACAGGTTATATATATATTGTGTATCTTCCCGAGCTATTTCTCTTAACCATGCACGCCAAGTCGTTGCACAGCATTTCCAGTGTACTTGTGTGGTAAATACGTTGTATTTTTATATAATTGTAATACCAATTTTTTGTTATAATAGTAATGTGATTTTTTAAATAAAAATGAAACATTTAGGAAAACATTAGTTCTAAGGTTTAACAATTTTGATTACGTTTTTAGTAAACTTGCTTGGCTACTTTATAAAAAGTTATTTCACTTTTTTTGTACATTTTAATTGAAAAAATATAATAAAAGCATTCGTTAAATAAAATTAAAAAATATTTCAAGATAAATCAGAATTTTGTATATGATCAAACAAGCAATAATGTTTTCGGGGGTATTTTGTTACTTGGCGTTCTTTTTTTACTTTTTAAAAGTTTTTAAAGGGTATACTTTACCTGAGATTTTATATGCACTGCACTTTATTGAAGGGCTTGCCTTTCTTCGAGAGAAATTGATGAACCGAACGAGTTGTGTCGATGTAGCTACGGCGTGGCTGTTGCGCTTTCTTCTACGTATATAATACGGGACTGGCTGCCCGTATTATATACAAAAGTTTTGATTCCATATAACAATAATGCAAAAAAATTGACATAAATATTTATTTATCATAAAAAAGATTTTGAAACAAATTTTGACGATACGCACTTTCAGTTGATAACCATTGTTCTCATATATTTCGCATGCCTGCGTGTGCAGCTGTCAAAATATTACGTGAGGCTTCGCCGACAGAGGCGCTCTCTAGTCCTAGAGAGGAGAGGATACAGAGTGACGAGCTTCATGCGAGATAAGGCTTCTATCCGGCGCAGATCAGGCGTGCCTGACTAGGGTGCCTTATTGATTCCTGATAAGGCTTCTATCCGGCGCAAATCATGCGTGCCTGATCAGGGCGCCTTATTGATGGCTGATAAGGCTCCTATCTGGCGCAAATCAGGCGTGCCTGATCAGGGCGCCTTATTAATGCCTGATCAGTCTCCTATCCGGCGCAAATCAGGCGTGCCTGATCAGAGCGCCTTATTGATCCCTGCTTAGGCCCCTGTCTGGCGCAAATCAGGCGTGCCTGATCAGGGCGCATCATTGATCCCTGCTCAGGCCCCTGTCTGGCTCAAATCAGGCGTGCCTGATCAGGGCACCTTATTAGTCCCTGATCCGGGCCTGATGAATCCTCAGGCAGCCTGATTAGATTTCTGCTCGGGAACCGTGTACAACGTGAGGACACCTTTTTCGATGACATTTTCAACCGTTTAAAAAATGTGAAGCAATTTTCGTTTAAAAAATAATTTTCTATTCTTCATGAGATCTTTGATTTGACATAAAAAAATCAGACTGATTAGCGTATTTTAAACCTCGAAAAAATTGCGAAAACCATTGAGCCGACCATTTGGATTGGGAGATAATGGGTTTTGAAATTGCAACCTTTAACACTGCAGGGTCTGCATTGACTGAAAGTCAGGTCACATAATTCGTCGTACCATTTTATTGTGTCTATAAATTTTGAAAACAAATTATGTTTAGATAGCAAACTAGTTCGGGAAAGAGTAAAAAAAGTTTGGATTGCCGTTATATTCAGTTTTGCTAAAAACGTTCAGTAAAGACAGAATAATTATCCGTAAAAAATATTTGTCCTCTATAATAGGAAGAAACATAGCAACGACGCAGGACAGTATTGTTGAATATTTTGAGAAAAAAATAATAATTATCATGTTCTTAAAGTTAAAAACTTTTATCATAAAAAAAATATTTGCATTATAAATATTAAAATTTTATATTATTTATGTTATCTTCATTGACAAATAAAATTGTTGATCAATTCATAACGAATTAAAAACATTGTTCGATTAAAAATGACTTCCAAATAAAAATTTGTGTTGCAGTATTATTTTAAATATGCCGCGCAAACTTACGTCATTGGATACGTGGAACGATGTGGGTTACCATATGTATTCTTATTATGGGGAACAAATATTTTTTTACGGAAAATGATTCAGTCTCAATTTCAATGCAGACCCTGCACTGTTAAAAGTTGCAATTTTAAAACCCATTATCTACCAATCTAAATAGTCGACTGTTTTGTAATTTCACTCAAACTTGCATAATAATATGAACAATGTCTGGTTAAAATTTGAACAAAATCTATAGAAATCAAGAGCGCACGCTCGGTCTACCTTAAAATGTTTAAGAAGCGTTCCGTTGATACGATAAACAATTATCTTCATTAATTGAAAGGTTCCTTCCTATTCAGTGCTAGTTTAAAATAAAAATAATAAATATGTCAACGTTGATCTCATTGATGTTGTAGATTGATTATATAGGAATATACCATTTTTACGTAAATAATAATTAACAGTGCCATACTAGAGTGAAGTAATTTGAAAGTATCTTAATACGTGTTTTTCAATTTAAAAAAGTGATCACATTGCATGCACTGTGTGTTATTTGGATGTGTTACAACTGACTTCCAGCCCTGTTACAACCACCGCTGACATGGGTACGGTTGTAATAGTGGCACATTTTTTACAAAACGAACTTTATCTCATATCCTTTAAGGTTGGATGGGGTTAAGCCGTCGGTGGTGAAGTACAATGGGAGCGCCCTATGCTTATGCACGAAGCCGATTAACTGTTGCCAACTGTTGGCTTTGAATTAATCCTCATATTAAAAGTGCGTTTTCGAACGATTTTTCTACATGTATTTGGAAAAAAATGCATTTTTGAACATTCGGTGATTACATTAAGTGTTTTCATTACTTTATATAATTAGTTTCTATAACTTTGTCTCACGCAATTCACGCAAAACGAATTGGCGTCGTCGTAAATCGTGGTATATCATAATGCACAGGTTGGCAGGTGTGTCGCGAAATTAGAACCATATGCGCCCCATATGTTCGTAACCTCAATATCGGCCCAAGGAGCTACCAAAAATAAATATCGGTCCGAGAATAAAACATTCCGCTGGAAAGAATAAGTGTGTCCTAAAGCTGTCTATAATCTCGAAGGTAACAGAAAATTTAACCATTTTCCATGATTCTAAAAATATATTTTATTTATGAAAACAAATTCGCGCTATTTTATTTTTGCCTAGAAATGTCTAGAAATGTATCATTTTTGAACATAGTTATTAATTATAACATAGTTATCAAATTAGTATTAAGCAATTATTACTAATTAAGCGAATAAGTACCAATAATATTAGTTGTTAATTATCCTAATCAAGGAGTTTCAGGTTCCCGGGCATAATCACCGATTACCGATAAGATAGGTAGCATTTGTGCCGTCTACGACGTTGCCATGAATGCACAGTCTAATATTTTGTGTACTTGATTTTGGAACAAATTCGCTATCAATAACATTAATAATTGTACAATGGTACTGTGAATCCTCATTTTCACGGTACCAAGGCTTAATCCAATAATTAGTCGAACCGTACCTATTTTTTCAACTCCGTGGTAACATTCACTTAGCAGATATTAATAATGTACTGAAAAATGATCGGAAGTTTTCCATAAGCATAATGTAATTAGCCCACGAAGAACGTAGAGTTGCCAATTTTTTTTCTAAAAAACGGTACTGTGGATCGTATTCAAATTGCACAAGATAATCAGCAAAGATGTGATAAAGGTCCAGAAAAAATATCAGCTCGGTGGTAATATGTTGGTTTAACCCCATAACAACAAATGAAATACAAATCTAAATATCTCGAATCACTACCAAATATTTGCTAGTGATTTGAGATATTTACATTTGTATAATCGATACTGACCTTGAATGACCTTGAACGACTTTGAGCCCCGAATTTTTTTATGCGGCTTGAGCTGCACCACAAGATGGTTGGAAAAATGTACCATTCTATTTTAAAAAGTGAAGGCGTCCTTCATTATGCGTCAGCACCTCCACCGAAATAAAAAAAAATTGATCGCATTTGATGGCCCCCTTCACACCGTACAACTTCTGTGTGGAACATTTTTTGTGACGTCTATAATCACCGAGTTATTTCGGGTGGCAGAGATAAGAGGGACACCCTGTGTGTATATATATATATATATATATATAATATAATATATACCTTTCTGACCGTCATATTTTTTATTTGGCTGAAATTTTTTTTATGGATTCTATATCGAAAAAAATAATATACCTATTCGAGGATTTTTTTTTTTTTTTTAGATAGAGGGGGTTGAAAATTTGAGAGTTTCGTGATTTTTGCCTTGGAGACTCATTTTCAAACACTCATAACTCCGGTTCTTTTTAAGCTAGAGTAAACTTTTTTTTTCATTTTGAAGATAATAAAATAAATTTTAAGAAAAATTATATACAAACAAAATTATAAACAATTTCATATTGTTATTAACAATTTAAATGTTTAAATCAATTTTTAACTATGGTCCCCAAAATTTAACGATTATTTAATACAACCATTGTATTCTACGTCAAATTTTCTATAAAAAACATGTTTTTAATTAACGGAGAATCTATTATTACTGGGAGAGATACATTAATTTATCTAGCGCGGCACGTTGTATCGGCGCGCGGGCACCTCTGCACGCCTCTCCTTCTAACCCTACATCGTTTTTCTCAATAACATTAATGGTTATCAAAATAATAACATGTTAGTAAATGAAAAAACATATTTATTTTTATTTTTAAACAAGACTTATAATCAACTTAATGTCTATTTAAAGACTTTTACAATTGTTGTTTTATCATTTAATGAAAATATTTTTGCTTCTAGTCTCTGAAGAGAGATCGGTATCATAGAATGGAATTGTAAAGTGCCTTTTATTGTTAAAGCTTTTTGAAATCGTTCTGACAATATTTGTTCTTCCTTATCATACTCATCATTAGTTGAATAACGACACGTTATGCTTTGCAAAGCCAAAGAGTTGCCCAAGTGAATAATTCGTGGGGTGTTCGAATAGGATCATTTATCCTTTGAAGACTAGCTCTAGCAGCAAGTCGTTTTAACGTCCCACCTATTCCATCGCATGGTCCCTTGCCATGAGACGTAGGGAAAAAATGCCATTCGGCTGATATTCCAAAATCTTCTACATGATGAGTAAGATTAATAAAGTTTTTCTTGTTTTTGTACTGTGCGCTTGCACCGTCCGAAAAATATATTAATTTATTAACACCTTTCAAATTCGTCTTCATAAATTCTACAAGTTGTTGTTGAAAAAGATGAACTGCAACTGTGTTATGATGCAAGCATTCAGAAATGCAAACAAAACTTTTGACCTTTAATTCATCTTTTTCGTCTTTATAGTAAATTGAGAATGGATGCACAGTTGCTTGATCATTATTCCAGTGCACACCTTGTATGGAATTTTGTAAAACAAATGCATAATTTTCGCTAAAATCACATATAACAATACATTCATTTTTCATTAAGTTTTTTTTCTTCAAGTCCAAGAATTCCATTCGTTTTTTGACCAAAAAAGAATGAATCAGCAATTTTTTTAAGCCATTGCTTAGAAGTTGTAAAAAATCATCTACACTAGATATCAAAGTTTGTAGTGAAGTTCTATCTATTGTGACCCACTGTTTGTATTTCACATTTTCGATGAATTTGTTATCGAAAATTTGTTGTAATTCTTCAATAATATTATCTACACCGGGGCACTCATCACATAATCCCAAAAAACAATTAGTAGATTGAATATCACACGTCATACGATCCAAATAATCATGATAATTAGTTATTGGTCTTTTGGAGTCAACTGTGATACATTTCAAATTCGCTCCATCTATCATGAGTTTAATATTTTCATGTATCGGACACACACACACCGAATGAGTGCCACTGGCTCCTGCCAGTATACAACGTTTTGGTCGTATGCTGGCAAACTTTGAAAAACTACACTTCATTTTCGGATACTCTTTTTTAAATAGTTCATACAATTCTTTTAAATTATTCAAAATCAGCCGTTTTTGCATCTGTATTTTGTGACCATCCACTATCACGGAGACGAAATCTTTTTTACCGGGCATAATTTGTGTGTGCTCATCAGATTGATAGAAGTTCATTATACTGTTAATAACATCCACTTCTAAAGATGGATGACAGGAGTTATGAGTGTTTGAAAATGAGTCTCCGAGGCAAAAATCACGAAAATCTCTAATTTTCAACCCCCTCTATCTAAAAAAAAAAAATCCTCAAATAGGTATATTATTTTTTTCGATATAGAACTCATAAAAAAAAATTCAGCCAAATAAAAAATGTGTCGGTCAGATTTTGCCTCAATCTGTCCGGTTTGTAAAAGAATTACCCATATATATATATTACCGAGAATATCCGAAGTAGATTATATGTTTTTCTTGCTCTGAGGAAGTATGTACATTTGTTTTCTTTTTGATTATTACTCTGCAGATATTAATGTTGTTCATTATGTGAATGAAGCAAATAGCACTCTCAAAGTACAAATGAAAATGCAAGTTATTTAATTGCATATATTTTATTTATAAAACATGATAATTTGTACGTAACATACAAAAACAAAAATTTATAAAACATAAGTAGTATGCACCATAACTCTTCCGCGAGATATCCAAATTCAACTACTTGACGACCTGAAAAAATGTACTTTTCCGTTGTATCCACGACTTTTTTTCGATGCGAGATATTTTCCCGCCACTCTTTCCTTTTTCGAAAAATAAACTCTCCTTTGTCAATGCCGTGTTCGCACCGAATATTGTGTAGCTCCATTTGCAGATAACCGTCGTAAACTCATGTACCAACAACAATTCAACCGGCGAGTACAGAGAGGTTAGGGTTGCTATTCGGTGGCGACGAATATACATATATACAATGTTGAAAAATGCAGCGCTGTCAGATCAACGTCGTACCAGGAAACTTGTATATACAGGGTGCGGCGCCAAAATCCGGAAAAAGTACAATTTGAATTTCCCGCCGTTCTATACCACTTCGATAGGTCGCGATTGGCGTCGACATAGCTTGACGCATGTACTAAACATTCGTAACTTCGAAACAGTCGCAATGTTGAAACCAAGTGCGGAGTATAATCGAAGAGCCGCGATTATCGACAGTTTTCGCGCTGGGCGCTCAGCGACAGAAATCATTCGATTCATCGAGTACCCAAGATTGACTGTGTATGATGTTGTCGCGAAGTATAACGAGTCGGAGAAGTTCAACAAAGGTTTTGCAACAACGGCGAGGTGTTCCAGAACGAAATTTCCGGCGAATGTGCACGTACTAAGTGTTGTGTCCAGTGAGGGTGATGTCATGCCATCTAATTTCTGTAAACAAAGGGGAAAATGTCACTATAGAAGTTCATTTGCATGTTCTCATAAATGTGGTGAAGCCGTGGATGGAAACTGCCTCGTCTGAAAAGCCGTTTGTGTTCCAACAGAGCGGTGTGCCCGCGCAAGCAAGTCATTTGGTGCAAAATAGGTTGTCGAACAACCCCGTGAAAAATTTGCCGGCGCTTAAGATGCGGCCTACGCTTGGTACAATATTCAGCACCAACCACTAATACCCAGTGCTGGTCCTTTATACGGGCCAATGATTCGGCCATGATTCTGCTAGTGCTCATTTGCAGCTTGGCAAACCAACGAACACCCAACCTTGAGCCAAATATCGATTACCAACTGTCAGCCAACTATCGGGTCCCAGTGTTGGCCCCGAACATGGGCCAATCGGTTGATCATAGGTTTGCCAGTCTCGAATTGAAGCTCGGCACACCATCAAAGAGCCAACGCTGGGCCAATACTAATTAATGACCTTCGGCCAATTGTCGGGGCGAGCGCAGGCCCTGAGTCTGAGCCAATCGTTTGACCGTGGTTTTGCCAATGCTTATTTTTAGCATGGCAAACTGACGAATTGCCAATCTTAGCCCAACACTGGCTTTGAACGGTATAGTCCATACATATATACAAGAATGCTTTTTTACGTATATTATTAATATATATTTTTTTATTATCGCTGCACTCAATTTTCCACGTCCTGTTATAATAAAAACTCATAATTACTGTTGTCTGAAATTCACTTTATTAAAAATGAAATTGATTTATACCAAAGTTTTGTGGTGTATTAAAAAAATGCCAATTTATTATGATAGTATTAAGAAACGTCGAGTGTTAAAACGACGACAAAAATTAGAAGACTCTTTACAGCAGGTTAGGATCAGAGGCAACGAAACAAATAGACAAGTAGATAGTGAAACAAATTTGGAAACATTCCACGAACAAGTGATTGTGCATAACGATGTTGGTGAATCTAATTATTCTTTCGATGAGCAATCATCGAGCACAGAAACTTGTGAATCTGATCGATTATTGGCTAAGCGTTGGGTTGTTTTGACGGCCCTACACTGGGCGAACACTAGCCCGAATATTGCGCCAACAATATGAAGCCAACCTTAGCCCTACTATGGGCCGGTGATCACGCCAACCGTCAGCCAATGATCGTGATCTCTTTAGCCCAATGTTGGGCCAATACCCGGCCAAATGTTAGGATTTCCGGTAAGCCTACTATTGGCCAACCGTACATACCAGCGTTGGGCCGATAAGATCACTCCTACCGTGGCGCAACACTAAACCGATAGCGCTGCCGTTCATCAGCCAATGATAGAATGTGATTGGCGTGACGCTGGCTCGAGGTTCGGTCGGTTGCGTCGTTTTTCACGAGCTCAATGTTGGGCCAATACCCGGCCAACTGTTAGGATTTCCGGTAAGCCTACTATTGGCCATCCGTACATGCCAGCGTTGGGCCGAAGAGATCGCTCCTACCATGGCGCAACACTAAGCCAGTACTGCTGTCGTTCATCGGCCAATGATAGAATGTGATTGGCGAGACGCTGCCTTGAGGTTGGGTTGGTTGCGTCTTTTTTCACGGGACGTCGACATGTTTTGGAGCGAAGAATTTTGGCCCCTCAACAGCTCAGATTTAAATCCTTTGGGCTTCTATGTATGAAGCGTTGTTGGAAGGGTCATTAACAAGTACAGTCATCCAAAAGTCGCATCATTGAGAGCCGCTATTGAAGTGTCATTCGCCGATATGAACCGTGCCTCATTAAAACGGGTCTGCGAACACTTCAGACCGAGAATGGAGGCGGTCATTCAAACGGAAGGGGGTTATATTGAGTCAATGTGTTCTTTATAACCTAACAAATAATTTAGTAAAAAAAATTGTTAACCTCTCCACTTTTGCAATAAAAATTGTGTTTCAGAAGAATGTTCAATTTGCCCGGATTTTGTCGTCGCACCCTGTTTATGGCTGCTTACAGCTTATCGTAACCGATTCAAATCAGCAATTCTAAATCATTTCTAATAATAAATTACGAAATACAATTCAGGTTGAGTTTGTATGCGTGAAGTTTTCATTGCTCAAAGATTTTTGCGATGCAGAAAACTTTTTTCACATTTTGTTTTGTTTCAACTATTAATAAACCGTCATTTGGCTAGCACGTAGCGAGACTCCTACCTTAATCAACCCAATCTAATTCATTGGTGCTCCGATGTTGACAAGAAATTTTGTGTATTTTTCTGTAAGATCAACAGAATTATAACTACGTCAGTGGTTTTTTCCTTGCGATTCCTGGTGCGATGGTAACTTGTCTATTGTTGCGACTTTTTTTGTATAATCGTTTGACAGCAAGCGCTCTTGTGATGCTTTGCTTCGTGCTGTCCCGCGACGTAATACTCAAGTTCATTTGTATTAATTCCGTTACTACTTTCGTGAATAGACGGAGGTTACCACTGATCAATTTTGTCCATCTGTACTTGTTCCTCAGAGTTCTGTGGGTGTTATTTTCACATTTTCAATCCTTAGAGTTATCGCGAGATCTGTTTTGCAAATCTGCGTTGACCGTCGTTTGTACTGTCATGCGAACTGTCGGGATTAATGTGCATCATAACGATTCTTATTTGGAGATTTATTCGGGGATTGTTGTCTTCGTTGGTAAATATTTCTTTAATTGTCTTGCTCATTCTTATAGAAATTTTAATAGTCACTTCGTGAATTGTGTTGCCGGTTCTGATAAAAATGTTGGTAGCCATTTCGTGAGTCTTGTTGCACGTTTTGACATCTGTTGCGTGAGTGATTTCTGTAATTATTGTGTCCATTTTGTGATGTATTCCAAAATCTTCAATTTTGAATGTTCTCACTCTGTTCTCCTCTTAGATGCTTCAAGGTGGTATCCCTCTCTTGAGGCTTGAAAAAAAATCGTCTTTACATATTATTATAGTGTGAACTTTCAAGAATATTCTAAGACCAACCGGACCCTGAGATTCTAAAAATTGGCGAAGTTACATCTATTTTAGTTGAACAGTGTGTAAAGTTTAAACTATTTCCCACTATGGAGCTATTTTTTCTGTCAAACTATCACATCGCGAGAGTATCATTCTTAAATGTTATGAAAAATAAATTAAAATGGCTAGAGCTACGACTTTTATTTAGTTTATAAGGGTTCTTTTCACTCATTGGCCCTCTGCTGATTTTCACCGCCATTTTTAAATTCGATTAAAATATAATACCAAGAATGCCACATTCTAGGATGTTCAAACTAATATCCTGAATTTTTATGAGCCATTCGGAAAGATACGGTCAACGCGGCAATCGTTTAAAACATGGCTGGGGTCATTTTGACCCCCTCAGACCAGTGTGTTATAGCCAGAACTTGTGACCGCGAAGCGTTAAACAAAAACAAGTTTCGCAAAAAACAGAATTAACTTCCTCGGTAATGGCTTTATTCAAAACGATAAATATTCATTCAGATCAACTAGTAGTTAGAAATATTGATATGATTTTTCTCTTTGCGAGGAAAAAAGGGCGTTACACCGGGAGAATAAACGCATGATCGATTTGGATTGTGCTGCGTCAACGTTTTCGCTTCCTGGTCGAAAGTGGACGGTATTTCATTTTATGCAGAACCAATACGCATTCTCGCGCGCACATACACGTATATACGTACATGGAAGACCGAGGCGATTTCCACAAACGTTAATTATCACTGACCACCTACAGTCCCATTACGGTCCAATCGGCCCCTTAATCAACGCATGATTGGTGCAGTAATTGATTGCTACTTCGTAATTATAACAGTGCACTGTCGCGGAAACGATATCGCGGTACGGAAAATCAGGAAGCGGTCGAATCGAGGTATCGCGTGTACGTAATTGTCGACTGGGTAATACACATATACATGTATGTATAGGCAAACTAAAAGCAAATTGTAGAATTCCCACCTACATAGTCAGTGACAAGGCCGAGAGATGATACGGGCAGATAGTAAAGACATTAGCGACTGACAATAAGTCCAGCGGATTAAAAACAATAAAGAAAAAACTCACTGCACTATACCAGACGAGAAAAAAATATGTTGCAACATCAGATAAATATGCTAGCTGCCGACATCATTTCGATTTACTAATAACATCGACAGCTTAGCTTCCACGTCAGAGTTAATTGGGTTTCTTTCCCCAAACAACCAAACGTGCCGTCGCTAGGTTAGTTTTCACTTAAGTGATGGCAAAAATGCGTCACACCGCTCGCGGGCTGCAACGTATTAACCCTTAGAGGTCACACCCTCGGCCTGTAACGTAGTTGGTCACATGGGGCCCGCGTGACCCCAGCCATGTTTAAACGATTGCCATGTTGATTCTATTGTTCCGAATGGCTTGAAAAAAATCACGATATTAGTTTGAACCCTCTAGAATGTGGTATTCTCAGTTTAATATTGTAATCAATATTTGAAATGGCAGAAAAAAATCAGGAATTAATCAATGCGTGAAAAAAGCCTTTTTTGCTTAAAAAAAACATAACGCTTGCCATTTTCAATTAAAAAAAAATGGGTGACACTCTTGAGATATGACAGTTTAAGGGGAAAATGGCTTCATAGTGGGCGTGATAAAAAAGGGTATTTATTTAAACATTTGAAGAGGGCCCGTTGCGGAGTAAAAAAGAACGACAATCGTAGAAAAGAGCAATCCATTCGTAACAGCGGCTGGAAAAATGATGAGATCATAGTGCAAACACAATACATATGAAAGATATGAAAAAATATGAAAAAAATACATTGAAAATTCAGAATATTTTAAAAATCGTCAATAAATCGAGTTTGTCCCCCACAGTCGACACAGATGAAAACTCTGTACTTGTCGCACATTCTAAATGATTTTATGCTTCTCCAGATAGTATTGTGATAAGTTTTAAATGACGTAGACGGACGTCGCAAAGAATTCGCATTTCGGAGTAATTCATATAAACTGATAGAATTTTTTTACCGTTCTCATATTCATACTTTCATTACGTAGAATGATCCCACGCAGAAAAAAATACCAATTTTTAGGGAAAAAAATATACGTGCTGATCACATGGGGGTCAAAACGACCACAGCGCACGTCCGATTTTTTTTGTATGGACTACGGCGACTAAACTGCTGTCACGAATCGATACTCACAAAGGAGTCTCCAAAGCACCTTTACAAGGCAGGCCGACCCCCTTGGCCGTCTACAACTTATAGTAATTTCGGCTCAAAGTCGTGCGTGGGGTTCCCTGGACCCCATGTGACCGCGAAGAGTTATACTTCTGGCCTGTAATTACCATCGAACTTTATTGTTGCAAAACAAAACGGTAAAGCAGTAAGTCGTATTAGCACCAACATGGTGCTATCCTGCGCTGATATGATAAGAGCAAGATGCATTATTCTAGCGCCATCTTATAACGTTAGCTCGCACTGGCATAGAAATATTCTACCGATATTTCTTAATGTTTAGGTTTTTCGGAATTGATTAGACTTGTTAACGGGAACATCCCATGTGACAGCTATTTTTTTTCGATGAACCATTAAAGTACCCGCTCTTTGAACTTTTACAACACATTTAATAACATGTTTACAGTCCCTCTGAATTTTATCACATATAAATAACGAGTTATATCGACTTTACACGGTTTGGAAGACGCTCATGTGTAAAAAAAGTTGGTTGGCTGCAACGATTCCGAAGATTTTGCTCATCTGAAATAAAAAAATCAAACGGCATTTTAATTTGTAGCCCGGAGGCTATGGCTGGAACTAGAGTGAAGTAAAAATATCGAAAATTGAATTTTTGGCACGATTTTAAAAGTTAAATTTCAAGTTTCGAAATATTTTTTGGACTTTTCAGCTTAAAACGAAACTATGGCAGATGTCAGAAATATTCTAGTTCGGGTGAGAAATATAGATGTGCTGACTATACCCTACAAATTTGAGCGGATTCCGTACAATAGTTTTTGACATATGGTGGAAGGCAATTTGAAAACCATTTTGATAAAAATGCGGTCACAAGTTCAAGTACGATTTACACAAAGAAAATGTTCACCATTAATCTGTTATGCCGGGTCCATATAACACGCACCCATTTTTGGAAATTTGTGCAAAACAAAAGTTTTCGATTTTTTGGACTTATCACATGGGATGATAGGCATAAGTTACTTTCGATTTTTTCAAGATTTGAACGTGGTTTCAATAGTTCATAAAAAATTATGCAATGACGCACACGCGGTACAATCAAACATCGACGTCGTGCTATCTCGTGCATTACCACAGTTTAAATGACGTTTCAAATATCTCCTATATCCTTTCGCAAATGTCTCTGCTTAGCATTAAAAAATGTTCGCATTACAATCTTAACGATAGTAGGGTAACGTTAACTTTGTATCGTATTGTATCGCAACTGTGTACGTCATATACGGACCGCAACGGTGACGTAAACATCTACGGCTTACCATGCTTCATAATGAAGAGCTTACGAGGTACACAGTGTATTTTTACCATTCTTCTAATGTAGCTCTTTCAGGTTCACTCCTACGAACACGTTGCTCGGTATACGTAATTTCGTGCTGATTGAAAAGAATTAAACATTGTACGTTTTGTACTTTCCGAACTTCATAAAAATGGTATTCATTCTCACGATGTAGCAATAACATATACTTTTAAATAGATCGGAAACGTTTTTTAACCTAACACTTATTTGAATTTGTTTAAATATTTTCTTACTCGCAAATTTCGATCCAGAAATTGTAACTGGGCTGCAACTCGAATATTGTAAGAGCAACCATACATCCATCTATGAAAAACAATGTAAAATCCTTAAAAAGAAAGAATTGTATCTATAAAAGCAAGCATTGATAGTCATTGTATTCTGTTTATCAACAACGATGACTATCGCTATGGCTCCCCGATTTCAGGCCGTATTCTAGTGTGAACTCCCTTTTGCAAAGAGATTTTTTGGGAATTAAATTTAGGAAAACGGTTGAATCTACAGTGTGGGTATCTCACGTTTTTTTTCAAAACATTGTCTTCAAAATTCTACACGATATTTGATGTTGCGCAGGTCAGGTCGCGAACATTTTTTTATCCTCGGGTGTTATAATTGCGGCCTTCCTTGTCTTTTGAAACGAACAATTTTTTTAAATTCTATTCTTTACGAATGTGGTTATCCTTCGGCCGGCGAAAAAAAAAATTAGGAAAAATTTACAAATTGACGACGTTTAAAAAAGAGTATTCTGATTTTTATGATAAAATTTGCACTTTCAAGTGCCCGGAGAAATAGTAATTATGGTAAATATTTACAAGTGGTTCTCCAGCTAGAAAAGGGGTTTCGAAATTTTGTACCGAGTCGACGTATTTCAGGGCACTTTGTTTATAATATTTAAGTCGGGGGAAGACAATTTCAACCCTTATTTCAACCCCCAAACGCTTTTTTAAATTTTTTTTATGGGTATGGACGAAACGGATTTGGTGACATGAAGTGGGTCAAATGACATGCGTTTGGTTGGGTTTGTTTCCTCCCCCATCATAAAAAAACATATAATCATAAAATTGGAGCCGCTTAGGGCTGGAGCCCCACTTGTAAATATTTACCGTAATTATAAAGCAATCAGAAAGATGGAGGGCCGAACAATAACCACATTTGTGAAGAATAGAATTTTAAAAAAGTCGTTTCTTTCAGATGACAAGGACGGCCGCAATCACAACGCCCGACGATAAAAATGTCGCGACATGATCTGTCCAACATCAAATGTCATGTACAACTTCGAATAGAATGCTTTGAAAAATTCCAAGATATTATTTCAAACATGTGTATGAAATACTAACACTAGATTTAACCGTTTCTCCAAATTGAATTCGTCATTTTCGACAACTAACGAAAATTCCAATTTTAACGCAAAATAAGCGAAATATTAACTTTTAGCACTCATCATATTTTATCGATAACCCTTATTTTGTCGATAACCCTAAATTCACCGTCAAATCTTGGCGCCTCGGATATTGTACTCTTGCCGTTGTCGTCATTGAAAATGATAATATTTTTTAATGTTTGACAAAACATGGTTGGTACTGGAAGTGGAAGGAGCAACGTATGTCGGCGAGCCGACGATTATATTCTTCGCTTGCGGGAGTGCTCCTACACGGCCTAGATGAGCAATCGTTATGAAAGTTGACCGGCACGTGTACAACAAACATCTGTATTAGTTGAATTAGAACAACCCAAACAAACAAACCCAAACATTTTTATTTTATGAACAAAAAACTGCTAATTTGGTTGGTAAAAAACTAAACTTCCCCTTCAATCGCTGACTATTTTTTATTTTTCAATTTTTCTTCTTGATTCTAGTTCGGTTTATACACAATATCATACAAAGTAAAAATATGTTTGATTTTTTTGCTTCAGATGACTTGTTCAGGATAGGACGTCCGCAACCGAAGAATATCATCGCCGGCGCACCGACATGCGTGACTCCTTCCACTCCCAGTACCATGATTTGTCAAACTTTAAAAAATATTATCATGTTAAATAAAGACCGCTTAGTGGACATACCAAATTTCAATATTTTATATTTCATATTTTTCGAATAACAAATTGGTGAAAAACCGGACTTTTTTGGCCCAACAAAGTTGAAACTTCCCTTAAAAGCCGTTTTTCCGCACAAACGTTGGCGTCTTTCTCGCTGCGCTGATTAAGGGACAACACCACTGTGACGGCTTCAGAAAATCTATTTTTTTGAAAACCATGTAGAAAAATCTGAAATACATTTAAGACTAAGATGCCGCTGGACGCAAGTCGAAAAAATAATTATTTTCGGAGATATTGAATATTTTGTGGAGCGGTGCAGCGCTCCGTGACGCTCGGGGTCCCGCGCAGCTGCGCGCCTCAGGGTCGGCAGGTATACCGGGCCTTTCCCAGGTCCTGCGGGTCTTTCCCAGGTATTCTTTTATCGCCCTGCACAAAAACCGGCTATTGTTATAAATATAGTTTCGAAAAAAAGCCATAGGTGGCGATAATTGAAAAATGTTCAAGTCGTCAATCGTCAATCGTCGATATTGCAGCTGATATCGCAGTATTATTATTCAATGATGGCCTGGGAAGCCTCATGAAAGTTTTGGAGACGTTGGGGATAACTATCGGCCCAAATTATTTCAATTTTTGCGTTGAAACCGACGCAGCGCGGATCGAGCTGGCGGAGCGCTCGCTCACTGACGCTGCAAAAGAGGCAAGAAGAGCCTCTACAAGTTCGAGAAAAGATGCTAGGGACAATGATTTGCTTCTTGAAGACCAGCTATATGGTGCCGGCATCGCTGATTAAAGGTAACATTTTTTTTTCCAATTTATCGCATAAATTAACAAGCCTAAAACGTTGAACGCGTTTTTCTCAAAACCACTTTTTTGAGTGCGGCACGCAGCAGAACTCGAGCAATTTTTATCCGATCGACTTCAAATTTGGACTGCATCAATAAAACTAGATTATCTAAAGAAGTACATAGGATTTTTTGATATCTCAATAATAAAAAAAGTTATAACCTATTTTCGACGAGAAATTTTGCTCGAAAATCGTCCTTTAATTTCAAAAGCGTGCCTATTTTTTAAAAATCAATATTTTTTCAAATCCCTATGTACTTCTCTTCAAAATGTCATATTATTAACGAAAACACTCGGTATTTTTTTCAGATCGACTTTGAAGAGAGTTATGCTGCGTGCCGCGAACCACTGCAGAGGCAACAGTACCGGACGCGGGAGCTTCCCCAGCGTCACCATGGAGCGTGAAAAATTTGAAATTTTTTTTTTACGTATCTTCAATAAACAACGAACAAAACAAAAATTTTTTTTTCGAATATCTCTTTTTTTCCCACAAAAAAAAATTCTTGAAAAATGGCAAAAAAACAGGGTGTCACAGTGGTGTTGTCCCTTAATACAAGATCGCACGCACATACAGACACATGCCCACATGCACATACAATAACGGCCGAAAGTTTTCCATCACTTTGGATAATAGCAAAATTTTCAATGATTTTGGATAGTTGCAAAATTCTATTGGAATAATATAATCTATTTCGCATAGCTATATAGTATCATCGTAAAATAAAAAATCAAATAAATCATATTATCTAAATATAATCTCACAACTATCCATAGTGATCGCAAATTTGGCAATTATCCAAAGCGATTGAAAACTTTTGACCGGAACTGTATATATATATTAGGGTGACAGAATTTAAATCTCTATTTTTTTCCTCACCAACCAATTACCTTCTTTAAAGAAAAAAAAATTATCGCGAAAGCTGCGAACGATAAAAAAATATTTAGAGGTCGCTGAAGCCTCCCAAAAATTAAAATTTTCATTAAAAAAACGATTTTTTTCGTGCACTTCTCATCCATGAATGTTACGTTTTACAATATGTAAATTAACCTCCCGAAAGGTCTAGTCAGCCAATGAATATTTAGTGGTCGCTCAAGAGCTTCGACATTTCCACTTTCTGCCAATTTTTTTAACTCTTCTCACTCATGAAGGTGACGCTTTGTAAACATTTCAAAACAATTTATCCTTTTTTCTTTAGAAACAGGTTTTTCACATTCACATCACACTTCTAACACAAGAATTTTAATTTCTGTTCTCATAAAATAATTCTTTAAATAATTCTTTAAATTCTCATAAATTCCGTAAACAAAATTATAGGTCGTTTTATTCGTGAAACGGAAATTGCAGCTGTTTTCTGCGCATCGTAATGTGTCCCACAGTTGGTCTCCTTAGTCAAATTGCGGACCAATCGTATATCTGTGACGAGCGACGCCATAATACAATAACACACAATAACACATATCATCTAATTGGTGTCTGTTACAAATTAATATAATAAATTATTCAGAAAATGCAACACTTTGCTGTTTATTTTGTTTTTATGCTACCAGGAATTGTAGTGCATGCGAGATTTATTTGTTGGCGGAAATTCTGAATTTCGAAAACCTTGAGCGGCCACTAAATATTTATTGGCCGGCTAAAGCATTCCCGAGGTTGATTTAAAAATTAGAAAGCGTAAAATTCATAGGTGAGAAGTGGACGAAAAAAAAAATGGATTTTTAAATGAAAATTTGCATTTTTAAGAGGCTGGAGCGACCACTAAATATTTTTCGATCGCTCGCACCTTTCGCGACAATTTTTTTTTAAAGAAGACATTTGGATGGTTAGAGAAAAGAAGAAAATAGAGTTCAAAATTGTACCACCCTAATATGTATGCATATAGACACGCGGGCCGACTGAAAAGGGTCCATTATACCGTAATACAATTTATGAAGCGTTAATTCGTGCGAATGAACCGTTGTCGCTTCGACTTCGCATTGCATTTCGAGGTTTGTCACATCGGCAAAGGAGTAGATCAAAGCTGAACGAGCTGAAAAATGATTGTTCACGGTGCGCATATTATCGAACCTGTCGTCAAGAACGACAAGCGAAATAACCGATAATTCGCATACCCATTATCGTCGTTTCATTGTGGATATCGAAATCTCGCCTCGCCTACTCGATTGATAACCTTACCGGCGGATTTGACTTCGCCACCCCTACGAGGATCAAGAGTGAGTGCTGCCACGTCGCGCCGGAGCCCCGAAACGTTTCGTCGCTCGGAAAACGTCACTCGATCGGTAAACCTCGGAAAAAAGGAATCCTCCAAACCGCCTGAGACCACAGAATTCCAATGCAATTCATCACGAAATTAAACCCCCTTAGTATCCTTACTGCGAAGCTTACGACAAAGATTTAATAACACTTCATTATACCAATTCATAAGCAGGTCTTTTTTTTCTTCTCAGTGAAAAAAGAAGCTGCTTATACTTACATTTGTCACGATGAACATCTCTTTGTACAGTCAAACCTTGATGTACCGAACCTCAATACAACGACGTAATCATATACATTATGCTCTAATTGCTAATTGCGTGTAAAAAATGCTCTAATTTGAACCTTTATTTCTTAAAATGATATCCCCATATTTACGATACTAATATATTTTTCTTAAAGAACTTTTTAAGGAACATGACTTCGAAACCTCAATATAACGAAAACTTGATATAACGAAATTCCTTTGGGATTCGTTATATCGAGGTTTGACTGTAATTAGTTCTCTTAGCCTCACATAACCTCTACGTTCATAATAAACAAACATCCTTTGCTATCGTGGAGATCCACTAACGTAGATGACATGTGGATGGGGTCCGCATTCTGTTATACCTTAGATCTTGTATACACAAAATTTAAAGTATAAGCATATCTAGATATAAGGTATAAGCATATATTAGATATTTACGTGCTAGATCTAACAAGGAACATCCCTCAGGTGACATCCCTTCGATGTTGTTGAAATTTGGCAATTTGGTTATAAAGCACCGCAAAAGTAAGCGATACGTATTTTTTTATCGACGGAAAAACGGTTTTAAGTGGTGAAACCACCCCTTAATTATTTTTTTTTGCAATGTCACTGTAGTGAATTTCTCATTGCTTCGAATTAGAAGAATTTTCGTTTTTGTTTCATTAAAATCGGTGGACTCCTTGTGTGTGAAACTGCTATCCCTAGAGATGTCTTTTTTCCAGGGGTGATTTCACGCATTAAAACCGTTTTTCCGCCGATAAAAAAAATACGTATCGCTTACTTTTCGGTGCTTTAGAACATATCCAAATTTAAAAAAAATCGAACGGTGTCACCTGAGGGATGTTCCTTGTCAGCAAATACGTGCTAAATCTAAGGTATAAGCATATACAAGATCTAAGGTCTAACCATATGGTCCAGAAATGAACACTCATCATTGGATTCTGCGCAAGCAAACCATCAAACCCGGAAACCCATTTTAGGAATACGTGTAACATAATCGAGTCCTTTCGAGTACGAAAATCGACGATGAAGTTAACGTAACCCTAATACTCATGCTTATAAATGTAGTGGTGACATTTTGGGAAAGAGGAAGCGTCATAACGAAGTCCGAGTGAGAATTTCGTTTCTGCGTGAGCCCTGTGAGGAGCCACGGGCAATATGGTCATTATTTATCGTCTCAAGCCATAGTTCATGTAGAGCATCAGTTCGCTAGTATTTCATACGTAATATACCTTTTATGGAGTGCGAACAATAACGATATTTAGTTTGTACAGTGAACTAGAGACATTTCATACGTCGAGGTGGGTAAAATAAGGGATGTGGAGGGGGGTCGAGAATGCAATGCATATTCAAAATTCCGCCGCAGGCATCGTCAAGAGTAACTACGTCAGCGACAAAGCGATGACGAGCACATATCCCTTGTTTTTAACCTGTCGCTTGCCCAAAGCTCACACTCCCCCACCCCTGTACTCTCTTTCCCTCTCTCACCCTTCCCTCTCGGCGTTCAATTTTCTTTCTCTCTTTACACACACGCATACGAGAGGCGTGTGCGTGCCCGGGCGAGTCCGCAAATTCGGTTACTTCATTTGAGAGAGCTCTCTCGGAGCACCCCCTCCCCCCCGAGCTTTCCGAAACACACGCCACCCCTTCAGTGTATGTCCGGCGTTATGAATTTTAATACCTCTTCCCGCTCGTCCCGACAGAGAGACGAAACGCGAGACAGCGGCGAGGGAAGAAGGGAGGTGCAGAGAGGCGCTGAGGAAAACGAATGTGCCACAGGGCGGTAAGGGGTGAAGGACAAACCATCGTTCCCGAACGACGCTGAAACAAAAATGGCGACGCATTTTTCGCGCCCGTCAAATTGTCGATAGATTAGTTTAACGATAAAAAAAACGCTATTCAACGTTTTCCGTGCAGGACGTTCCGTTCCAGTTCGATCGAGGCACGGTTTTCATCGAGTATTTATCACGTGTTTTCGGAGGATATACAGTTTTTGACGTTGCGACGAAACATTGCAGTATTCGACGATAGCCTTGTTTTCCAAATGAAAAGTCAACACAGATCGATTATTTTTCGCGTCCTTGAGTTATGGGAACATTCAATGGTAATTCTTTAAATGAGGAATTTTCGGAAAAATGAGCCTAACACTATTTTTTTACTATTTTCTCATTTAGTGGGTTATAAATGATGATGTTCAGTCGGGGGGAGCTGAAATTCATCCTCCCATAAAAAGTTATGGGGTTTTGAAGTTCGCGGAAACACGTGACAAAAATAGGGCATTCTTGAAAATTTCGCCGATATTGGGTTTGTTTGGGTTTATGCGGCATTTATGAGAACATAGTCAACGAAAATGTTAGGTTCATTTTTCGGAAAAGTTACTTATTTGAAGAATTACCAATGACCCTATGTTTCAAGTAAATCTGACCGGATATTTCTTTTTTCGTAATATATTTGCCACCCCTTTTTACCCTTAAGGATTGAATTTCCAAAAACGCTGAAATTTCATTAATTGTGTTTAGGAGCAATTATACAAAGTTTCAAGTAGAATTGAACCGTTTTAGTTGTAAATTTTTCGTACAAACTTTGCCACCTCCTTTCGTTTAGGGGTTGAATTACGAAAAACTTTAAAATACGTCCTTTATTAAGTGTGTTGAAGATCATCAATACTAAGTTTCAAGTAAATCTTCTGATAAGATTTTCCAAACAAATTTTGCCACCCCTTTTCTCCCGTAAGGGGTTGAATTTTGAACAACGCCGAAATACGTGCTTCATTAATTGTGTCACAGCGCATCAATACCAACTTTCAAGTAAATTTAACTATAAAAATATTATTTCCCATACATACTTTGCCACCCCCTTTCGCCCTATTAGGGGATGAATTTTGAGAAACCCCTTCTTAAACAATTCCTCCGATATAAAATCTACACGCTCTCCAAATTTCACGTTTCTACCTTCAACGGTTTTGGCTGGGCGACGCTGAGTAGGTTAGTCAGGACTCAGCCTTTTATGCACATAGAAGATAGATATCGCGGACCATAATTTTATCGAAAAAAAAACTAAAGAATATGTGACGGGCCGGCTCCAAAGGCAAAATGCCTCAATTTTAGGGAGCGTCGTATAGCAAACTTTGGAATGTGCATATCAAGTGCCAGGAAAGCTAAATTCGAGTTTCAAGATAGACGTTTCTGAAGAATATAACATGTGAAAGCAACTCAAAGGATTGTAAAACAATTTCGAATTTTTTATTATTAAAGTACAATGGAAATCGAAGAGAGCTTATCGGTGTTTTTACCTTAAGGCCTTAGGCCATAGTAACGTGTATAAAATCATGTGCGAATTTAACAATTTTTTTCGTATGAAAAAGAGATTCACTCATAAAATTAATTACACATCTATTTAGTATGAATATCAAGCTGTTAGAAAAAATATATAATTTTTTTCCATGTACAAAATGGCCGACTACTCGAAATTTCTCGAAACAGCTTTTTTCCAATTAGCGGGACAAATACCTTCAACAATTTTTACTCGATTTACTTCAAATTTAAAACCTATGTTCCCAATTGCATTTCGGAAAGAAGTACGTACGGAATTTCTGATTGATCGAAAACTTTTCATTTTATGAACAGTTTATGAGCAGTTACAATGAAATTTTTCACCGAAAATTCATTTCTTAAGTTCAAATACCTACAACTTTTGAATAAAACAATATTTTTTTAATTCCCTACGTAGCTCTCTAGGTATTCTAATGTAGATTGGCGAGAATTTTTGTTTTTTGTTCTAGGTCAAAAATTGTGGATGCTAAATGTTCACGCTGCGGAGCGCCTAAAAAAAGATAACAAAAGAAAATATTAGCAGACGGCCATTTTGTACATCGAAAAAAAAAATTTACTCTAACAGCTTGATATTCATACTTAATAGATGTGTAATTAATTTTATGAATGCATCACTTTTTCGTACGAAAAATATTGTTAAATTAAATTTGCACATGATTTACTGTGCCCTGAGGCACAGCTTAATAGTACGGAACGCTGAACAGATTATAGATTTCACAAATTTTTACTCAAATGTCATGGATTCCGGAAAAAACATTTTGTTTTATGCTCCATCGCTGAAATATTTTCTTGTGTACTCCAACGCCAGAAAAAAAAACGTTTTTATAATTGCGGCACTCTTCTCCCGCCGTTGAAATTTTTCATTAAAGCGCTTTCATTAGAGCACGCAAATGTATCTACAATTTGTTCAGAGCGATTAAATCGATCATAGCGTTATCATGCCCCAGTCAGTGCAACACAAGCGTGAGAAAAAAATCGACAACGTCAACGTTTTGAGAACGTTTATTTTCAATAACAACGATTTAAAAAAAAATTATTGATCGGTTAAGCATTATTTTTCCACATATTAGAACAATTTTTTTCTCCGTCGTATAAAAGGAATTGACCCATTTCTTCGTCACCTTTTAAATGTTTAAGAAGATCGTCTATTTTATTGACGTTATCTTTCGAAAGTTAAAAGCGAATACCCAAAAGTATCTTGATATTTATATGCACATACATATATTTTTATGCGTGTATTATGTGTATGTATAGTTATACGTACATATATGTTTTTCAATCTATGCATGTTACTTTATATATACACTTAGCACAAAAATGTACGGAGCAAGAAAAAAATCCAAATTTTTGGGGGATTTTCAACAGGCTGTAACTCATACAAAAATGGTCGTACAGCAAAAAAAAAAGCAAATTGTAGCTCTAAGTGTCTAGTTTTCGGATCTGAGTTTGAAAATTTTTTTTTGAAATTTTTTTTCGAGTAATCATAAGAAAACCACCGAAAAAAAATGTTCGAAATTTTTTTGGTATTTTTTTTAATCTACGGACATGGAAATTTTTTTTTCGACTTAACCTCTATATGGACCGGATAGCTTGTTTATTCAGCTTTAATTTGGTTTTTTAAAAATCTCGATACGAGCATTTCTCGCTGAGATATCGGTGTTTGAATGGAAAAAGATCATTTTATCTTTGATTACCA
This sequence comes from Ophion obscuratus, assembly GCA_964007375.1. Classification (NCBI taxonomy): domain Eukaryota; kingdom Metazoa; phylum Arthropoda; class Insecta; order Hymenoptera; family Ichneumonidae; genus Ophion; species Ophion obscuratus. The sequence continues at coordinate 36,921,096 of OZ023314.1, forward strand.
ATATCTCAGCAACCAATGATCGCACAGAAGTTTTGAGGTTGGTTTCAAAAACTTGAATAAATTCTCTACAAGAATTGGTAATTGAATTTCGAAAAAAAAATTTTTTTTCAATCATTACATGAATTTGAAAAAGCGACCAAAAAGGGCTTTTTGTGGTTTTTTGGAAAATCAAGCGCCCAATCGAAAATATTGCGGAAACCACTAATGTTAAGTGTGCCTTTTACTGTTCAATATACCCACAAAAACCCTACGAAGTTTCAATTTAATCCAGCCAACCGTTTTTTTTCCCACTTGATCGAATTTTTGAAAAAATTAAAGGAGCAAGAATTTCGCTCTGAAAATGTCATAATTTTTATTAAAAATGAAAAAAAAAAAAAAAAAAATTTCATTTTTCTCTCAATTCTGTATTAGTGACGTGAAATTTAAGAAAAAAAAAAAAAATCGAAAATTTTTGAAAAAAAAAATCCGAAATTTTTGAATTTTTTTTTTTTATTTTTTTTTTAATTGGCCCTAAATTAAAGAAATGTAGCGACTCACTTTCTCACCGATTTTCCTCTTCCGCACTTTAATTTTCCTAGCCACAAATTAATTGAATAAATTAAAAGTTGATATCCTCAAGGCAAGTCGAATATTCGTTCTACGAATATTGGGACAATAATTTTTTTGTGCGAATTTAAACAGTGTCTAAAAAAAAACAGTTTTTCTTAAAACTAACCTGCTTTCTTGGTAATCGATCCAATCAACAGTTTTTCTCAAAACTACCGTATGTTTTAATTTTTAGAAAAGCAAATTAACTGAGTTTTTGCAAGCTTTAGTTTTCTTTTTATTTTTTTTCACAATGCCTAGGCGGCATTTATGCGCGCCACAAGTCGCTCAGATAGTGACTCTAGTGGAAGAAGGGTACAATTACCGACAAGTCGGGGATCGTATGGACATTAGTTCATTTGTCGTATCTCGCGCATACAATCGGTATTTGGAAACCGGTGATTATCAACGACGAGTTGGCCAAGGTCGTCGTCGTGCAACAAATCCTCGTGATCCTTACAAAACTAAAGCTTGCAAAAACTCAGTTAATTTGCTTTTCTAAAAATTAAAAAATACGGTAGTTTTGAGAAAAACTGTTGATTGGCTCGATTACCAAGAAAGCAGGTTAGTTTTAAGAAAAACTGTTTTTTTTAGACACTGTTTAAATTCGCACAAAAAAATTATTGTCCCAATATTCGTAGAACGAATATTCGACTTGCCTTGGAGGTATCAACTTTTAATTTATTCAATTAATTTGTGACTAGGAAAATTAAAGCGCGGAAGAGGAAAATCGGTGAGAAAGTGAGTCGCTACATTTCTTTAATTTAGGGCCAATTGAAAAAAAAATTAAAAAAAAAAAAATTTTAAATTTTGGAATTTTTTTTTAAATTTTCGATTTTTTTTTGTTCTTAAATTTTCCAAGTCACTAATACAGAATTGAGAGAAAAATGAATTTTTTTTTTTTTTTTTTCATTTTTGATAAAAATTATGACATTTTCAGAGCGAAATTCTTGCTCCTTTAATTTTTTCAAAAATTCGATCAAGTGGGAAAAAAACGGTTGGCTGGATTAAATTGAAACTTCGTAGGGTTTTTGTGGGTATATTGAACAGTAAAAGGCACACTTAACATTAGTGGTTTCCGCAATATTTTTGATTGGGCGCTTGATTTTCCAAAAAACCACAAAAAGCCCTTTTTTGGTCGCTTTTTCAAATTCATGTAATGATTGAAAAAAAAATTTTTTTTCAAAATTCAATTCCCAATCCTTGTAGAGAATTTACTCAAGTTTTTGAAACCAACCTCAAAATTTCTCTGCGATCATTGGTTGCTGAGATATTGGTAATCAAAGACAAAATGATCTTTTTCCATTCAAACACCGATATCTCAGCGAGAAATGCTCGTATCGAGATTTTTAAAAAACCAAATTAAAGCTGAATAAACAAGCTATCCGGTCCATATAGAGGTTAAGTCGAAATTTTTTTTTCCACGTCCGTAGATTTAAAAAAAAACCAAAAACATTTCGAACATTCTTTTTCGGTGGTTTTCTTATGATTACTCGAAAAATATTTTCAAAAAAAAATTTTCAAACTCAGATCCGAAAACTAGACACTTAGAGCTACAATTGGCTTTTTTTTTGCTGTATGACCATTTTTGTATGAGTTACAGCCTGTTGAAAATCCCCCAAAAATTTGGATTTTTTTCTTGCTCCCTAAATTTTTGTGCGAAGTCTATGTATATTAATAGATTTATTTTACGTTATGCTAAAAAAGTTTCCCAGTTTTCGACCAACTTCGACAATCCTTTAAAAAAATGTTACGCAAAACTTCTTAATAAACCTTTTTTTTAACGACCGCAGCCTTCTTATATATGGAGAAAGGGGTAGGGAAGATGGGGTCGATAGAAACATGGGTTAAATGAAAGAAGTTGACTAACTCGAAGATGTCGCTTAGTTCACGCCACCGCTCCGAGAGCGTCGGACATTTTATGTGGTTGCACGCTTTTTCGACACAAAAAGTAAGTTTTTTTTATTACTATTATTTTGGGTATTGCTCCAAAACTATTGTTCCTTCTTCAGCGTTGCTTACAATCATCATTACTATGAACATCCTGGTGAGTTTATTGTCGTCAGTACCTACAGAACATCTAGGCTCTTTGCTGTTTGATAAATTATTTGAAACGAGGGTAGGGGGGGGCAGTTGAAACAAACGGTTCGGGGTCAATTGAAACGTGTTTCTATTGCCCCCAAAAAAAACATTTTATACGCAAGCAAGTTTCCCAAATCCTCTTTTATTATTTAGATACCAAAAAACCGCCCGATATCTACGAACCGCGGAAGCTGCGATTTCGAAAATTATAAAGAGGCATATGAGGATGTCTATATATATATATATATATATATATATATATATATATATATATATATATATATATATATATGTATATAAATAAAAATATGAAAGTACTAAATAGCGGCAGTAAAAAGAGAAAGTCAACAATATACACCGATAACCCAGGAGAAGAGATAAGGAAAGAGACTGAAGAGAAAGACCACAGAAAACAGGCTAAAAGAGTAAAAAAGAACCTCGGGGGAAAAAATATAAAAAAAACGAGCAAGAAAACGACTAAACGTCAAAATGAAGAGTTTTATACAGTTGATGAATCTGAAAAATACGTCTGTCTGGTTTGCGTGGAAAGTTACGGCCACAGCAGACCAGAAGATGGCTGGGTGCAATGTTCTAGGTGGAGGCTGTGGGCACACGAAGCTTGCACAGCAGACAATCTGATTTATTTGTACCATAATTTTGAATCCAAATAATGTTTATATTTAAGTGTTTGGACCAATATGTCTTTGTTGATTTCTTAGAAGTTAATAAGTATTAGATAAAAACTTTTGATAGTGTTGTTTTTAAATAAATCGATCTCATTGAGTAGCTCGGTAGTAAGAAATACTGTTCTCTGCTCTGACTGATAGTCATTAACAAATAAAAACTTGTGGGTCTGATAAATGTTTATTTCAGAATTGTCTTTGGACCAACAGGTCATTGTTTATTAGTTTATAAATGTTAGATTGAATTAATCTGAGACAAAATATTAATATAACGTTGATTTATAATGTTGATCTCATGGAGTAGCTCGCTTGTAACGAAAACTATTCTCTGACTGATTATCTGTAGTAAATTAAAACTAGGTAAGTAAATTAATATTGAAGAACCTCAATATGCCTTCGGTGATACCAAAACTGCAATGAAAAGCAAAAAATCCGATTATTTTAATTAAAAGTGTATTTTAACCACAACAAACATACTTTATCATTTCATACACATCATTAACAGTACCTGTGTTTAGTAGAAACATCAGTTCGATCAGCTGCAAACACCTGTTGCAACTAACCCCAGGCACCGTTTCGATTGACCTCGACACAGGGTCAAATGAAACGTTTTCCAAGTTTCTAACAAGGTACATCCCTCAGGAGATACCCTTCGATTTTGTTGAAATTTGGATATTTTATAAAGCACCGAAAAGTAAGCGATACCTATTTTTTTATCGGCGGAAAAACGGTTTTAAGATGTGAAACCACCCCTCGAAAAAGCAAATATAGGGGTGGTTCACCCTTTAATTTTTTTTTGCAATGTCACTATAGTGAATTTTTCATTGCTTCGGATTAGAAGAATTTTCGTTTTTGTTTCATTAAAATCGGTGGACTCCTTGTGTGTGAAATTGCTATAATACCCCTAGAGATGCCTTTTTTTCGAGAGGTGGTTTCACCTCTTAAAACTGGTTTTCCGCCGATAAAAAAATATGTATCGCTGACTTTTCGGTGCTTTATAACATATCCAAATTTCAACAAAATCGAAGAGTGTCACCTGAGGGATGTTCCTTGTAAATAGCTTCTAAGTTCATACCATATTTGAAGCAACATCAATAATAATATCATATAGCCAGATAATCTTCTTATAATTAAAGCCCATTACCAAACAGATAGGGTATAAAATGAAGTCACACTAACCGATTTTCTCAAAAACGTTAAGATTGACCCCAGCCTCCCCTATTTCGATTATCTCATTAGCAATTTTTCTACTACGTTTATATTCGTAAATACGTACTGTGATCGTTATTGTTGTTACTATAATTGCAATCTAAATTATGGTGCTTAAAATCTCTCAAATTAGTGAATTTTCGATTTTCATCCCATTGCCCACGTCGGTGGAAATCTACACCGAAACTCGCATTTTGTTGAAAATGCATGTGTAAAATTTCCTTATTCGTGAATAGAACCCTCATAAGAAATGAATATATATATATGATTCAAGTTAAATTCCGTTTTTGAGACAATTGTCAATTTCTTTCAACTTTCTCTAATAAATCGTATTTTTTTTATGTGAAATACCTTATATATAATACGTACACGCATGGGCACACAAACATCCGCGTGAATTTTATCTCTGTGCAAATCATTTTTGTCACGATAACCCGGGCGTCGTCCGACCGCTCGATTTCTCGTCGTTCTCGTCACTTCCTCTTCTATTCACGTGGTCCATATATATTCGAAAAATGCTCTTTCGTCGGTTTTTCCTCCCCTTATGCATACATATATATCGTTTACACATTTTAAAAAGACGATGGATGCAAACATTTGCAATAATCTTCTTTCAAATATGTGTAAACGATGTTACTGTTGTGTCACATTTATGAGGACATTTCATTACACAATGAAACAGTGAATGCGTCAATTAAGAAATTAATTAAGACTCCGTGGATAAAAGAAAAATTTCCCTGTTTTCTTTGTGGTCATTCTTATTTAAATATATCGCCCTCTTTTATCTCTCCGCATAAAGTTAAAAACAATTAGTTTTGTTTTGAAAACAAAGCTCACCAATTACGTAAACCCGAAAGAAAAAATTGCACCCGCACGGATTGTCAAAATATAAAATTATATTGCAAAATGTCGAACCTACTAACGCTCTACGCGAATTAATTCCCGACGTAGCTTGTCAAGATGCATAGGTAGACAAAATTAGAATAATGGGGTAATAAGTAGGATAATTAGTTGAGCTCAACTTTTGATTATTCGGCAGAATTTCTGTTCGTTCACCGTTTGCAATATTTTCTTACCCTGGCGATGCGACGAAAAATTCGTTGACACCCTAAACCAATAAAAACGAGCGATTAACAAAATCTAGATATATTTTCTTCGATTGCCAGCGATGGAATTTATCGATCGATAGTCGTTAACGGACAGTTTAAATCATACTGAAAGACATTGAAATGGTTGATTCTTGCAATTGTTCGTGTGGGTATTCAAACGCTTTGCATTGAATAAAACATACATATATGTAGAACGGTCCCTGGAGGAAAAGCGATTCGGGCAAACAAAATGAGCGTGGAGGGGGAAAACAAGATTTTCCTCATTATAATCATTGTCGTCTACAAAACACCAGAACAGATGGTTCAGACCAGTAACATCAGCAAAAGAGAGAGCAAGAGAATACATTTTGTGATCGCATTTGGTCCGTACCCCATTCGACCCAGTCAAATAATTCACTTGCGTTATTTTGTCGTCGAAATTCCGTTAGCACGTTATGAAACTCATTAATACGGCAACACACACTATACAACAATTTTCCACCATTAAACGTTCATCGAATTCGTTCTGTCTCGCCCTCTTTCCCCGCTGTCACTCGGCCCCACCGTGGAGTCTTGATTGCGCCCCTATATACATACATTTCGATCTCGATGATTCTTCTTGACCGAAGCACGCGCATTTGTAGCGAAGGTCCACGCAATCAATCGTGCGTTTTTTATTTTACAAAATTCAATGCCCACCAAATTAAAATATACATTTTTCAAACCCGAAAAATCACCGGTAGATAAAACGTCGAATAAACATGAGCGAAAGTTACTTAACTTCTATACTGATCGTCGATAATTATTTTCCATGTGAGAACTATGATATTGCTCAAATAGATGGCATTAGGGTCATTCCGGAGGAGTTGGCCATAAGGGAGACATGGTCAATATAAATGTTTCATATAATCGCGCACTAGATTTCACCTGTTACTGCTGAAGGTAATTTTATCGCTTCACACTAGTCATAGCACTTATCATAATTGAGACTTGTATAATTCATATTTTTAACATATGCAAAAAAAAAATAATTTGTTATAACTAAAATCTTCGATGTGTAAAATGTTCAATGAATGTTCACATTTAATTAGAAAAATGAAAAAAATTGTTATTCCAACGATTCGCGTAGTATTTTTAGGTTTGATATTTGGCAACATTGATTCTATCTCCGTTTCTTTTTACTCAACCAGGGTAGTTTAACCTCCATGCTTTTCAACGTCGATCTGTCAAAATAATGCCAGATGCGGGAAATATAAAGTATTGTATGCGGGCCACGACTGTTAAAAAGCGTGGAAAATTTGCGTCGGCGATATATGTCGGTTAAAAATGAAATATGTGTGGAAATTCGAATGAGTGAGATGAGGTTAGGACTGCAGTCAACTGTTGCCTTGCCGTCACGTAACTTGATATTACATAATAATTAGGTCAACAAGCGTAATTTTTTCTAAGAGCATTGGTTTACTACAAGTGTTAAGGGGAGATATACACCTAGGAACCGGAAAAAGGTCATTTTTGTGAATTTTTCCAAGGCTAACTATTTGAAATTTCGGATTGGGATTTTAATTATCTAAAAGTATATACATTCAAAAATATGTTTAATTAGCTTTATTGAAAAATATCAAAAATATACAAAGATATTCTATGATCCTTGGAGCGTCGTGAAAAAATCTACGTATACGGTACCCACTGGCGTTTCTTCAAAAATCATCTGAAAAAAAAACGAAAAAGATTATTAAATTAGATACTATCTAGTAATTGTGATAGCCGATTTCGAAAATATCGATTTATGACAAAATGGCGGAAGTTTGAACATAAATAGTGATTTGTGGGCGAAAAATTAGTTATTATTTTGCCTATAAAACAAAAACTAAGTAACGGGAAAAAAATCCTATAACAAGTACTAGATAATCGTGTATAGAATAACCACGAAAAACCTCAAGGCAATCGGTTCATTGGTTTTCGAGAAATTTTGGGTACCGATTTGAAAAACGTGGTTTTGAGAAAAACGCGTTTGAAAATTTGGAAATGAATAAATCATGAAATTTGTCAACTTACATGGAATCATCGATACCAGGCCCATAGTGCCGGTCTTCTACGGTCGACGGAAGGTTCATAGCTTCTAAATCCTCAACCTCGACCATCTAGGTGTATATCTCTCCTCAAGTATGTGAATCTGATTATTTTTAAGAATCTGACGGATTCTCACTTTCATATACACTTTTGTAGCGACCGGAAATTGGGTTTTTGCATGTCGTCTAAGAATTCTTTCGGTAAAATACGCAATTTAAATACTTTTTTCCCTGTAATTAGGTCGATAACCGACCTCGAAATTTGACAGAGACAATTATTAATATATTTAGTTGAAGGTTTAAAAAAATGAAGATCCTATGGATTGAAGCCTGGCGACAGGATTACCTTAATTCGCTCCGCGTCGTGCGCAGGTGTAAGTGTACCAGCAGAAGTTTGGCAAAAAAAATTTTAAGTGAGTAAAATCCTTTTTAATTATTCCGTCTACTGCTAATTTTTTTATAGGTTTCATGTTTTACATCGTGGTGATGTTATTTTGTAAAAGTAATTATTACTTTTGTGTTTCTTGAATAGTTCACGACCAGTGCTTTGTTATGACTTCAAGATTTGGCATGTATTGTTTCTACTTGCTTACATTTTAGATGTGACCATGTCTCCCGGGAGATCAGAAGAGATAGTCACGTACAGTCGGTGTATGATGGCCATATTATTAGTTGTAATGTGTTCAAGTAATTAGTTTTTTTCTAAATTTGGTTTAGATGCCTAATAAGTACCAAAGAGAAGCAATTGCTCTACGAGAGAACTGGATTCAAGAATCATTGAAAGCAGCTATTACTGCTGTAAAAAATGATGAATTGTCGGTTCTTGCGGCCGCTAGGACCTACGAAATACCTGGGAATACCTTAGAAAGACAATATAAAAACAATGACAAAAAATGTTGCAGAGAAAATTATTATGAAACTGCTCTCATCCAAGACTAGCTCCAGTGTGCAAACTTCGGGTACACAACAATTATACTGATTTCGATTATATGTGTTCCAGATGTGACGAAAAGAAAAAAATTAAGAATCAAAGCATAAAACCAAAGAGAAAACCGAGAGCATTAATGCTGGGTAATCGACCATCTCACCTCTACTCCTATGGCCATCACTATGGATTTCAAACAAATAGTAGTTTGAAGGTCGATCTGATAGGAGTTTGTTTTGACTTCGTAAATTACCTCAGAGTTAAATGTTGAAAGTTTAATTACAAATGAAGATAAGTCAAGAAACGTCTGTACTTTTATTTTGACGGATCCTTGAAAAAACTGTTGCCAACTACCCCGGACTTGCCCTATTGCTTCATATAGCCTCTGAATGACGATTACCACGGACGAATTTTGCGCCTCGGCTCAATAATGAGGTGAATAATCACAACAATGACAAACCGAATGATTATTCAAAAGAGCAGAGTGCGAATGAGGCCTGCTGATTTCCTCACATACGTTGTATTTCTATGCTACCCTGATGCTAGGCCATTGTCGTTGCGGCAAAGAGATCCGCGGAAGCATCCGTTCCTACCATGACAGGTCCTCAACGGATCGGCCTATGATCCATTTCCACCTTCGCACGTACATATACATAGTATATATTACGTTACGTCTCTGTGAGACTCCAAGGGTTCGTTATACGTGGATAATACGACAGATCTGCAACGGGATAGCGCATCAGGTATTCCTTAATGAACTCTTTGGAGGGATTCTCAAGTACCTGATGCAGACTAAGGCAGACACCGAAAATTTCAAGGGAGGCCGCAACCTCTTTCTCTTGACGTGCCTCGGATTGAATGGTGTTAGTTCTAACGCCTGCTAGGCTCGCTTCTTCTTTCTACATGCACCGGTCTCTTGAGCGCAAGCCGCCCTGGGGCCACTAAGGCCATTGAGTGGTGTGCATCAGCTTTTCCTGTCTCTTTTAGTTACCCCCGCTCTATATCCCTCTCTCTCCCTCCCTTCCTTTTATATATATATATATATATATATATATATATATATATATATATATATATATATATATATATATATATATACATGCTTCTTTCTCCCTCTTGCCATGTCCTGGATCGCTCAGTCACCACTTATCTTCCATTCTGCCACTCCCGAACCACCGCCAGTGGATTCACGAGTTTCGCAAATTCGGTTCATTTGCCGCATTGTCAGAGGCTTAAGGAGAAATGAGACCCTCTCGAGAAGAATCGTCGCAAAGATGCTTGAAGTTTACCGTAAGGATGTCGTGCGCGCCTTAACACCACCTACACGAAGGTCGGTGTTCGAAGTGAGAAAGATCGAAAGCAACTACTTTTTTTCCTTTTACCATACACCAATGTGAATGCATGGATTTTTCTGCTAATCGACGTACCTCGGATACGGTACAAAATCATTTCAAGTGTTACTGCCTCATATTGAGTGTGTAGAGGGGACTTTGTTTTTGGAAGAAAAAAAAATATTCGGGAGCTTATTCGGTTGGTTTGAACGGAATTTTGATGGACTGCAACGGCTTTTCGAAATATCTGGTAGGTCCATCATCTGTTCGTTTTTGAATTTAACGAAAATGCATTCGAAGTAACATTTTTCGATCGATTTTATATTGCGAGGTTATAGCGACACTCGATTTGCGAATTTCTTTTCGTGGGTTATTTGCATGACAGGAATATTATCTCCATTTACGATCCAAGAGGGTGTTGACCATTGTACTAAACTACCGCGAAAAACGTTTGTTTTTCGAAGAACTAATTTTATTGCTATTATTACCGTCATATGTTATATTACCGTTCATATATTACCGTTTTATGTGTAGGAATTAACAATATGTAAATGATCGAATGTTATTATACTAAACACATTCTTGTACTTGAGGTTCACAGAATTCGCATTTTTTGTGGGTTCCAAAATTAACAACATGATTTGTTCAGAGAGCAAGTCTGTGAGTCTGAAAATATCAAGTAAACTATATGCATGTTAGAGGGTACACTTTCCCCAATAAACGTCTTCGGTATTTTTTAAGGTCCCTGATTTTCGAAAAAAAAAAAAAACATTTTTCTGTCGTAACCAGACTGGACAAAGCTTAGACAAAGGTTGTGCAGTGGTTTGTTTGAGTGCAAGGAATGTTTGGTAATTCTAGTGTTTAAATGACACTCACGGTAAATACGTTGATGTCGCCAATGTTAGACAGAAATTGCCAAAACGCAACTTGTGTAACCATTTTTTTGAGACATTTTGAAGGCAGAACGTTTTTCATAATTTAAGGGATCAACACATTGTACGATTTTCAAAATATCGTTTTTTTGCATTATCCGATAGTATAGACGGTTATAAACATGCTGTTCAATTTTTGGGGTGAAATTCGAATTATTCCGGATACTACAGCCTTTCTTAGAAAAAGGGATTCGACCAGCTGCGTGAGAACTGGCGCGGGCGCACGCGGTTTTCTCGAAATGTCGTTTTTCAAAACGGTGTACACTCTCAAAGGAAGAGTTTTCGAGCTGTACGTCTCAAATGTTGACACAACATTCTTCGAGCCATTATTTATGTTGCTATGGAAGTTTTTTTTTAAATCTTCATATTTTTTAACGAAAAACCGTCGCAAAAATAGGCTAAATTCAATACTTGTTTTCAAAACGCCGCCATTTTGTCAATTTTGATTTTTAAAAAACCTCCATGGCAAGATAGCGGCTTCCATACTGATTAACAATGTTTTTACAAATTTTGTTGCAGATAATATTTACGGCCACAACCGTGTACACCTTGAGGACTCCGTTTTTTCGAGGACATTTTCAACCGTTAAAAAAGAGGAAAAAAATTAAAAACAAGCGTTGAAAAATTTATTTTCTGTTCTTCATGAGTGCTTTGATTTGACACAAAAAATCCAACCGATTGGAATATTTTAACCATAGAAAAATAAATCGCGAAAATCAGCTATTTTTCGACCCGTTACACTGTGATGATCCCTTAATTTTTATTTAAATGAAAAACCAATCGATGAAATGAATTCAAATTCTACAACCCAGATCATTAGTCTAAAGCCTACTCGGGTGAGAAACCTCATTTTAATATAATAATGAATGTTTCCCTGTATCAGTGAGGCGGAATTTTATTTATATAATCAATTCTGCCGTAGTTTTTTTTTCGGAAACGATCTTCATTAGGAATATCAGCACACTCACAAAAAACACTCCTATCCGCGTTGATGCTTAGGGGGCCGGGGCACGACGATACCATTTCTCGTGTTGATCGAATGAAGCGAAAAATTTCCTCCTCCCCAGTGAACGTCTTTGGTATTTTTTTTAATGTCCCTTATTTTCGAGAAAGATGGCAATGCAATTGACGTGAATAAATATTTTTGTCGTAACCATGCAGATGTGACAAAACGTGCACGAAGTTTGTGCAGTGGTTTTTGACTGCGATAAATGTTTAGTAATTCCAGTATTTAAATGAAATTGACGGTGAATATGTTGATGGCGCCTATGTTATAAAGAAATTGCCAAAACGCACCTTGCTTAATAATTTTCTCTTTAAATGAAAAACCAATCGATAAAATGAATCTAAATTCTACAACCCAGATTGCTAGCGATCTTCGGCGAGGCGGGATTAAGGTGGGAGACTTACATACTTTTAGACGAGGGAAAAACTTGCTGATTTTTAGGATTGTATTTTATTACGACGTTTGGCTGTTACATGGTATTCATTTTTTAAAATTAATCTTTAAAAATGGCGGTGGTATGGCACGGTCTTGTGAACTGCATTTTCAAAACTGGCGTGACGTATAACTGAAAAACTAATCGGCCGATTGTCATGAAATTTAATATAAATCTTTCTCGCCTAATTGTCTAAAACATGAATTTTTTTGAAAAATTTTCAAAACAAGTATTTTTTCGGAAAATTCAATTTTTTGTTTTAAAGCGTACGATTTAATCGATTTTCAACATTCCTCACTTTCTCTCGAGTGATATTCTGCGTATACCTGTGAATTAAAAAAATCATCGTTGGTTTTTTTTTCAGATTAATCCCGCTGACACTACGGGTTAAGCCGTCTGGCAATATTCGCCGCAACCCGTTCAGAACATCGTGCCATACATCCACTATTTTTTTTAATTAATTTAAAAAATACCATGTATCAGTCAAAAGTAGTAATAAAACATACCCTAGGTCTCAAGAAGGGTAGAGCAATCTTTCTTCAAAAAAAAAAAAATCAGCATTTTTTTCCTCACCTAAAGGTATCCCCCCTTAATCTATATAATGAATTCTACCATAGTTTTTTTTCGCAAACGTTCTTCATCAGTATTATTAGCAAATCCACAAAAACACTCCTATTCGGGTTGATGCTTAGAGGGCCCGGGGCGTGACGATTCCATTTCTCGTGTTGATCGAATGAAGCGCAAAATCTGGGGAAAGGCAGCAGGCAGCGCAGTACTCATTTATCGAATGTTTGCAAGCTTCGTGATTCCGGGGAGGATAGGTAAAATGAAAAGAACCTCTGGTGACAAAACAACTCCCCCTTGCTCTTTCTATTCCAATAAAGGACTTTCGCCGCGTGTCCACTTTCATGCCTGATTCCCACACGACGTTATAGAGATGGGGCCACGATTACGCACGACAAGAAGACGTAAGCGAGAAATAATCGAGGAAATTGAAGGCAAAATGGGCAACATTAAGTCATTCAATTGTCACACGTCCATGACATGCGTGAGAGAGAGCGTGAGAGAGAGCGTGAGAGAGAGCGTGAGAGAGAGAGAGAGAGAGAGAGAGAGAGAGAGAGAGAGAGAGAGAGAGAGGAGGGAGAGAGGGAGGGGGAGAGAGAGAGAGGGAGGGAGGGAGGGAGGGGGGGGGTCTTGACCGAACGCGACGAAGACGAAACGCTAAACAGCCGAATATATTGTCGGTGAGGGAGGAAACGAAAGAACGATAGGGAGAAAAAATAGACTGCAATACTCGGTGACAGATATATTCGGGATGATTCAATGGAGCTGTCTGTATTACATTATTCGGTTGGTAGATCTCTAGTGCAAACATGACATCAACTTTTCCCATGTACTCCCTCCCTGGCAATTCAACCGCCACCAGTGGTTCTCAAAACGACCCAAACGTACAACAATATAATACACTCTCGAGCTATCGCTATATACCCTAAATCTCTCTCATTTTGGTTCGCCCTTATAGACTTAGCGATTGCACAGACCAAGCCAAACTCACTCCAATCTCAGAGAAGGAGAGAGAGCGCCGAACGGGCATCGCTTTCAATGAACGAACGAAAAGAGGGGGGTGCTACTGGCGCGCGACATATTCTTGTTTCTCGCCCTATCCCCCCGCCCTCGACCCCTCATTCTCGCCACCCTCTCCGCCTCGTCAAAGTTCACCCTTGGATACTTCGGCCCATTCCACAACAGCCATTCAGCCCCGTTGGATTTAGGGGTACAAATTCATACTTGGACAAACAATTTCTTAGGATAGAACCTATGTGGAACCTGCTTTACGCTCAACGTGGTAACTGGTGTTCGATCGATCTTCGATAAATCAAAAAGTGTGGTATTTCACAGCTATTTTAGACAGTAGAGCAAATGAAGAAAATGTGAACTTAAAACGCAACGACGACAGGTATTGTGAAGAGCGAAGAAAATATCGTCCAAGTAGATCGATCCATTTCATAAGAGGGGCTGAATGGGTATTTGTTGATTGGAATGCTTCCGCAAATTATCAAACCGTTGGAAGAAATGATACAGAGATATTGCAAAATTGGAAGCATCGTGTTCGGGAGGATAAATAGCGACTACGGCGGTTATATGATCACGGGAGCAACGGTCGTTTCGGGAGATCCCGGGATAGAGAAAACGAGAGGAAAGTGAGAAGGAAAGTGTAGAGTTGGACCGGTACAAACAAGGAGGGCTTGCGCATGCAATATTAGGGGCATTAACTCGTCATAAAGAGCGCATTAGGGGTGCGCCTGCCCTCGAGGGGTAGTTTAGCCTTTAATTGTCCCACCCCGATGTATCAAAGGTTTCAATTTCTATGCTTCGGTACATGCTCACTCAATCTATCTCTCTTTACGCCCGTCATTCTTGAACCCGGATTCTCGGACGTTTTTACCAGCATTGTAACCTACTATTTTAATGAGTCCTGAATTACTCGAAATTATGATGTCGAGATTTACAAAAAGGAATTTTAATGAAGCCAATGAAATGCCAATTATAAGCATAAGTTCCAATTTTTCTACGAGCGTGAGACATTCCTCATCCTCAATATTGTTAGTATTTTTATGAATTTGCTAATGTACGCAATGGAATGTGACTTTGCTATAATGACAATGTCCTGAAGACGTGACAAATTTTATTTAAGGGGTCTTTTCACTTTACACTCTAAAAAAGGATGTTTTAATGAATTTTTTTTTATAGGATTCTATTATAGATATTGATATAAAAGTTGTTACACTTAATAAATACAATTTCAAAATACATTCTTTTTAAATTGTATGTATTCATGTAACCCAACCAAACTTTAAACGCGTTTTTCTCAAATCAACGTTTTTCGAGGGCTTGTTGATAAAATATTCGAAACTACTGAACCGATCCTTATGAAATTTGTACTACATATTCGTTACAATTATTGCTATAGCACGTATCGAGGATTTAAAAAATTTTGATATTAACTATTTTTTGCCAAAAACGGTGAAAAAACACGTTTTTTTTTATGTCCGCCATTTTGTTATTTTTGCTTATATTTTTAAATACCATTTTCGTCTATCAATAGTAACTTAAATAGATCATTCTTATTTTAAAAGTATTTCGAAAGTGTTTTTTTTTTAAGTGTAACAACTTTTATATCAATATCTATAATATAGACCTATCAAAAAAAAATCATGAAAATAGCCTTCTTTAGCGTCTAAAGTGAGAAGACCCCTTAAGATGGACTTTCAGAAACGTTAGGTTAACATGAAAATCGCACGGTAAAATAAATCACTGGAACGTAGGAATCTGTGAAAATTAATTCGCCAATTCGAAGACACTGTAGAGTCAAAAGAGGCATCGGTTAGACCGATATTAGGGTTCAGTTTAGGTATTTTCGTGTTTTCAAAGATACGAATTCTCAATATAGCAGACTCTTCGACATCCACACCCACACGTACGGATACATGTATGCGCGCGCGCACACCCATCTATGCCGTACTGAACAAAATACGATACAAAAAGGGCAATGCAACGCAAAAGGGGAAAGTTCGTACTTTATTTCATCCAATGTAGTATATATTATATGCAGTCAAACATCGTTTAAACGTTTTGCACTTACACGCTTTTATCATCTGCATCATCTATACGTCGAATTTCTCTAGCCCCGACAGATTCCGTTAATAAAGACAGCAATAAACTTTCATTTCTACGTTTTTCGCGCTTATACGTTATTCATTTTATTCCCCAACGTCAGTATCGAGGTTCGTTTTTTCTGAGTTATACCTTAATCACACGTGATATTCTTTCGCCGAAGAAAATTTCGTGTGACTGCGTTTTGATGTTTTGATGTTTCGATGTTTTGTTGTATCTGACCTCAACTATTTATGCATGTACTTTGGTTATATATCTCTTATCAATACGAACGTGTCTGTTATTTACTAGTCTGAAACGCCGAAGTGTTACACACTTGCATTAAATGAAAGTTCAAAACGGAAATTCGAAAACTTGAGTTGGCTCATTACTGAATTATTACCCATCAAATTTTGAATTGGAAAACCAAAAATTAACATAATAGAGGTACTGCTATTGAAAAACATCGCATTATGGACTAATCGCCATTTTCGAATGTTAAATACTTTCAGATACATGTAGTACAGTCGTGCTGTATATCGGAATCAGAAAAAAATAGAAGAAGGCTAGTTTTTTGACAGGTGATTTTGTAGGTGCCACGGGTGCTAAATCCAAGTTTGCCTAAAAATCCGGTGTAGGGTTTTTTTAGGGGATGCAAGGAAATGAGGGTGAATTAATGCCAAACTACATCCCCCATGTTCAGAAAAATCTGAGCTTCATTTTTGTCCACAGCACCGAAGTCGTGGAAGTTGATTTTGGGGGTGAAAATATGGGGTGAAATTTTGAAAAATCAGTTTTCATTTGATATCTTTGTAGGAAAAATTCATACAATTTTTGTTCAATTGGGAACGTTGCAGCCCTTGAAAAGACGCGTCGATCGAGTATTAGATCATTCCTCTCCAATAATATCTTCACCCCGAAAAGAATAGTTGAAGTATTCAAAAAAATTCTTTATCAAATAACTCAAAAACAATCGATTTTCGGGGATGATTTGAATGTACGAAATGTTGAGAATAATTTTCTCTATATTTTCTTTCCTCTGGACCACTCTTGAATTTTGCGTTTTCGAACCCCTCTACGGGGTTGAAAATTCAAAATGAAATTCCGGGACAACTATTGACCGAAAATAAAGAGATGCAAGTTTGGCGCTGTGAACAAAAATGTAGCTGAGGGTTTAAGCTACAAATTTTTCCCCGGCGGCGAATTCGCGCGGTCAATAGTTTTTCCAGAATTTCATTTTGAATTTTCAACCCCTGAGAGGAGTTGGAAAATCGAAATTCGAGGGTGGTCCATAGAAACAAATATATAGAAAAAATTATTCTGTACATTTTGTACATTTTAACCATACCCGAAAAATCTATTGTTTTTGAGTTATTCAATAAACATTTTTTTTTTGTATTTTAGCCATTTTTTGGGGCGTAAAGAAGTTATCGAAAAGTGATGATCAAATACTTGATCGACGCGTCTTTTCAAGGGCTATAACGTTCCTATTTGAACAAAAAGTGTACGAATTTTTTCTAAAGAGTTATTGATTTGTCAAAATTTTACCCCACTTTTTCACCTCCAAAATGATCTCCCACGACTTCGGCGGTGTGGACAAAACTAAAGCCTGGATTTTTCTGCACATTTTGTCTCACAGCGCCGACCTCGTAGGGGTTGTAGTTTGGCATTAAGAGGCCAGTCCACTTTGGAGCCACGAAAAAAGGCTATTTTCGCGATTTTTGAGGATTTTATGAAGTATGTCAATATAAAAGTTGTTGGGCTTGATAAAAAAGTCTTGAAATACATTTAAAAAAATGTATTCATTTTTATTTATTTTTATACAAAACTATAACGTAACTTATTATTCTTAAATATATAAAAGTTGTTGGGCTTGATAAAAAAGTCTTGAAATACATTTAAAAAAATGTATTCATTTTTATTTATTTTTATACAAAACTATAACGTAACTTATACGTTTAACGTAACGCCTCAAAAATAGGTGGGCTAGGTAGCTCCATCACAACTCGGCAACGGCTTGTCTGAAACGAAAAAATCAAAGTCCGTTAGATTCATTATGACACCAGCTACAAAATGACTCACAGATATAAAGTTTTATCAAAAAATAAAAAAATGGCGTATGAAAAACGAAAAAAGATTTTGAAAACGGGTTTTTTTTTTAAGTTTTCGCAAAAAAAAAGAGAAAAAATCAAAATTTTAAAACCATCGAGGGTCATCTTATTGCGAATCATGTTTACAATATGTGGTTCAAATTTCAAAAGAATCGGTTTATTAGTTTTAGAGATACGATGATGCTAGATTTTGAAAACGTTGTTTCGAGAAAAACGCGTTTGAAGTTTATACTATGAAAAACTCTTACCTAAACTCAATCGGCGATTCCTGCACTGTACAAAATGCCTTCTGATTGCTCATGATCGTCGATTCCTTCAAGTCTTGCTTACTTTCGATTTTTTGAAATTTTCAAAGTGGACTGGCCCCGTAATATCCCCACCTCCTTTTATCCCCTAAAAACCCCTACATCCCGATTTTTAAGCAAACTTGGATTTAGCTCCCGCGGCACCTACAAAATCACCTGTCAAAAAACTAGCTTTCTTCTAAGTTTTTCCGATTACGGGGTTTTTCAGTGACACCACGACTGTACTAATATTGTATTTCACTTCTACGTTAGTCTCAGGTATACGTTACATTTGATGTACCCCTTGAAAAAAGTATAACGGCAGTTTCACTGTACAACAAACGTAAAATTATAGCAACTACTGACTAGAGCGTTATGTAACATGGCATTGAAAAACGCAAAAGAAATTCACATCACAACCAAAATTTATTTTAAAAAAAGATGTGATATTAATTTGCGCAAATAATAAAAAAATATGTAGTGAGTCCAATACATTATAAATATTGGGATGCTCATCCACGACATAAAATACATAGCATTCATAACCCGTTATCGCATTTCCCTCTTGCTCCGTGCTCTTGAGTAATCAAAATGAGGATCCGATGCTTGACACGAACAAACTCAATTGTTTTGAAGTTATATAAATACCCGGGTTAGAGTGATCGGTCACAAAAATCACTGTCCTAAAACATTTCGAAATTTAATTTAAAAAAAGATTGCTATATCTGGTTTGAACCATTTGTAGATTTTCTCAAGATACTTCTATAAATGGCAGTCATGGGCGATCGATGGTGGTAAAATATATAGCAAAACATCACGAATAAATCGATTTTTTCATTTGTGGACCGACGACACTTTGAAAATCACGTCACATAAGTGGATACATAGCGGTTTCGGGGCGAACGTACTACTAGTCTGTCCATGTCGATGATCGCACATCAAGGAGTGTCTCTTATCCCCTGCGGGTGCGCGATTATTATATATTCCAGATTCCTTATTACATTTCTGTTTTCAACGCTACCATATTTTGGCAAGGCTATTACAAAATCCGATATATCTGCACATGTAATGAGAGCATCGCAAACTTATCGGGCAGTTTTTGTTCATACCAAATACCTTTTTTTATTTGAAGATTTATGCGCGCGCGGGTGTGTGTATATATGCGCGCGCGGAGTGTGTACATGTGTGCGTGCGTGTGTGTGTGTGTGTGTCTCCCCCATGCAGAAATTTCCCCCATGCAGAAATTTTTTGGGGACTCCCCAGATCCTACCAGATCCCTATGGGGATTTGATAGGGACGCCCCAAGTAAGGAGTCCACACTGGAATCCAAATAGATTTGTTGGGGATTCCCCAGGTTCTACCAGATCCTTATGGGGATTTGATATGGACACCCCAGGTAGGGAGACCACATTGGAATCCAAATGGATCCTGGGCTGTTTCCACATTAACGTGGTTTGAGAATTTTTTACTAGAAATTATATAAAATAGGATTTCGCGACGCTCTGTAAAAAATTATTCTTTGATGGTCCGGTGCACAGATTTGCTTAGGAGTTTCAAGATGCACCAACGTGTTTCTAGGAATTTGTTAGGATATCGAATAATACAATATATAATTATATTCTTTAGTAACTTCTTTACTTTAGTGCTTACCCATATTGTATATTTATAGTTTGTTATGGGCTAGTATTTTTTATACGAATAAAAAAGCTTGTTATAAATTTTAATATGCACACTTTTTGAATTTTTAATACTTGTGCGCATAAAAATTTGTTTTGGACGTGACGGCAATCGGGTTACGATTGCGTCTGCGGTTTATCGCTGTGGGTGTGGAGTTTTGTTAGAGCGGCTTAAATGAGGTTTTAAAAGAAAATTAAATGTAAGTATGAAATCATATTTTTATAAACATGATATCTATTACACATTCGCTTAAGTTTGTAGCCCGTAACATCAATTTCCACCCGACCCGGTGGATTTTTCATCGGGATCCAATAGGGATTCCCCATCGGGATCTAACAGGGATTCCTTGTCGGGAGCCAATAGGAATTCCCTATCGGGATCCAATAAGGATTCAGAAAATCGCTTCCGACAAAAGAAAGACGTTGGGCGATAGAACATAAGCGGCGCAGGGTACATATATATTCGTGTCGTCGTTGAAAAGCGCGCGACGATCGAGTTACTGCGCAATCGCGATCGTAAAATTTATTTACTCCAAACACGCATTAATGTTTGTTACATTCCAATGATGCAAGCATCAACCTTATTAAAGTGTTTAAATTTTATATAATATGAAAAGTATTCAAAGAATATCCCGCCCATAACTGCACAAGTATTTTTGCTTAATAATAGTATAAAAAGTGTATAAAAACTACGTTACAGCATAAGAAGTATTTAAAGTATTTTTAAAAAGTTCATAAAATATAAAAAGTACTCGAAGATATAGATATAAGATATAAGTATTCGAAGAATACTATACAAAGCACTATAAATATTCAGTATGGGTAAACAATTAAAAAAAAAACAAAATAAGTATATTGTGGTATTCGATATGTACTCCTTTGTAAACAATAAATTGATCTCTTTAGTGTATCGATGCTTTTATTTTTTGTAGCATTTTGGGCTTACAGAATGCGATATGATCGATCAAGCATCGTATCGGATTCCGTTCAATACTGTGGGGAAGCTTTAAGATTCTTACATTGGATTCCGATGGGAAATCCCTATTGGATCCTAATAGGGAATCCCTGTGGAATCCCTATGGATCCCGATGGGAATCCCTTTTGGATCCCGATGGGAATCCCTTTTGGATCCCGATGGGGAGTCCCTCTTGGAATCCAATGTACGAGCGTGACGTTTCCTGATAGGGATCCAATGGGGTGTCCCGTTGGATCCCTATCAGGGAGTAGGGAGAAGTAGGGGAATCCTATAGGATTCCAAACACAATTTCTACCTGGGTAAACGTAAGTTTAGACGCGCGCGCGTGTGCGTGCGTGCGTGCGTGTGCGTGTGTGTGTGCGTGTGTGTGTGCGTGCGTGCGTGCGTGCGTGCGTGCGTACATGTGTGTGTGTGTGTGTGTGTGTGTGTGTGTGTGTGTGTGTGTGTGTGTGTGTGTGTGTGTGTGTGTGTGTGTGTGTTAGTATGTGAATTTCTAATAGGCTAAACGTAAGTTTAGACGCGCGCGCGCGCGTGTGTGTGTGTGTGTGTGTGTGTGTGTGTGTGTGTGTGTGTATGTGTGTGTGTGTGTGTGTGTGTGTGTGTGTGTGTGTGTGTGTGCGCGTGTGTGTGTGTGTGTGTGCGTGCGTGTGTGTGCGAGCGTGTGTGTGTGCGCGCGCGCGCGCGAGTGTGTGTGTGTGTGCGCGCGTGCGTGTGTGTGTGTGCGTGCGTGCGTGCGTGCGTGTGTGTGTGCGTGTGTGTGTGCGTGTGTGTGCGTTTATGCGTGCGTGCGTGCATGCGTGCGTGCGTGCGTGCGTGCGTGTGTGTGTGTGTGTGTCTGTGTGTGGATTTTATATAGGCTACCGTAAGTATAAACGTGAGTTCACCTTCGTCCGAGTATTCTAGCGTTGGTAATACAGAGAGAGCTAGAGTGAGAAAGATAGACAGTGAAAGAAGGCAATACGGTCGGCAAATAAACTACCTTCGCGGTGATTCGTCTATAAGGAACGATATTATTTGCGGCCCTAGTAAATTCGTCCCTATCTGTTCGTGTTCGTATATTTCGTGGTTATGTCATTCATGGCTTTGTCTGTCTCTTGGCACGAGACTTACTAGTAGAGACAAAAGGTAGGAAAACGAGACAAGCGCAGCGAAAAGATAGAAAACGACCATTAATGACGATGAAAATAGTTGTAACACTGCGTAGTGATTACAGTATGCATGATATAATATTCAAGACTAATAAATTGGCTCGTATCGATATGCATTACATCTCCGTACATTATACATGGATACATCCGTGACTTAACTTCTAAAAGGGCTTAACACGTATGCATTAGACCGCAGGATCCGGGCTTCCCTCATGGTGGTCGATCCGTACATAAATATATATTGAACGTATATAAAAAATGGAATGAACAGAGGAACACGCAAGTTGCTATTGAACCGATTTTGAGCAAACATCACTTGAGCAGATATGTCGTTCGTCCTCTCTCTCTTCCCCCCTCTCGCTCTCTCTCTTTCTCTCGCTTTCTGTATGTATGTATCTATCTATCTATCTATATGGGAGAGATCGAGGCAAATCCATATAGTAGCCATAGTCGAGAAACTCTCCGCACGATATGGTCCCGTTCGCTTCGCTCCGTTACGGATAGAAAATCGCGAGCGGAAGGGAAAGGGCGGCTAAGCGAGACGGAAGAGCCACTGACAGAGAATTTACTATAGGCTATGTAGAGTATAGCTGGGAGAAAGTAAGAGATAGATATAGGGAGAAAGAGCGAGATAGATTGAGGGCTCACAAGCCCTTAGGCAAATTTCATAACCGAACTTGTCGTATTTGCTGAGATTATTTCAATATATTCGACTCAACCCGCGAGATAGAGGATCTGTTTGCGATGACGGTGTATGCGTGAATGGAACTTTGGCGCCAGAAGTCTCCTTTCTGTATATGGGATGGAAGTGATGAAGATACGAGACATAACCGAGAGGCGGGTTGGAGGAGTATAGGAAGAGAGTAGAAGAGCAGTGACAGGGGGGAATGTAATGAATATCTTACTGGCAGGTTATTGTAGTTGCTTGTATAACGATTTAATATGAACGTTTTCTGGTATATCGTAATGGAACGTTTTTTAAATGGTAGGATTCCGAAAAATGATCAGAATAACAAAGTTGATCTTCTTTGGCGTCGTCGAGCGATTTTTTGGGTAAGCTTCCTTCCAGTTATTACGACCGATGTTATTCCCGGAGACATACATTTTCAATGTCGTAGAACGTCCAGTTACATGATCGATTTATTAATCAATCACGAAGATTTGAAGTAGCTGTTTCTGCTCAAACGAATGACTGCAGGTCGAAATTTAACTTGGTAACTGCAATGCCATTTCAAAGTTCATGAACGGTTGCCCTGCGCTCTACAAACTTTCGGAATAATAGTCTTTAGGTATGGTGCTAATTCGTGACCGTGCCTCTTTAAGGGGTCTGCATAATCCTAGGGCCCTAAAAAACAGGTTGATTTTCAATGTTTTTTTCTGTTGTGCGCATTGGGATGAGGTCGGAATTTTACACAAGATTACTAAATAGCCTTGCCAAGAATGTTTTTTTTTAAATTGAAACATACTGATAAACAGTGACGTTATTACAGTACTATCTCCCTAAGAGAGCCCTCGCTAAGAGAGAATTTCCCCGCCGTTCCGCTTGAGCGCATTTTATGGCTTCCCCCACCTAGCTCGAGCTGTCCAGTGTACCCGAGGCCTCCCGAGTTTGTCGCGGACACCTCCATAAGAGATCGCGAGCGATTTCAGAAAATCGCACGTCGCACGATTGTCAAATGGATAATATTCCTTTGTATAATAATATATACGTTTAAGCCGTAAAGTCGGAGAAAAAAACATGCACCATAATTAAATTTCAAGTAGTAATTTAATGCAAGTAAAATATATTTTCGATTCAGCCATCCCGTTTTATCTAAAAATGAAATATTTATACATTGTATATTTCAACTTGAAGTATATACACAAGATAAATTGTTAGTTACATTTTTTTGTACACTGTACAGTAGAACCTCAATTATCCGAACGATGACTTAGTTTATCCGAACTCTCAATTATCCGAACATTGGCGCGAAAGATACATTGTTGCTCGCTGCCACCGCCGTGAGCAACAATGAGGAACCCAACGCAATCTCTCCTTCCCAAACGGCTGCGAGACTTAGCCGCTCAAAAACGCGTTACAGCCGTTCGTCAATTAAAAATGGACGATTTTATTTTTAAAAAATATAAAAAAAGCATTCAACTTTTTTCAGGTATTTCAAATACATTATATATATATATATATATATATATATATATATATATATATATATATATATATATTTCAACGTTAACATATATGTCAAATTATAATATATATGTATGTACTGTTTTTATATAAAAAGGTGTTGTTTATGATCTCGTCCCAAAAAACCCACGTTTCGATTATCCGAACTTTTGATTATCCGAACTAGTCTCGGTCCCAATTGGTTCGGATAATCGAGGTTGTACTGTATATGTTCGAGTTTCGATAACGAATATACTACGTATATTTTTGCGAACAATAAGATAATTCAACAATTATTGAAAGTTTTACAAATGTTTCCTTCATATGTGTTATAATATTGCAACAACAAAATATACCAAACAGCAGAATAAAAAAAACGCGAAGAAAAAGAAAGATTTACACATCAATATTCAATGAGATATACTTACGCATGAAACGACGAAACGCCAGTACACTTTCCGCAACTTGTTTACAGTTTTCTCAACACTTTCGTTCGCGCTCTCTCATAGAGGTCGAGTGGAGAAACACATACACGCCACCACATGCGCGATTTTCGAGTGCGCTAACCTAGCGGTGGGGGAAGGCTTCGGCGACGAATTTCTCGAGAATTACTTCCCCTAACCGCCCTAGACCGCTCTCTTAGGGAGGTAGTACTGTATTATTTCAGCAAGTGCCGCCGTTGCCAATTGATGTGGGTGGTTCTGGAAACTACAATGATCGAAAATAGAAAATAGGGTCGTTTATTTTTAATATTACACAGAAACTTTCGTATTACGGGATAGTTTTTTGAACTTTTTGACAGTACGAAAATGGCGGACGGTAGAAGAAAAAATTGACTTTCGACCACCAAAAAAAAAACAACTTCAATCGTCGATTATTAACAAATGAATATACATCGTAGAAAATCATCTGGACATACGATAGAACATATTTTCTAGGCACTGCGTGAATTTAAAAGGAATCGGATGAATAGATTTTGGGATATGACTTTCACCAGCAGCTGGAAAACGACTTACCCATTTACGTGCGGCCTTTTAATATCGTCTTAATTCTCTGAGTGTGATTTTGGCTTCAACGATTGAAAGACAAAGAAAACCATTGCTACCAATAATCATGTCAAAGGAAACGTAGAGGACGCCACGTAAAATTAACGTGCTGAAAAAAAAATGTCATCAATGAGCGAAGTTTGATGATAAAAAGGATTTAATTTTCGTACACAATAA
The DNA here is from genome assembly GCA_964007375.1 of Ophion obscuratus. Taxonomy (NCBI): domain Eukaryota; kingdom Metazoa; phylum Arthropoda; class Insecta; order Hymenoptera; family Ichneumonidae; genus Ophion; species Ophion obscuratus. Next base: position 36,946,675 of record OZ023314.1, read on the forward strand.
ATTAAAATTATATTGCTGTACTCCATACGTCGAGCAAGGAAGAGGGAAACAAGCAATAGGGTAAATCATGGTGACTTATATGAACAAAAAAATCGGTTTTTCATATTGTATAAGTTCAAGCTGAAGATACAACATCAATGGACCAAGATTAATTCCGTGTAAGGAATACTTTCAATTTTATTGTATTACGTCTCAGGAAATTTGGCATATAAGGTTTTTTTTTGTATTTACCGAAAAGTCAATATTATTTACGCATTAATTTTTTTTTTCAATTCAGTTTTCTTAAGAGCTAGACAAAAGTAATATGTATTGTTAATGCCAGGTGTTGCATTCCATACAAGACAATAATTAGATGACCTAAAAATATTCGACGAATGCTATATTGAATTGCTTTTGTCTCTGAGAAATATAAATAAACACGTTTTTTCTACCCCCCCCCCCCCCCCCCATCTCCAAGATTATTCGACAGAATTTTTATCCATTTATTGTAGTTACAAGATACAACAATAATGTTTCTTAAATAATTGTTATTTCCATTATATATTCATTTTCTTTTGTCTTTCGTTGTTTGCAATGAATAAATTATTCCTTGTGCTTCGTAAGTATAACACACCATATTTACAGCACGAGCGTAGTGCCACCATCGGCGAACATTTGCAGTGTGATTTAGAATCGTACGTCGATTCGGTTTTGTTATCACTTAACAACGAAGCTTCCTGCCATTCTCTCTGAACCTCGAAATTTCTCATTAGTAATAATGCCAGCGACATTGTTGCTTCTCGTCGCCTAGAGGGCAATAATAAGCGTGGTAATTTCTGCAGCACGCTCACAGGACGATCATTCATTCTGGTCGATTGAACAAATCGACTGGTCCAAAAGAGAGAAAGAGCGAGAGAGAGCGAGGAGGGGGGGGCTGAGAAGGGTGCAAAGTTGTAGGTGCAGGGGACGATATTCAAGCATAGTAGAAATTGTCATTCTCATCGTCGTATTAACTGGCTCGTTCGTCGGTCACATCGCTAATTAAATAAAGGGTCGGATTTGATGAAATGAGGCGTCACGAGAGGAGCCTAGTATAACGAGACGTGTGTGCTATATTACGTACCTAAGCATTTTAACGGGGGTGCAGTCTGTGCTGTACACACGTGGCGGCGCGTGCGCCATGTTAGACCTTCACGTTGCTGCTTAAAATCAACTCATACACACACCCACACACACCCACACACACACACACACACACACACACACACACACACACACACACACCTATCATCTCACATTCAGAAGCAAAGCAACTGTATTGTACCAATATATAATAATAGACGATTTAACATAAAGCAATTTATTGACGAGGCCGTAAACGCTTCGTTACGGTACATTACGGAAACAAAAATCATTTGGGACCTTCATGTAACTGAGCAGGGTTCTCTATCGTTATTCTTCCGGTAGCTTGATCGCCTTTTTGTTGTATGGTCTTCGCGTTTATATATTGGACATTATATTTATGTAGCATCTATACATTACGTTTCGAATAGTCACTATATTGCGTATCCTTCAAGATTTTTCACCGTGACATTGAGGTGATCCTCCCCGGTAAATTTGTTCAGCTCAACTATTTCGAAATGAAGAAGTAAGTGAAAATTTGGCATTATAAAAATTAAGTTGCATGCCGTCCGTCTTATTTAATGAATGAGATTCTCTTAAGGAATCATCACAGTGTAACATTTTCAAAAAATCGATTTTTTTTCCATGATCCGATAGTATAGACGGTTATAAAAATGCTGTTCAATTTTTGGGGCGATAATTCGATGTATTCCGGTTGGTACAGAATTTCTTAAAAAGACGGATTCGACCAACTGCGTGAGACCTGGCGTAGACGCGTTTTGCTCGAAGTGTCGTTTCTGAAAACGAGTGTACACTGTCGAAGGAAGATTTTTCGAGTTATCAGTCTTCAATTTTGAGACAACATTCTTTATCTTACTATGGAAGATTTTTTTTCATATCTTCATTTTTAATTTTAACGAAAAACAGTCGTAAAAATAGGCTAAATTCGATACTTTTTTTCAAACCGCCGCCATTTTGTCAATATTGATTTTTAAAAAACCTCCATAGCAAAATAGCGGCTTTCATGCTAATATTTTTTTTACAAATTTTGTTTCAGATAATATTTACGGCCACAACCGTGTACACCGAGAGGACTCCTTTTTTTCGAAGACATCTTCAACCGTTAGAAAAAGTAAAAAAAATCAAAATAAACGCTTAAAAATCTACTTTCTGATCTTCATGAGTGATTTGATTTGACTTGAAAAATCACACTAGTTAGCGTATTCCAACTATCCAAAAAAAATTGCTAATATCAGCTATGTTCCGATCCGTTGCACTGTGATGATTCCTTAAATTGAAATGGTGGAGTGTTTCGAAATTCCACGACTAACATCGAACCAGTGTGCGAACAGTTTTTTTGAAATTCATCGCGTAGTTTTTTGGAGAATGATGACATGAAAAATGCTTATTGGTTGAAGAGAGCCGTACACTTTTTTTCCTTAAACTTTATAAAGAGTAGTTTTCAAAACGGTAATAGTATTTTATTTATTCTACATGGATTATACCCGTAGTCGAAGATTTACAATTGGGAAAATAATTTTAGGTGTATTAATTATCACGGAAAAGAGATCGATTCTAGGCCCGTGAAAAATTTGCCGGCGCTTAACATGCGGCCGACGCTTGGTACGATATTCAGCACCAACCACCAATACCCAGTGTTGGTCCTTCATACGGGCCAATGGTTTGGCCATGATTCTGCCAGTGCTCATTTGAAGCATGGCAAACCAACGAACACCCAGCCTTGGGCCAAATATCGATTACCAACTGTCAGCCAACTATCGGGTTCCAGTGTTGGCCCCGAACATGGGCCAATCGGTTGATCGTGGGTTTGCCAGTCTCGAATTGAAGCTCGGCACACCATCGAAGAGCCAACGCTGGGCCAGCACTAATTAATGACCGTCGGTCAATTGTCGGGGCGTGCGCAGGCCCTGAGTCTGAACCAACCGTTTGACCGTGGTTTTGCCAACGCTTATTTTAAGCATGGCAAACTGACGAATTGACAGTCCTGGCCCAACACTGGCTTAGAACGGTATATTCCATACATATATACAAGAATGCTTTTTTACGTGTATACGTTTATACGTAATGTGTGTGTGTGTGTGTGTGCGTGTGCGTGCGTGCGTGCGTGTGTGTGTGTGTGTGTGTGTGTGTGTGTGTGTGTGTGTGTGTGTGTGTGTGTGTGTGTGTGTGTGTGTGTGTGTGTGTGTGTGTGTGTGTGTGTGTGTGGACTATACAAGAATTTTTTTACGTATAAACGTATATACGTATATACGTAAAAAAGCATTGGCAAAACCACGGTCAAACGATTGGCTCAGACTCAGGGCCTGCGCTCGCCCCGACGATTGGCCGATGGTCATTAATTAGTACTGGCCCAGCGTTGGCTCTTCGGTGGTGTGCCGAGCTTCAATTGTAGACTGGCAAACCCATGATCAACCGATTGGCCCATGTTCGGGGCCAACACTGGGACCCGATAGTTGGCTGACAGTTGGTAATCGATATTTGGCCTAAGGTTGGGTGTTCGTTGGGATATTATATATATTTTTATTATCGCTGCACGCAATTTTCTACGTCCTGTGATAATAAAAACTCATTACTCTTATCTGAAATTCAGTTTATTAAAAATAAAATTCATTTATACTAGTTTTGTGGTGTATTAAAAAAATGCCGAGGTATTATGACAGTATTAAGAAACGCCGAGTGTTAAAACGACGACAAAAATTAGAAGACTCTTTACAGCAGGTTAGGATCAGAGGCAACGAAACAAAAGGACAAGTAATAAATAGTGAAACAAATTTGGAAACATTCCACGAAGCGATTGTGCATAACGAGTTTAGTGAATCTAATAACTCTCCCGATGAGCAATCATCGAGCACAGAAATTTCTGAATCTAATCCATGTGCGGGAATAAGGACCGATGCATTGTCTCTGAAAGAAAAATTGAGGTTATTTTGACAACCCTACACTGGGCCAACGCTAGCCCGAATATTGCGCCAACAATATGAAGCCGACCTTAGCGCTACTATGGGCCGGTGATCACGCCAACCGTCAGCCAATGATCGTGATCTCTTTAGCCCAATGTTGGGCCAATACCCGGCCAACTGTTAAGATTTCCGGTAAGCCTACCATTGGCCAACCGTACATCCCAGCGTTGGGCCGAAGAGATCACTCCTACCGTGGCGCAATACTAAACCGGTAGTGCTGCCGTTCATCGGCCAATGGTAGAATATGATTGGCGTGACGCTGGCTCGAGGTTGGGTCGGTTGCGTCGTTTTTCGCCCAACGTTGGGCCAATACCCGGCCAACTGTTAGGATTTCCGGTAAGCCTACTATTGACCAACCGTACATCCCAGCGTTGGGCCGAAGAGATCACTCCTACCATGGCGCAACACTAAACCGGTAGTGCTGCCGTTCATCGGCCAATAGTAGACAGTGATTGGCGTGACGCTGGCTCGAGGTTGGGTCGGTTGCGTCGTTTTTCACGGGGGGTCATCTGTATCAATAAAATTAAAAAAGTAATTATAGCGACGCATTTGTAACAAAATCATCTGGCTAGCATGATCCATCTATTTCCTGCTCGGATTCAAGAATTCATTATTATTGTTTGAATATTGTAGCTGTTTTGGCCCGAATCCGACAAATACTCACAAGGAAAGGTTGCGAGGTCGATCTCTCCGATTTCGCTAAAATTTGGCATGCTTGTAAAGTGGGTAAAAATAGGCGACACATATTTTTTATATCTGCGAAACCCGATTTTTAAGAGTTGAAATGCACCCTCAAAAATTAGGGTGTTTTTCGTTATTCGTCGATGACGTTTTAACGGTACGAGATATATACCTCGGAGCCGGAAAAGCAGGTAATTGTTGTGAATTTTTTCAAGGAAAACTACTTGAAATTTCGGATTGGGGGTTTAATTATCTAAAAGTATATATATTCAAAAATATGTTTAATTTTCTTTATTTAAAAATCTGCGTATACGGTACCCACTGGCGTTTCTTCAAAAATCATTTGAAAAAAAAAAAACCAAAAAGATTATTAAATTAGGTACTATAATCTAGTACTTGTCATAGCTGATATTGAAAATATCGATTTATGACAAAATGGCGGACGTTTGAACATAAATAGTGATTTTTGGGCCAAAAATTAGTTATTATTTTGCCTATAAAACAAAAACTAAGTAATGGAAAAAAATCCTATGACAAGTACTAGATAATGGTGTATAGAATAACCACAAAAAACCTCAAGGCATTTGGTTCATTCGTTTTCGAGAAATTTTGGGTACCGATTTCAAAAGCCTGTCGGCTCGGCGCCGCAAAACACGTTTCACTAACTCGGCTTATTTATCGAAATATTAACTTGCCGTTTTCGCCAGATATTCTGGACACCTCAAACTTCAAGAACAAATACAAACAAAAATTGATTTTTTCGACCATCTAGATGTATATCTCCCCTTAATGGTGCGAGATGTGAAAAAATTCAAGTTGCAACAATGTTTATTTTTTCGTGTACTATACATTGGAGATTAGAACGATAACGTTATCAACGAAAAACGAAAAACACACCTATTTTTAAGGGTGCGTTTCACCCTTTAAAAATGGCGTTCCGCAGATATAAAAAAATACGTATCGCCTATTTTTACCCATTCTACAAGCACGCCAAATTTAATCGAAATCGAAGAGATCGACCTCGCAACCTTTCCTTGTCAGCTATAAGATTCAACCAATGAGTAGCAAATTCAACCAATGAGTGACAAATATTCATGAAAAAATGTGTTATTACTATAAAACGCGCAATAAATTGACAGAAGACGGTCGACTCTTGTATTAAAAAAACACCACAATTTTGTCCTACGTTACTGATACACATGTCTTGATACCATCCATCTTGTACTATCGTTATTCAATGCAGGATCATTTGCAGTAATGTTTATAACACTTTGGCTCTAATAAATGTAGTGGCATATCGACTAAACTAAATAATATTGACGAGAGGCCCCGTGAATATACTTAAGGAGTTTTGGGACAATTGTCGATATGTTACCATTTGATACAAATTCATTTAGTAATTCTTTGCTACATACTGAATGCACCCTCCAAATTTTAAATCGATCATTTACACCTTTCGTATTGAAATTACAATTGAAGAAACACTTTTTAACACAGGGAGTTGCATACGGTCATCGCTGAATGGCAGTTTAATCTACGACATAGTATAATAAAATATTTAAGGGGAGGTACCTGAGTAAACGGCGAGAAAAACAGGTAAACTTCGGGAATTTTTATCTCAAAAACTATTGTTTCGATTGAATTCTCGTTTTTTTTTAATTGGAACATATGTACATGGAGGTATGTTTAGGAATTTTTAAAAATAAATTCATCCAATCCCCGTACCCAATCGAAACATTAGTTTTTTAGATAAAAATTCCCGAAGTTTAACTGTTTTTCTCGCCGTTTACTCAGGTACCGCCCCTTAAAACGTTGTGAAAAAACTGTCAAATCACTCATGCCAATACATTATGACAAATTCGTATTTTTGGACATTATGGCAATCAGACATCTCCCTATTTTTTAAAGTGTTTCTTCAATTGTAAGTTTTATAGAAACGTCGTAGACGATCGATTTAAAATTTGGAGGGTGCATTCAGGATATGTCAAAGAATTTACTGTATAAATTTGAATTAAGTAGTAACATATAGTCAATTGTCCTGAAACTCTTTAAGCAACAGTACGCAAACATACCGGAAGGGGAATTCGTTTAATGCTTTTATCATAGCAGCCACGCTTTGAAACGAGATGTTGAGGACAAATTTTGGGGATGAATGGATATAATGAAGCGTACGCTTTTCAATGCCCCTATTTGGACCCAATCCGTTTAGCCGATGCTAAAATATGGTCAGCGTATCAATCAAAGTCGCACAAACTGTTATGAATATTTGAAGGGGGTCATCCCATGAGACAGCTATTTCTTTTCGCTTTGTTCGAATTTTTTTTATGAACCATCAAAACACCCTATCTTTGAATTTTTACAACACATGTATTCACATTTTTCCCACCCGACCTAGAATATTTCTGATATCTGCCATAGTTTTTTTTAAGGTGAAAAAGTAAAAAAAAATGACGGAACTTGGAACTTAACTTTTAAAACCGTGCCAAAAATTCAATTTTCGATATTTTTACTTTAGTTTCGGCGATAGCCTCAGGTCTACAAATTTAAATGCCGTTTGATTTTTCTATTTCAAATGAGCAAAACCTCCAGCATCACGGCAGTCGTCAACGAACTTTTTTTTTCACATGAGTGCCCATGCAGAAATTTTTTGGGGACTCCCCAGATCCTACCAGATCCCTATGGGGATTTGATAGGGACGCCCCAAGTAAGGAGTCCACACTGGAATCCAAATAGATTTTTGGGGATTCCCCCCCGAGCAGAAATTTGTTCAGGGTGAAATCCGGACCGGATCAGGCTGCCACAATAGCAAATCCGGGCCGGGTCAGGCAAATTTAGTCCGGCCCTGATCAGGGATGTAACGCTTTTGCATATTCAGGCCCGGATCAGGCACCTTATCAGGATCTGATCAGGCCCGGATCAAGCAACTTATCTGGCCCGGATCAGGCATCTTATCAGATCCGGGTCAGGCTCCGTATCCGGCTCGGATCAGGCACTATATCTGGCCCGGAAAAGGCACCTTACCAGGCTCGGATTAGGCACTATATCTGGCTCGGATCAAGCAACTTATCTGGCTCGGATCAGGTGCCTCATCCAGCCTGAGACATGCGTGTCATCTGGCTCAATCATTTGATTAATTTTTTGTTTAAAAATAGATCAACATTTATTAAATTATCATCGCAGTTACACGTTATCAAGTTTACTAACGTTATTAAAAATATGAAAACATTTTTTTAAAGTTTAAGTTTTTGTTTTATTTGGACTTGATCGTTTAGTTTTTGTTCCGGTTTTGGCGATGACCGTTCCAATCTTTCGCACTGTTTATGACCGCCGCTAGCCCATCCGAAATTTGTTTCTCTTTGATAGAACCTGCGTGGGGGGTACCATCATACTTTGTCAAGATTGCATCTGAAATATTTTGAATACATAGAAAAATTAGTGAATATACATAGAAAAATCACATCTTTACATTAAGAGCATATATCAGTCGGACCTAGGGAGCGCCACCGCTCCCCCGTCGGGTATATCTATATTTATCATAAGTATAGATATATTCGACCAGGGAAAGGTGAGCGATATAGGCTCCGACTGATATATCCTCTTGAGATAATTAAATAATTAACAATTATTAAAAAATGGTGTACCTCGTAGTGGCGTAGCTCAATCTCTTTTCGTCGTTCTCGCATCATTTGTATATATAGTGTTGTATATATATTATTGAGAAAAAAATGTTCGATGGTACAAAATGCAATTTGCGCAATTATTTCTCGTCATCTGGTCCTTGCACGTATGTATGAGTACATTTATGTATATATACGTATGTTTGTACTGTTGAACATTTTTTCTTGATAAGAAATATATCACACTATACTCGTATATATACAAATGGTGCGAAAGTGACAAAGTGAGGTTTAGCTACGCCGCATCCCCCATGGAAATTTATATACGCAAAAATATACGGCAAATTTATTTTATTAATACTTGTAATATATGTGAAATGTATGCCATATATTGAAAATATATGTTGCATATATGTGCCAAATTCTAATTTTCGTAACGTTTTTATATATGACATGTATATGCGTGGTATTACTGTATATCACTGTACCATATATCAATGATATATGTAGCATTTACCCTGCATATATACCACATATATTTAGCATATATGTTGCATACACACTGCATGCATACCACATATATACATATATGCCACAAACTATATTGAAAATATACTTACAGTGTACTCAAAATACCCTCAAAATATACTACAAATGTATTTAAAGTACATCTAAAATATACACGATGTATGTTTATACTCCGTTAAAAATATACTTGAAATATGTTCATACTACATTTAAAATATTATTGAAATACATTCAACGTGTATTTAAGATATACTTGAAATATATTTAAACTATACTTGAAATATTCTTAAAAATTTTGTTATGACGTTATTTACATCATTGCACCCTTTTACGATATTTTTTTCTTGTCCTTAATTACGATTATGGTGTTTGCGGTTCAAATATATTAATGGTTCAAATTAAAATTATATCAGACGCTTACACGCCGTAAGGTGGTTTCGAACCCGGGACCTCTGAGTGATGAGCAGGGACCTTCCCCACTGAGCTAGTTCTACTTGTTAAATTAACTTTCGTATCGTCTACATATCGTACAATACACACAGTTAGTTTATTGAGAAATATGTGGATTTACAAGAGTAACTAACATTATCGGATCAATTACTTAATTGCGTTCGCATAGAGAGCGATAATCGAATAGAATTACGAGATTACATAACCTTCAATTTTTTTGTCCGATCATTTATTCCGGCTAGTGCGTCTAGGTCTTCGCGAGATACCGACTTGAAGATGTTTTTGATTTGCAACGTCATCTGTTACTCAAGTTGCTTAACCAACCATATTTAAAATATATAAAACATACATTCAGTTTGTATGTTTGATATATTTAAGATGTATCTTAAATGGATTTATATTTATATATCGTATAGGTTTTACTCTTGCCCAAAAATATAATTGGCATATCCAATTTTTCGAACCAATTATATTTAATACATGTTTTATATATTTTTCGATATATTTTTTATATATTTTATTTTCATGTGGGTGTATATATTGTTTATATGTAATAGTGTACTTTAACTGTAAAATAAGTTTTATTAAGTTTAACTGTAATAGTGTTTGTTCACAGCATATATTTCTTGTCAGGAATATGTATCAAAAATGTATGCGTCATATATGACGCGTACATTTTTTATACATTTTTCTGACAAAAAAATAGATTGAAAATATATCGAAAATACATGCGTCGTATATGCCTCATATATGCATCATATATAGTGTTTATACGTAGCATATATTTTTTTGGTCAGAAAAATATATCTAAAATATATGGGTCATATATGCGTCATATATTTGGTGCATATATACAGAATATATACGTATTATTCTATTTTTCGTCACTATATATGCGAATGATATATATATACGTAGCATATATTTTCTGCATATATTTTACATACATAAATTTCCATGGGGGATAGTCTTCGCCCATCAAGTCGTATTTTATATATTATCACTGTTCATGTGTAGATAATCCACAGTATAATTGCAAATATATTTTACCTGAGATTTTGTATGCACTGCACTTTATTGAAGGGCTTGCCTTTCTTCGGGAGAAATTGATGAACCGAACGAGATGTGTCGATGTAGCTACGGCGTGGCTATTGCGCTTTCTTCTACGTATATAATACGCGACTGGCTGCCCGTATTATATACAAAAGTTTTGATTCCATATAACAATAATACAAAAAAATTAACATAAATATTTATTTATGATAAAAAAGATTTTGAAACAAATTTTGACGACACGCACTTTCGGTTGATAACCATTGTTTTCATATATTTCGCGTGCCTGCGTGTGCAGCTGTCAAAATATTTCGTGAGGCTTCGCCGACAGAGGCGCTGTCTAGTCCTAGAGAGGAGAGGTTACGGAGTGACGAGCTTCATGCGAGATAAGGCTTCTATCCGGCTCAAATCAGGCGTGCCTGACTAGGGTGCCTTATCGATACCTGATAAGGCTCCTATCCGGCGCAAATCATGCGTGCCTGATCAGGGCGCCTTATTGATGCTTGATAAGGCCCCTATCCGGCGCAAATCAGGCGTGCCTAATCAGGGCGCCTTATTAATGCCTGATCAGGCTCCTATCCAGCGCAAATCAGGCGTGCCTGATCAGGGCGCCTCATTGATCCCTGCTTAGGCCCCTCTCTGGCGCAAATTAGGCGTGCCTGATCAGGGCGCCTTATTGATCCCTGCTCAGGCCCCTGTCTGGCTCAAATCAGGCGTGCCTGATCAGGGCTCCTTATTGATCCCTGATCCGGGCCTGATGGATCCTCAGGCAGCCTGATTAGATTTCTGCTCGGGCCAGATTCTACCAGATCCTTATGGGGATTTGATAGGGACGGCCCAGGTAGGCGGGAGTCCACATTGGAATCCAAATGTATTTGTTCGTGACTCCCCAGGTTCTACCAGATCCTTATGGGGATTTGATATGGACACCCCAGGTAGGGAGACCACATTGGAATCCAAATGGATCCTGGGCTGTTTCCAGATTAACGTGGTTTGAGAATTTTTTACTGGAAATTATATAAAATGGGATTTCGCGACGTTCTGTAAAAAATTATTCTTTGAAATTATTCTTTGAAATTCTTATGGTCCCGTGCACAGATTTGCTTGGGAGTTTCAAGATGCACCAACGTGTTTCTAGGAATTTGTTAGGATATCGAATACTACAATATATAATTATATTCTTTAGTAACTTCTTTACTTTAGTGCTTACCCATATTGTATATTTATAGTTTGTTCGAGGCTAGTCTGCCTCGAACAACTAGCAGACTAGCCCATAACAGGCTAGTCTGTTATGGGCCAGTATTTTTTATACGAATAAAAAAACTTGTTATAAATTTTAATATGCACACTTTTTGAATTTTTAATACTTGTGCGCATAAAAATTTGTTTTGGACGTGACGGCAATCGGGTTACGATTGCGTCTGCGGTTTATCGCTGTAGGTATGGAGTTTTGTTAGAGCGGCTTAAATGAGGTTTTAAAAGAAAATTAAATGTAAGTATGAAATCATATTTTTATAAACATGATATCTATTACACATTCGCTTAAGTTTGTAGCCCGTAACAGCAATTTCCACCCGACCCGGTGGATTTTCCATCGGGATCCAATAGGGATTCCCCATCGGGATCTAACAGAGATTCCTTGTCGGGAGCGAATAGGAATTCCCTATCGGGATCCAATAAGGATTCAGAAATTCGCTTCCGTCAAAAGAAAAACGTCGGGCGATAGAACATAAGCGGCGCAGGGTACATATATATTCGTGTCGTCGTTGAAAAGCGCGCGACGATCGAGTTACTGCGCAATCGCGATCCTAAAATTTATTTACTCCAAACACGCATTAATGATTGTTGCATTCCAATGATGCAAGCATCAACCTTATTAAAGTGTTTAAATTTTATATAGTATGAAAATTATTCAAAGAATATCCCGCCCATAACTGCACAAGTATTTTTGCTTAATAATAGTATAAAAAGTGTATAAAAACTACGTTACAGCATAAAAAGTATTTAAAGTATTTTTAAAAAGTTCATAAAGTATAAAAAGTACTCGAAGATACAGATATAAGATATAAGTATTGGAAGAATACTATACAAATCACTATAAATATTCAGTATGGGTAAAAAATTTAAAAAAAAAACAAAATAAGTATATTGTGGTATTCGATATGTACTCCTTTGTAAACAATAAATTGATCTCTTTAGTGTATCGATGCTTTTATTTTTTGTAGCATTTTGGGCTTACAGAATGCGATATGATCGATCAAGCATCGTATCGAATTCCGTTCAATACTGTGGGGAAGCTTTAAGATTCTGACATTGGATTCCGATGGGAAATCCCTATTGGATCCTAATAGGGAATCCCTATGGAATCCCTATGGAATCCCTATGGAATCCCGATAGGAATCCCTACTGGATCCCGATGGGAATCCCTTTTGGATCCCGATAGGAATCCCTTTTGGATCCCGATGGGGAGTCCCTCTTGGAATCCAATGTACGAGCGTGACGTTTCCTGATAGGGATCCAATGGGGTGTCCCGTTAGATCCCTATCAGGGAGTAGGGAGAAGTAGGGGAATCCTATAGGATTCCAAACACAATTTCTACCTGGGTGTCTTCCGAACGGTGTAAAATCGATTTAACTCGTTATCTTTCATCGATAAAATTCTGAAGGACTGTAAAAATGTTAATAAATGTGTGATAAAAATTCAAACATAGTATGTTTTGATGGTTCGTAAAAAAAATCCCAAAAAAGCGAAAAATTTAGGCGTCATATGGGATGACCGCGTTAAGTGATACACTGATTGGTACGAATATAGTATTGATGAAGCAGTATAATTTTTTTCAGTAACTGCACGCGGATGCGTAGTTTTATATGTTGAATTTCTTTTCGCTCTCCTACGTGATTTATCGGCGTACAAAAATCAGTATATATTACCGAACTTGAGTCTGCGGATATGATTAAATTTCTAAAGGGCTTACTTTTTTGCTTTCAAAATGGATATTGATGACATCGGATTGAGTCGTTCATTCAAAGTAGCATAGTTTCACGATCATCTTTTGTGGGTTTAGTACCTCATTTTATCACTTTCACCTTGTCGACCGATATATACACTTTATTCACTGTTTCCCCATTGCAGTTTGGCCTCCTATATCCAATCTCCACGATGTTATACATCATCTTATTTCGAAAAGATTCGACTACATTCACAACTGGTTTATTAGCTGATATGTTATTTTTCTATTTTGGCGGAAGTTCAACATTAAGAAGTTGACGATTAGCTTGTGTCATGGATTGGCGAATGTAAAAAAATCGTACATAACCCAACAATGAACCGCTAATTTTCAATTACCACAAGTCAGTAAGCAAAAAAATTCTAACGTATCCATTATGCGGCTGATCATTTATAATGGATTTTATTTATATTTATTTGAATTGATTCAGATTCAAAAATTTAGCGATGCTTCATAACAAAATGTGGTGTGTGTTTAAAATTGTACATAACTCCACATTTAATCTCGACTTTGCAGTTGCTGCAATGGGGAAAACAAAATCTGTACGTCCCAATTAAAGCTGTCATTATTTAGAATAATAAGAAACATGTATCTTAAATACTGTAAAAATATCAACATAACAAAAATAAACAGTATGAAAAAAAATGCTTGACACGAAACTAAACAGCGCATCTTTTGGTATAAACTAGCCAAACAAATCGATTTTTTTTGGCGCGATCACAGACACTAAAAAATTCATATTATTAGGTTTCGAAAGGTAAAAAATATGAATATGTTTCTTACATCGCTCTGCGATAATAAAAAATCCATACCATTGAAAATCGAGCGGTAAAAACCATGTTTTTTTCATCAATCCAATGCGATAAAAAAAATATTCCTTTGCGTTTAAAAACGCAAAAAATATTTATTTTTCACTGCGATCAAAGACAATGAAAAAGTCATATATTCCTACATTACAAAGCCAAAAACGTGGATTTCTCTCACTATCTGTTTCTTTGGATACCAAGAAGTAAAAAATAAAAGTCATGACAAATTCCTATCTTTTGGATCATTCATATAGTATGAGCTTACTGAACATCGAATTTTTTTTTTACTCAAGAAGGTTTGGTCTTGCAGGAGAAGCATTATTACTGCACTTATTCTGAGCCAGTATGCAAAATTTGGAATTGATATTGGCACGGAAAGATTTTAACAGCTCAGCACACTACAATTTTACTGGTGATTTCCGAATTTTATTTTTTCATATAGCTCAAATAAGGATTTTCAAAGCACCATGGAGTAACTTTGAAGTACGTGGTCTAAGTCTTTTCACCTTCTGGTAAACACGATTGCTTAAATGCCTAACTAATATAATGAGACAGAAATGTACTCATTAAGTCTGAAAAATGAAAACATTACACAAACGATGGCTGCCAAACCCGTAGCTATTTGCCATCGTTTCAGAACATTCTTCTAGTAGCCACAAATAAATCTCGGTTATATTGATTTCGTCTTAATCATATCTCAATATCTCAATTACGCTTAGAACCGCACTCCCTCACCGAACAGACTGTTGATCGGCATGGACCGTTTCGCAAGCCTGTAAAGAATCGGGCGAAAGACCGAGAATGATGTTCGGACGCCAACGAGCGATTGCGAGATAGAGAGATTTCTACCGCTTGTTTGCTGTGGAGATTGTAAAGCCGAAGCCCATTGTCTGCAAGCCACCCCTAAGCTCGGCACCAGCTTAACTTTTCATTCGCCTGTAAATTGCACAGGTTCGCCATGTGCTCCTGTACCGTACATCCTGAGTGTGTACTGTAACTCACTCTTCTCTCCCGCCGCCCCCACTCCCTCGATCGGCGAACCTCGGCCACACTCGTACTACCAATTTGTACATGCGAACACACACACACACACGCAACAATATATATATCTGTCTGTCTACACACACACACACACACACACACACACGCACGCGCGCACACACACACACACACACACACACACACACACACACACACACACACACACACACACACACACACACACACACACACACACACATGTATCTACATATGAAAGATTTGTAAGGAGTGCTTTATCTATACTTTTTTTTATGTTCTCAAAAGTTATTTACAGAAGAAAAATCCTACTCAAAGAAAATTGTTTGTCTATAAGTTTATTCTTTAACAGGGTATTTCTCTTCGGAAGCCCAGTTTAAGGCGGGATATACATTTACAACGATCAAAAAATCGATGTCTTTTTTTTCTTTAAACGATAAAACCATATATGTAGAATATTTTCCCAAAGTTTCAAAGCGACATTCGAAAAACTTCAAACTTCACAGCCCTTCTACTTGACGGGAATTGTTTTTGAAATATTTAAAAGAAAACTACTTTTCTAATTCACGTTTTACAGAAATGTTGCGAGAAATATTGATTTTTTTTGTAAATGCGTGCCATTTTCTTAAATTTGAATTTTCTTCATTTTAATTACCGTCACAAAGAAACTATGCATGTTCCACTGAAAAAATATTTAAACTTTTTTGCACATCAAAGTCTACGGGATGCTAGGCTGCACGCCGATTCGCAACTCCCGCGGCGAACTTGCTGTAACACTCTGCCACAGCTCCGCCATTTTGATGATGAATTGATTTAAAAAAATTGTTTCGTATACTTAAATATACTATTAAAGTATACCTAAACTTGGATAATTGTAGAATAATTATTTCTTAGTTTAAAAAATCTTTCAATATTGCTTATTTTTCTGTCTAAATGAAAGGGTCTGAAAGGGTCAGAATGATGAATTTTTTTTTTCTAGTAACTCATTGCTTGGAATAAATTGATTTTTTTCCACCATATTGTACACATGCATGCTGAAGACATTGTTATTGAGAAATGGTTCATCCAATGAAAAATGCGATGGAGAACCGAAAATGACTACTTTTTGAACGCTAACAATGCAAATTTGAGTCAATAGCGAGAAAGTTACTCAAGATATCAATCTCGCCGTGTCGAGATGTGTAGATTCGAGATAATCGCGGATCCGACTCGTCGGATCGCGGTGAACCCGACGCACACTGCTCGACTAAAACAGGTGTAACTTCGTCAATTTTTCGAATTACAGGGTCCGGTTGGTTTAAAAATATTCTTGAAAGTTCACATTATAACAATATGCAAGAAAAACGATTTTTTGGAATTTCCAGAGAGGGTCACCCCCTTAATAACTCTTTCACAAAAACACAGCTGTAGGTCTGGAGTGTGATTTGGAGTCGGAATCTTGCGTTAAAGATTCGGTAACTTCGATTGAAATTTTACCAATCTACCGGAATGTATTTTTACTCGATTAAAGACGAAAATTAGTTAATTGTTAAATATTCGGTTTCGTGAAAGGAATACCTTAAACATGTTAATTTTTTTTTTCTTACATTGATTTTCCCGCTCTATTTAGAATTGCGTTTTCCGCGGCATCCGACTTCGCACGAAACGCCAGACGATAATAGTTTTTTTAAATATTTTAACTTGTTAAATTAATTAATTATTAACAATTATATCTCCACACATAAGCGCGAGCAGCCAGCAAGAACCCTTGCTCGTGATACTCTGCTCGTGAGAAAGTGGAAGAGCAATCGACACGCGTTTTCGTGTGTCATCGATATTTCGCAATGGAGTGACAACCACATTTCATTGACACATGAAAATATAAGACTTGTAAAATCATACCTAGCAGAATTACGATTGTACATTTACGGAACAAAAATGTACACCCGTCATTACTACAATTAAATAAAACAAAAAGCACGTGACGCCCGTTCCTTCACTCTCTCACCTGTACACAGTAATATTCTAATCTAACAAAAACCTTCGTAGATGCGCTTAAAAAATACATTATTTAAAGGTGGAGATGAGAAGTGAAATAGGGGGGGGGGATGTAATAAGAGAAAAGACTCCGTACAATGAAATGTACGTTATACATAATTTCAATAAACAATACGGAATTTGTTGTTGTGTTCATCGTTAACATGATAAATGTGTCGTACTCGAAGAATGAAATAATTTTGCCGTTTGAACTATTTACTTGTTTGAACTTGTTTCCAAGAGATAGCCAGAAACCAACAATTTCCGAGGGTGCGTCTCACGCCTTAAATCAGCCAGTTTGTGGGAAGTTTCTGCCAGTTTGTGGGAAGTTTCTGCCTTGTTGGGCCAAAACATGTTTGATTTTTCACCAATTTTTTATGCGAAAAGTATTAAATATAGAATGTTGATATTTAGTATGTTGACTAAGCGGTCTTTATTGAACATCAAAATATTTTTCAAAGTTTGACAAAACATGGTGGTGGGATTGGGAGGAGCCGTGTATGTCGATGCGCGGGCGATGACATTCTTCGCTTGCCGAAGTCCTAAGTCCCGGACAGGTGATCTGAAGCAAAAAAATCAACTATATTTTCACTCTGTACAATATTGTGTATAAGTCGAACTAGAATCAAGAAAAAAATTGCAAAATAAAAAAATTGTGAGCTATCGAAGGGGAAGTTTAGTTTGATATCAAAAATGTTTGCAGTCTTTTGTTCATAATGGACTCACATCCGGAAGGGATGAGAGCATAATATTTTCGTTTTCCTCTTTGTTGCCTACGCCTAGCGCAATAGCACGGCATGAGGGTGAAAAGGGGGAGTGCGTGAGAAAGAATAGAATTAAGGAATTGACGCGATATTTCGGTATTGAGGAATAATTCGACAGAATTAGTGTTCGATTGACAATATGTTATTTATTGTAAGATTACGAGACGGGTTAAAGCGGTCAGGCCTACGACGAATGATACAAAAAGAAAAGGTAAAGTTAGCTTACATTGGTTGTGTTTGACACTCGGTCACCCGCTCGCGTAGATGTTTGTTGTCGCTCGCGTTACAAGGGGCTTCGCTCTTGGCCTTGGTGCGCTCGTTGGTATAATAGCTGGTAAGACGCTCGGAGGATTCTACGCTGGTCGTGTGCATAACCGACGTGTTTACTACGACGGGCACTACGCGTAGATAGAAATATGAACTGCGCGCAAGGTCGATGAATTGAGATTAATATTCACGGACCGATGATAGAAATTATACAAGTGTAAAATAAAACTTTTGTGACTCGAAAAATGAAGACTGTTCGTATGAAGGATAATCAGAGATATTCGTTAGGCTTCTGGGTTAAGACTTGATATAAGGAGTGATTCGGTTGACGGAAATATTGGTTGACGGAAGACTAAGTTCTAAACTTGATAAAGATTGTCGGGAGACTGGAATTGAGACTTGATAGAAGAACTTGAGTCGATGGTAGTTGACGGGAGACTAGGATTGAGACTCGATAGAAGAACTTGATGTGATGGTGGATGACGGGAGACTGCTTCGATCTTTTGCACACTGATCCTTCTTGCTTCGCATGCGAATTTTTAGAGTGAGTGGGAAACTATCTTTGGTTTCTCTTCTTACAAATAATGACGCTGGTGGAAGGGGCAATTTCGCTTTGTTAACGGAACGTGCATGAGGTGTGTAGTCGAAATTCGCGCTAAGTCGTTCGCGATAGCGCGGCGACCGTTTGATTTGGACGGCCGGATGTTTTCATACTCCGCTCTGGTTACCGGGTCGAATCATACAGACTTCTGTTTGTCCCCATGCGGATGGCTAGCGTAAATTTTTTGGAGTGAGTGCCTGTTTGATATTTTTGAGCTGCGGCTTTTCGTGGAATATTTGCCTGAGATCATGTTTTTGTTAAAAGCCAATGTGATGGGAAAAGTCAATGACTGTGGCGGTGCTGCTATCGTGTATACATCGCTATGATTTGAATATGCTTGCGGAACGCACGCAAGTTCCGTTTAACGCTGTTACGCGTCTTATTCTTAGATTTATACATTTAATACGCTTCTGACGGCAAATGAGGATATTGGGAATAACCGAGATGATAAAAACCTAGATGAGAGAAGGGACATTCGCTAGAATGTAACAATAAAATAAAAACGTTTGAATATTTTTGGATAATTCTAGTTCGACTAATGAAGACGTTTGTTGTACACGTGCCTGCCAATTTTCGTTACGATTGCTCATCTAGGGCGTGTGGGAGCACTTCCGCAAGCGAAGAATATCATCGCCGGCGCACCGACATATACGTGGCTCCTCCCACTCCCACGTTTTGTCAAACTGTAAAAAATATAATCATGTTCTATAAAGACCGCTTAGTAAACATACCAAATTTCACCATACCATATTTAATATTTTTCGCATCAAAAATTGGCGAAAAAACGAACATTTTTTGGCCCAACAAGGCAGAAACTTCCCTTAACCATTTTCCAAGTGTAACCATTTTCTTTTTCTACTAGCAATTCAAAATAATTTGTTTTACGAATTATGCTTCCTAAAAAAATATTATCTTCCTGAAAGGTTCTTATTAAAGCTACGCTTTCTTGTATGCTAATTGTTTTTACCTAAATCATGCTCCCTAAAAAACAGTAAGAGTACATTTCGCTGGGGCTCATCGGCTGGCAATTCAATATTTCCGGTAGCGTTGTTTTGTTGTAGGCATCTCTTAATATCATATATATATATATATATATATATATATATATATATATATATATATATATATATATATATATATATATATATATATATATATATATATATATATATATATATATATATACACACGCACACAAGATAGACGAAGTTGAGAACTGTGCGAAGAATGGGCGTTACAATGGTGAATACTTCAAGAGTGTGGAAACCAATCTGTGGAATCGATTTTCAATGTATGTACAGTAACAAGATCGCCAAGCGTATAAATAGCTGACCGTGGTCTCCAGTCAAAGGAGGCTTTACCAGCGCCATATTCGAATTCGCCTTGCACCTTAAATCACACGGTACGCCTCACTGAGTAAACGCGACAGGATTTTAGTGGCTGTATGATGAGTCCAAATAAGAGGATGGAGGAGAAAAAAATAAAATAAACTGGAGCCACCTCTCGAAAACGCCGCAGGAGTACTAGAGCTACTCAATATCGGTAGTTGAGCACATACACTCACGGTCACATATGAGTGTGTGTGTGTGTGCGTGTGTGTGTGTGTGTGTGTGCATGTGTGTCTGCGCACGCGCATTTGTATTTATATGTAAACTGATCGGCGACAAGTTTCCGAGTCTAAATAGAGCGAGTGAAAAACCGAAGACAGAGAAAGAAAAAGGGACCGCGTGTCGCCTTTCTTGTATTTATGTACATGTATATATATATATATATATATATATATATATATATATATATATATGCCATCAGTATTACAATAAAAGATACTTCTGTGGCAAAACACGGGGCAACGGTATACAATAATATACAGGGTGTCCGCATCTGCCGTCTCGACGGGAGGTCCACACTGAACGGGGCTCATTGACGAGTCGCTTGGGCGGAACGAGAGAAAGAGCAAACTTCGAGATGAAGATGAAGAGGGGCCGGCTATTCCGCAGTCTCCATTCAGCTCCCGTTTGACGACAATAAAAAAAAACCCGGTTTCGTATCACCCGCTCCACCAGTGGCAAAATCACAAACGAATCAATTTGCTGGTAAAAACATTCTAAAGGAAATTTTCCAGCTCATTCAACATAGAATTTGTTTACATGTATGACGCAAAATGTATTGGCAAACATTTACTTCCGAACAACTGTTTTCTGCATTTTCGACATCCGCCATCTGGAAAAAAAAACAGGAATAATGAGGTTGAATAATATAATATTGGGGCTGTCGAAGCAACCAGGTCTACGCCCGTAGAAAGGAGGAAAGAGGAATGCACCAAGATTCGAAATGTATGTAACGAATATTTCGTCGCACTTTTATCCCATTTCCCTTTCGCTGACAGAAAAAAGCGAAACCCCGACGGGCACTTCCTCGAGAAACCGTCCAAGTGCACTCTGACCATGTATAACGCATGTGCCGAAGATTTTTAATGGATTCCTGCATATGTATGCATTCACAATTCAGCTATGAGTGAAACTCAAGAATTCAGAAAGGAAACCGCGTAGGGTATGTCCATGCACACACACATATATATGGTTAAGAATGGTTAAGACAGTTACGTATATATCTATGTCTAAATACACTCATTACAAAAATTAAGGGAACAGTAAAATATCCAAAAAAATTTCATTGATTTTTTAATAGCTGTAACTTCGTGAAAAATGTTCGTATCGTAAAAAAATGGGGTTTTAAAACTTAAAATCTCCTACCGGTGTGATGGTCTAGTGGTTAGCGTGCTCGCCACTAAACCAGCGGACCGGGAGGTCCCGGGTTCGAATCCCGGTCGCGTACATTTCGTCGTGAAATGTTTTTCTTCGGCATTTCGCGGCGAAATAAGACCAGTTCCACGACCGGGGGGCGAACTCTCGATGACCGGCTGTATTGGTATAGGTTTTCCGCAGTTTCCCTATACCCATGACAGAAAATGTCATGATAAATATAATACGGAGGGGGAAGTCGGCTGCGGCCGCAAGAGGGGGAACAGAGAGAAAGATGGAGAAAAAAGGAGTAAACAGTTAGAGGAAATAACGGTCATAATGAGGGGGAAGAATAGGTAACAAACGCGAAAAGCGTGTACCTAAGGAAAAAAACCAAAATAACTTGAAATCTCCAGTATACGATTCTCACCGGTAAATATTTTTTAAGCAACACGCTCGACGTGAATCTAAGAAATAGCGCGAGGCAAACATTTACGTTTTTTTTTTTTTTTTCTTTAAAACCATCCACGGGCTCAAAATTTCGAGCTTGATCAATACTGGGGCCATTTAGCTCGATTCTTCAGCTTTAAAACGGTAGGTTTTGGACCTCTGTACGACCATTTGTCATTGAGATATCGGCGCTTAAAGAAAAAAGGAGCTTTTTTCGTAGCTCATCAATATCTCATAAACAAATAATCGTACAGCGAGCTAAAGGTGGGTTTCGTAAACTGGAATAAATTCTCTAAAAGCACTTTTTGGCACTTTAGAGATTTTTTTAACCTTAATATCGATTTGAAAAAGTACGAAAAAATAATTTTTTTCTCGTTTTGGAAAGTCCACGTCAACTTTGAAAATATTGCGAAAATGACTCGTGTTTCTAGGTTTTTAAAAACTTCAATACATGCCCAAAGATACCCCACAATTTAAAATTGATCGGCTGAACCATTATTTTTTACCAAAACGTCAAAGTTTTATCAAAAATTAAAGGAACACTTTTATTGTTCCTTAAATGTCAATTAATGATGATTAAAATGAAAAAAAAAAAAAAAAACAATTTCCGTTATTTTTTCTCACAGTTTCGCAATAACTTTTCTATAAATCTTGAAAAAGAAAAAAATTCAAAATTTTGAAATTTTTTTCAAAATAAAAAAAAATCAAAATTAAAAAAAATCAAATTTAAGAAAGAAAATAAATGTTACGTTATTTTTTTCAAAATTTCTCATGATCGATCTTTCGAATGCTGAATTATTTTTTTTTATAAAAAAAACAAAAATTTCTGACCCAATGTTATACCGCCAGCACTAGCATTACCCAAAGCGTACCGCGTGGAGGTTGCATGATCGAATTTACGCTTCTTGTCTGACTGTCTGTCCGTTTGTCTGTCTGTCTGTGTTTAGGTGTTTATGCACATTCGTTCAAGGACATAAGACCCGCGGCTCGTCACTTCCGCAGTATCTAATGACTCCAAACTTATGCCTCAAAGTTTGTGGATGTGCGTGTATGTGTGTGTGTGTGTGTGTGTGCGCGCGCGTGTGCGTGTGTGTGTGTGTGCGTGTGTGTGTGTGTGTGTGTGTGTGTGTGCGCGCGCGCGTGTGCGTGTGTGTGTGTGTGTGTGTGCGTGCGCGCGCGTGCGATGAAGAACACGTATTTCCACCCTGGGCCCGGATTACTGTGTTCAATCTGTCCGCCATATTGATGCATCTTCTTATCGTTGCTTGTATACACTATGGGCCTGGTATCGATGATTCCATGTAAGTTGATAAATTTCATGATTTATTCATGCTCAAATTTTCAAACGCGTTTTTCTCAATACCACGTTGTTCAAATCGGTACCCAAATTTTTTCGAAAACCAATGAACCGATTGCCTTGAGGTTTTTTGTGGTTATTCTATACACCATTATCTAGTACTTGTCATAGGATTTTTTTTTCCATTACTTAGTTTTTGTTTTATAGGCAAAATAACTAATTTTTGGCCCAAAAATCACTATTTATGTTCAAACGTCCGCCATTTTGTCATAAATCAATATTTTCAAAATCGGCTATGACAAGTACTAGATTATAGTATCTAATTTAATAATTTTTTTGGTCAAGTGGTATTAATGAAGCTGAAAAAAAAATTCTTTGAGCCCGTCGACGATTAAAAAAAAAAGAAATTTCGCCAAATTTTGCCTCGCGCTATTTCTTAGATTCACGCCGAAGGTGTTGCTTAATAAAAAATTATCAGTAAGATTCGTAAACTAGAGATTTCACACTTTAAACCCCAATGTTTTTTAACGATACGACCATTTTTCTCGAAGTTACAACTATTTAAAAGTCAATGAAATTTTTTTGAAATTTTACTGTTCCCTTAATTTTTGTAAAGGGTGTATATAATCACTCGTTGCACCCATATTTTCTCTATATATACATACGTATATAGGTAACCGTCTTAACCATTCCTTGTTCTATTCCTCGCTGTAACTCGCCATACACACCGCAACGGCCAACGACCAGCAATTACGAAAAGATCATCTCTAAACTCTTGTATTGAGGTATATTGGCACTTGATGTTGCAATTATCACCAAGAAAATGTCGTTTTCAAAAGCGATCAGTTGCAAGTCTGTATATTCTACCACCATTTTTAAAAGTGAAGATGAAGTACACGGTGCCTAGAACAAACTTAACCGTGCGTGGTCAACGTAAAGCATTTTTATCGAAGTTTTAAAAAGAGCCTCCTCTTTTTAAAACTTCGATAAAAATGCTTGTTTGTTGCCATAGACGGTTTTATATCTATAAACTAGATTGTAAAATTCCAATTACTCAATATTTTATTACATCGAGCAGTTCGACATTCATTAGTTGCATAGGAACAACGGATAATTGATTGTTCACTTGGAGAATGTGTTCCAACGAAAAATGAGGTGGATGACAATTTGTAAAAAGTAGTAGTTATGGATGATCAAAATGTACCATTTTTTTCAAATCAATGCGCTAGGTACTTATGATAACATGTCTGAATTCTATAGAATTTATATAAAGGCAAAGTACAAATATTTGCAATATTTATGTATCTATGCAGCGCAAAAATCGATTCTTGTCTATACATTATTGTTTTCATGAATTATTTATTAATTTTCAAATTACACGAAAAAGGGTTTGCAGACCATTCTTACGATATGATTCAATAAACGCAAATCTTGGATATCAATACAAAATACATCGATCTTTCATAAAGCATTAACCGAATGGATACAGTCAGAGTGTTCGAATAAACTACATACGTTTTTTTTCGAAACGGACATCCACTTCTACTGTATTTCGATAATGTTCTTGGATTTTTCGGATTAGACGATTTTCCAGCGAGTTGCGATGTGAACAGTGGACCACGTGACAAAAAGTTTATTCTTTCATGTGGTCCAAACACGTGTGAGTCAAGCCTGAAACGTTTTATATCTAAGATAAATTTCGAGAATAAATTTCCGCACTTTTTATTCATCAACATTTTTTTTCGTGCATTTTCAATTGAGATTAGTTTAATATAATAATAATAATAACAATAACAATAATAATAATAACAGCGTTCATAACTGGGGGGTAACCGAGTTGGTGTTGGTGCCCTCGAGGGGCGCCCAGTAATGTTGTTCTGGTCTCGATGAAGATCAAGCCTGACCTACCGGCGTAGGTGAATGATTTCGAGTGCAAACTGAGGAAGTGCGTTGCCCGGAGCAATAAATTTTATAATGATCATTATTATTTCATAATCTTTATTATGAATTGCAAAATCATATTAATTCTCTCGAAAATAATTTTCAAAAATAATCAAGATTAATTTATTTTTCACGTTTAACTACTTTGTTAATCATGTTAACCATGTTAACCCCTTGCACTGGAGGCCTTTTTCGCTCAGACAAAAAGTGGTAAGCGAGAGCCACCTCTCGAGTGCAAAGAGTTCAAATTTATTTGAAAATAATAAGCAAGTTTATTATGTATTTTCCTATAAAAGATTGCATTGAAATAATATTACATTACATTATACATCAACTTATAATTCCATAATATTACCTTATACATTAACTTATTATTACAAACTACTAACAAAAATGAAGGGAGCAAAAAAAATCCAAAATTTTTCGGTAACTTTCAAATTGCTTTATCTCTGTGAAAAATCATCGTAGGGGAATTTCATTTGATTAATGACGCAAATAAATCCCTTTTCCTTCTTTCTTCCCCTTTAAATGAGCTTTGAAAGAGGTATGTACGATGATTCGTCGCACGGTTATAGACTATTGAAGCCACTATGACGCTTTTGACTTTGATAAGGGGACGTACACAAATTACGTAACCGAAAATTTCCCAATTTTTGACCCCCCTCCCCCCCCCACGTAACGGGACCGTAACGCTTAGCCAGAACCCCCCCTTCCTATTCCGTTACATAACGGGTCCTTTGTCGTCAATAATTGCGTTTTTTTTCATAGACATAACTAATTATGAAAGGATCGGGCTTATACTTATTTTATGAAGTATATGTGCATCTAGTTTTATACCAATTTTTATGACAAAATCTTGAAAATTAACCGACATATATGCCTTAATTTGACGACGAAAAAAAAAATTCTCGTCATTGTCACATCGATATCTTTATGAAAGGTTATCTGTAAATTAAAAGTCAACAATTTATCGATATCTATACGAACGTAGCTATCATTATGCGTAGCCGTTTTTTTATTTTGGTTTTTTTTTACAAAATGCCGACAGTTTGGACATTTTTTTCTATTTTTAAGGTCCTTTGTCTGTTTTTAAGCAATTTTTCAAAATAGTAATTATCAAATGTTAAGAACGCGGATACGTACAACCTTAGTCACTGCGATGACAAAAATGTTTTTAAAAAAATTGAAAATCGGTTGATAAGTTTTTAAGTATTCGCTCGGACAAGGTCGAAAAAACTAGTTTCGAGAAAAACGCGTTCAAAGTTTTCGTTCCGTCTTTCTTGATATAAAGTTGTGTTTTCTTTTTCTAGAAATTGATACTTACATTGAAGTATCTAGTTGGGCGATATGACGGTTCTTCATCTTCATGATAGTTCACAAAATAATTAGAGCCTGTACTTCATCTAGTAGACAGTCTACAGGATAGTAGACACAATCCTGTCGCGCTACCTGTTCTCATTAAAGAGACTATAACGTCATCAATTTTCGGACTTGTGAATAAAAATGTGGCCAATATATTTTTCAATACATGTACTTTCAAGAATTATTTTTAAAAAATGTCCTTCAAATTTTGCTTGAGGGATGTGGGAAAGCTACTGTGCAAGTTCTTGCACAGTGATTTTTCCCCGTAATTGACATTGCGTACAGAAAGCTGTGAGCTGTCTACGGTAAAATTGCACGCGAGGTTTAAATTTAAAAACTTGAACATGCAGAAATTTTGCTATTTCTAGCAGTTTTAAAATGGTGACGTAACGCAAACCTTGACCCCCCTTCGTAGGTAGGCCGTAACGCCTGGCCGAACCCCCCCCCCCCCTCCCCCCCACAATTGCGTTACGTAATTTGCGTACTGCCCCTAATCAATATTTCATGAACCAATCATCGTACTACATTGACAGGTAGTTGCGAAAGCTGAAAGTATGCCCTTTAAGGGAAAAAAATAAATTTTTAATGAAAAAAAATTACATGACATATCCATGTAAAAAATGTAAAAAATAACGTTTATTTCTTAAATTCTAAAAGTTACTATATCTTCGCAGGTAACCATCGCAATCATGATGTTTACAAAAAGTATGCAAAGCGTTAAATTGCTCCTTTTTTGTTTCTAGTGGCCTGAATGATCAGTTTGGAATTTTTTAAATTAAAGGAACGTCATTATTGTTTTTAACAATGACTAATTCATTTTTATGTAAATAAAAGTTCATATTTCGAGGTTAATCGGTATTTTCGTTTATGTAAAATGATTTTTGTTTATTTTTTATTTGGAAAAAATTCTTTGCATTTTTACAGGTGGAATCTGATTCATTTGGCAATTGCTGATTGAAAAATAACAATGATGTCCTCTCAAAGTAAAAAACTCCATTGCTTAACGCATTTTTTCTGTTTGAAAATTAACTTTTTTTAAAGTTGTATACCCTGTGCTTCCTGTACTTTTTTAATACGGCACTTTTTTCTGATAAATTGGTATATGGTGATTTAATCGTGATAGAAAGCACACTCATAATATTGGTGATCCGAACATTTTTTCCTGCGGTAGTAAACCTAGTGATTTCTGCAGTAAGTGTCGGGCAGGCTTACAAGGGGACAGTAAAAACCATTTATGACTGAAAACGATGGGGTCTTTTATTAAAATATCTGTAAGCATAGGAAGCCGAAGGCTGGAAAGGCCAATTAGCTATCGCGGCAATGCTACAAATGTGGTTGGTCAGGTTTGACGAAAACGTCAAGTGGCGACAAAAGGCAAAGCGAGCACGTGCCCGCTATGATCTAATGGCAGATGATTATGTGAAAGTAAGATGATAATAAAAGATAGAAGATGACTGTGTGACTTTATTTTTATAATTTTTTCCATTTATTTATGAATGTAGGAACTGACCAAAACGCTATTATTTATTGCAACTATGTTTTTTACATGTTTGAAAGTGGTATTGTTACCTATTTATTACCATATCCACTATTATTTGCAGATGGTAAATAAATATAAAAGAAAGACACAACAAACTTCTTGACATGAGAGCCTAAAGAAGGATTAGAAAACTAAGGAGAAACCAAAAAGGAACAATAAGAAACAAACTGCAGACAAGGAAAATTACGTTTGCTATATATGCAACGAACCATACATAGATCCAGCCACCGAAGTCTGGATTCAATGCAGTGACTGTTAAATGTGGGCTCATGGTGCATGCACTGCTTACCCTGGTGTTGGATCAATTTACTGTGATAGTTGCCAAAAAAAAAAAAATTTACTGACTGTTGAGAAGACACGTTAAGTTTTTTTTCTTTTATGATATTTATAATGATTTGTCTGCAATGAAATATGTATTGCATGAAATATGCAGAGCATCATAGTTTTCCCCCTATGATGCCCTGTTTTCTTCTTATTTATGCCTAATCTCAGGAAAAAATACATGGTGCTCGCTTTATCCTCTACGTGCCCGCTTTGCCCAGAAGCCTTGCCCGATTTAGGCTACCCCTGGGCAAAGCGGACACATCTTAAAGTTTAAAAATTGGTTTCATTATTTGTATTTCGAAGTTTTACTGCAAATGTGTGAATGTAATATTAAACTACGATACATTTAGCACCCGATAGCAAACGAAATTGTTTAAATATGATATTTTACAACTGCTTTTTTTATTTCCCTTGGAGTGTCCACTTTGGGCCCCCTCCCGTAAGTGACTCCTCAATCGAGCATAAATGCATCGAAGATGAAAGCGCCAAAAGCTCCGTACCAGAAGAGGTAGATTTCGGTAGACTTCGCATTTCCCGATAGTTCTGGACGCAAATTAATCGATACAAGATTGGCCGTATTTTGCTATGATTGAATCATACGCCCAGCTTGACAGTTCCTACTCAGCAACTATACTTTTCGCTCAAGATTATCCATCAGCTTCTGTGCTTTCCTTCGACAGTATGTATGTATAATGCACAAAGCCTGAGAGATATACATGTATTATCTCAGGCTTTTCTGCAAAAGAGATATACATGTATTCTCATCATTGCCAGATATCCTTGGCCATGCTATGGAGGCGTGCGTATTGCACCCTTACCATCCGATTAATGTAGGCGATATCCATAGTATTATCGGCTCGCAGTCATATCTCGCATTTAAGTAAGCTTCCTATGAAGTATTCGACAGCCATCAAAACGGCGATAAGTTCCAATTAGTTAGCGTGCAGTCGATCTTCTCAGTTACCCCACAATCCGTGAGTAAGTACCTTCGCTATCACTGCAAGGACCCAAGCCCGAACCGGATGCGTCCGAGTAAGTCTCTTTAGTAAACCGGAAGCGCCCTAAATCAATTAGCCGGACGCTAGTTGATTTAGGGATTTTTTTAAGCCACCAATCGAACTCTTCGTGCAGGCATTTCGAATACTAAAGTCCTCGATCAAGGCTATCATGTTTCTTCTCTTCAACCCTGAAAGTTCTGATGTCATCCTCGCGAATGTTTAACAAAACCTAGAAACTTCCGCCTGCGACTATGTTACAATTTGATTTTTCGATGATTTATCAGGAACCTAAGAAACTGCTTTTTAACCGTAGATGCCGCGTTTGTGATGACTTCTACCCAACTGCGAACCGATGGATCGGATCTCGACTAATTACTCTTCTGATAGGACCCACTTTTCTCTTGAGCGGTTGACTTGACAATCTTGAAAAGATTGCCTAGCTTTATATAAGCCAAATGGAAGACATACAAACTTATAGAGCGCATTGTAAAAAGAAAATCTTAAACAATTTTCTTAAACGACTTTCATTGTGCATATACTTTAGAAGATATGAATCTTGTACATTGATATTGTATATAGAATCGCCCCGAAAGATCAATTATGTGGTGGTTCTAACATCTTCCAACTTAAAGTGTGGAACTAAGATGAAGATATTGAGCTTTAATAGATTTAAGACGTATCTCATTGAGCCGCCTGATTTTTGTGCTTAAAAAGTACGACATGAATTGGCCAGGACACGGCGAGCAGGGTCTGAGGCATCCAAGCTTACCAATCTTCTGATCGCTAACTTCACACTCTGACGCTCAATCGGCGAACCGATTTTTGGATGCCCCGGGGTATGCGGCTGATATACCGGGCCGTTTAATTTGATTCTACAACCCTTCACGTAATTAAAAACCCATCGATGCTTTGTAATTTTTGCCCGTCGCGGCAGGAAGTAACGGAGGCGACCTGCCTCTTCGGTTACCTTGGGAATTTTTTTCTGATGACTCATGTTCTGAGAGCTCCACTTTGACTCCAAGAGCGATGTTGATTCCGTTATTTATTTATTTGCCTATGTTCTTAATAATATTAGGTTTACAACTTAGTTCGGTCCGTTTTCAAAAGATGGCTCTAGGCGCTATAAATGGTTGACGGCAACATCTGATTTTTGCTGTGTCGTGAAGTATCAACGTCTCTTAACCAAATATCGTTTACAGACCTTTGAGTTTTGCACATCAAGTCTAATTTTTATTGCGGTGAAAATGTAGAATTTCGTCCCAAAAAGCACCATTTGCGGGAAGTGTTGATTTTCTGTTTCAATTGGAAGACAAGTGCAGCTGAAGCCCACCGAATGCTTGTAGAAGTTTATGGTTAATCTGCATCGTCGGATAAATCTTGCAGAGAATGATTTCGACGTTTTCAAAGTGGTGATTTTAGTGTTAAGGACAAAGAGCGTTCGGGTCAACCGAAAAAGTTTGAAGATGAAGAATTAAAGACATTACTCGGTGAAGATTCGCCTCAAACGCAACAAGAGCTCACACAAACATTAGAAGTTAAGTTCGATATTTATTATGCAAAGCACGTAGACGAATGATATCGTCTTGTCCTTCCGGATTGGCGATATTATACAATCGTTTTTGCCCCAAGTCATAATGACTATCCGTGGTAGTTTTAAACCCAATCCCCGGTCTGCCTGAAGGACCTTGCTTACTGACGAGTACACTCTTATTCAAATTGACATCCAAATACTCATATTAAGAATGAAAAATATCAAATGCTGACAATTACATAAGCTAAGTTTTAGCTTTACATAATTCATCGAAAATCTATATAGTTTCATTCAAAAGCTCAGAGTTTCCAGCCGCTTGTGATGCTAGACGGAAGCGAAGACAATCTACTAACTCATCGGGATTGATCCAATAAATATAGTCCAATTGCGTATTTTTTCTAGCCAGCTTATACTTTGGAAAACTTTTTCCCATGTGCTTATGATAATCAACTATACTTGCTATATAATTATCAAATTTGTGACCGACACTACGTCGTATAGCCTTACCAGGCTCATGAAACTTTTTTTAAGCATTCGTGGACATAATGATGCTTTCATAGTTTTTCAAATGATCCAGTGTGAGAGTTTCAGCGGCGGGCACTTTTTTAAACAGCAGCTCCGTTTATCCAACAGTTTTTTAATGGCGCGAATCTCGCACACGAATATGCCGAGAATCGGAAAAACACCAATTATTAATTTTTTGTTCGTGAGGTTCATTATACCATATGAGACATCTAAGTTGCCTTTTTATTTGTACGTAATAACAGGAGATATTCATTGATTGAATCACCGACATTTTAGGTCATGCTTTACTTTACTTTGGTGCTTCTTGTGTTACTTTTTCATCCTTAACTTCCGCCTTCAATAGCGCATCATTTTTGTATGAAACCAATTGTTCCAATGTCCTCACTGTAGGCTCAAGAACATTTCGCATTCTTTGCTCATCGCTGTCTATTCCGATTTTAAGCATCCGACGCTTTCGTCTGATTGTACCGCTCGCCTGAATAATTTATCGCAATACGTTTTTCTCTTAACAGTTGTTCGCTCTTCATGTTGTCGCTATTAACGTGTACGCAATACTGTTTCTCCACCGATCAATGACGAGTCGTTTATCAAGTGTCGGAAAATAATTAAAACCTTGCCGATATCGATCCTCGTTAATCCTGCTATTCTTTTCGATTGTGATAAATGCACACTCGTCGAACATCCGGCATTTCGTGCGCATGGTTTTTGAAGCACGTATAAAGCATATCCGTATTAACATGATCATTGTATACATGCTTGACATTTATATCCTCCTGCTTGGAAAGCACCACGAAATTCGCATTAACTCTCACGAGATGTCTGGGCGTACGAGTGGACGTATAACAAAAATTAAAGATAGCAAACATCTATGTCTTTGTATGAAATAGTTAGGCTGTAACATCATTCTACTTTTCACACTCTAGATTATCAAAGATGAACGTAGAGCTGGATGTGTCGCTGGGCGCTATCACTTGTTCATGCATGAATGAAACTCAATTCCACTCACGGGTTTAAGTAATCGTTCGGGCCCATTAATTAGTTGTACAAATAAGTTCTCGGCCTGAGAATAAAAACAGCTGGATTGCATATTAGACCGAAAAAAATCTTCCCTCCAGGTCTGGTGTCATATAATGTCAACCTAGTAGACTATTTTTCCGAATCAACAGTTTAACACAACCTCAAAATATACATCGTGAGCACAGTGAGCAGAATAAGTTGCAATAACGAGCATATAAGGCACTGTATGGTTTTCTCGCTCGAATTGAAAAAAACTACTTCCGAGACCAAGGAAATGATTTATCAGGCATCGGGGAAAGATGGCGTACCCATCAGTACCGTAAAGAAGTGGTTTCAAAGGTTCCGGAGTGGAAATTTCGATCTCGAGGATGGCGAGAGAGCATGGCTACCAAAAATCCTAGTAAACGAGGCTTTGAAGCAGTTGCTGGACGAAGATCCTTGCCAATTGCATTCGGAGCCTGCTATTATATTATATGTTACCCAACAAGACTTGTTCAGTCGTTTGAAGAAGGTCGGCAGCATACAAAACGACCTCACACAGGCACAGGACCTAGGCCGATCACATTGATAAGGTGAACAGGCCGGTGAATTAGATGTTAGTAGGCGGCATAATCGAACAATTAAAGCAATTGCATTTGGTAAGGGGTAACATCTAAGACCGTATACGCAAGGATTGGGTCTTCATATCAAGCTAAACAACTCATGTAATACTACCACCAGCTCTAAACCGACATCAACCTACTTAAATATGCCAAAACCATGAAGATTCTACATTTCCGTGGCCCGTGCATGCGCGAAACCTTGCCAATGAGCAGGCCAGTTAAATGTCAATCGGCAATTCCGAACTCGGATCAAAACGTGGGTCCTGGCTCACGCTGGGTCATCTATAAAAAAACCGGATGGGAAGTCGTGTACTTTGATAGTTTGGGCAATCTTTCTCCACCGCCTGAACTCATGAGATATTTTAGTGTAGGTGGCGTGAAATATAATTAAAAGCAGAATAAAAAAAATGATACAATTGAATACGGACATTTGTGTAAAGTTTCTTTGTCAAAAATTTCGATTCAAAGACAAATACATACTATACTATATGCGTGGAGTATGAGGCGGAGTGTTGAGTTGTCGATTTACCAGCAACATGGAAAATGGTTTAACGTTGACCATATCTGGATCGCGATCCATACTCGAGGCACAATACTTTCTCCCTATAGAACTCTCGCCACACAAAAATTATACTCTCGGTCTCGTGGAACTATTAACCTTCAATCTTATTTCCAATATAGGCATTGACGACAATAAGACAATTTGGGTAAGCAGAGCTGTCGCAGGAAAACACTAAAATCAACATCAAACCTAATAGTAATAATCTGCGCAGTAAAATCGAGTGTGATCATTGTGTACATTTTGAGCTCAAAGCTCCGATCAGACATCTGCTGGGCTCCACAGTACGCAAATTGAAAATAAATAAAAGACATTAATTGGATCTTCCGGTAGCCATTTTGGAATTGAACGCCCTACGCGTTGTCTACAACATTACCGCCGGCGTCCATATTATCGAACAAAAAGTGCACACTATCTACGAATATTTCCCATGCATGCCACCCGGGCATAAGATCATCGAAGTTCAATTACAGGTCATTGATCTACCAATTACAAGCTGAACGATAGACTCGATGCAGCTTTGAATAGTGGATTAGAACGGGGGTTTAGTACATTTTCGCGGTTAAGTAGTCATCATTCGTCTGCATATAAAATAGTGATGGGTATTGGGATCTGTCAAATGGCGATATGACATCTGATGGCGGAAAATCAAAGTGCATTCGGGGCAAAGCCTTCACTAGCTTATACGTAGCCGTACGATAGAAGTATTTAATCTCAATTAAAGACATAAAATCGGTGTAAATGAAATGCGCGAAGTTTTCTCTGCGTAAAAACTACCAAAAAAACATTAAATGTGCTGCGAAAGATTGCGAAAGCACTTCGACTAGGGAGTTGGAAGTTCGTTCCCACAAGTTTCCCTTTGCAGGGAAACGCTTCGTGTACGTGAAAAGTTATTTCGGAAATGTACAAAAAACTGATCAATTACAGGCTTGGATAAGAGCCTTGAACATTAAAAAAGTGAATTCAGGCATGAAAGTGTGCTCACTGCAGTGTATGATAGCACCGGTATCGCAAACGCCGCTAATTTTACCACATACTAAAATGTGCCCTGCCTTTAAAATACGTTGGCCTCCCACAAAATTGCGTTGTTTCGGATTGGTACCGACCCAGTCACAAATTGCACTAATACTTATCATAATATCACAAAAATGTGCACTAAACTCCACGACTGTTTACGTTTGACGATCTTCTTATGGCCGCCATACTTTGTGGCGCCGCCCATATGACAGATCTCAATAGTGTTCAATAGAATCACTAATAGCAATAAATGAGCGTGGGTAAAAACAATTAGTTATTGGTGAGCACCCAAGGTGCTCATACCTTACAACGCGCTACTCTTGAAGAATTTAGGTCTCCAAGTGCGTGGGGCCAGCGTGTAAAACATCCCGGCTGGAAATTTAGTTATGGCGCTAATCACGCTCGGATCAGGTTGCCAGACTGCCATTATATGGCGCTAGTATGGCAACCTGATCACGGCATGAATAAAAATGTAACGCTGTTCCCGATAACGGCGGGATCTGGCAGCCTCATTGGGCCACTATCCTGGCGCCTCATGATTGCGTGTATACCGCTGCATGATCGGATGTATTAATATTACAGAAAATATACGGAACCAATAACATACAACTTTTTTTGTTTATTGAATATTTAAGACCAACTTTAGTTAGACCAACAGTTTAACAAAATATAAATTTTTGAACTTACTGACAGTCTTTTGTTTTTTGTTCTTATTTTTGTTAATTTTTATTATTATTCTTATATTTATTATTTTTATATTTTTGTTTATATATTTATTTAAAATATATATTTAAAGGCGATTTCCGCACACTTGTGGTTATTCTTTTTTTTGTCGTTCTGAGCGGTGACCGTCCCAGTCCTTCGCGTTGTTCAGCACCTTGCCGACAGCTTGCTGGACTTGATTTAAATAATGGCAGTCCATCAATATTAAATTGTAAATACAAAATCTTTTCTCTGTGGATATCTGTATTCAGATACCTCTGAAGGGAATTTTTCATGCCAAAGTACACAAAGTGACCATTGGTTTCACCATTTTCGTCTGTAAAATCGACTATTTTGTACGTAGCTGAATTTGTGTTCAAAAAAGTTTTCGCTGACTAAAGTAAAATAGGTAGAAATCTTCGTCGGAAAATTTTCAACAAACCGTCAACTTGAGTGTGTGGGATATTGTTGTTGATGACCCATTCTCACAGTTCTTCAACTTCATCGCTGTTCATACATTGCACATTTTCTTGGCCAGGCTCTTCATCTTCGCTGCCATTAAGATCCTCTCTGCTGACATGAGGATCTTCTTCGCTGCCGTTCGAACCCTCTCCGCTGACATGGAGATCTTCTTCGCTGGGGTTGAGATTCTCTCCGCTGAAA
The DNA here is from genome assembly GCA_964007375.1 of Ophion obscuratus. Lineage (NCBI taxonomy): Eukaryota > Metazoa > Arthropoda > Insecta > Hymenoptera > Ichneumonidae > Ophion > Ophion obscuratus. Next base: position 36,982,833 of record OZ023314.1, read on the forward strand.
TGGGGATCTTCTTCGCTGCCATTAAAACGCTCTCCGCTGGCATGGAGATCTTCTGCGCTACCGTTCGAACCCTCTCCGCTGACATGGAGAGCTTCTTCGCTGGGGTTGAGATTCTCTTCGCTGACATAGGGATCTTCTTTGCTGCCATTAAAACCCTCTCCGCTGGTATGGAGATCTTCTTCGCTGGTATTTGAAATCTCTCCGCTGGCATTAGGATATTGTTTGCTGGTAGCTTTATCAAGACTTTCCTGATCTGGAATTTTATCATTCGGGCCGCTTTCTGTAAATACTCAAATTTTTCGTAAACAAAACAACGTATATCATTCTCTTTTTTCAAATTATATTTTATATTGATATTATATTATTTTTAATTTTTTAATTTAATTTTTATATTTTTTAAATTATATTTTATATTGATATTATACTATTTTTAATTTTTTAATTCTATTTTTATATTTTTTAAATTATATTTTATATTGACATTATTCTATACCCAAGTGTATGAAAATTCATAAAGTTTGTAAAAGTCAAAAAAAGTAAGGTTATGTATACCTGGTACTTGTACCGATGATCGGGACTCGTCAACTTTTTTCTTCAAACGACGTCTCCTACACGCAGCCGTGTCAAATACCGCTTCCTCTCTTTGTGATTCATAACGTTTTCACGTGCTCCTTTTTATATTTCGTGAAAACTTTCAAGTTTTAACCCAAACACGATGTATGAATTTCCAGCCGGGTATACAATGACACACGTGCAAGCATATATATACAATTTTTAAATGCAACACTAGCGCCACCACTTTACCGCTCGTCTGAGCACTGCCATGCATGGGCCTCCTAATAGAGCCATATTAGGGCACTGATAAGGCAAACCACATTATGGCCATTTTCAGGTTTGCCATAAGTTTGCCTGACCTGTGGCTGCCTGTTCACGGCAGGCTCACGGCCGAATCAAAATTCCCGTAATACGGATAGCCACACAGCTCCCTCATTACGGCCCGATCATAAGTCTGGCTAGCCTGAACAAATTTCCAGCCGGGATGACTTATTTTATGCTCTGGGCAGCTGCTGCGTACAATGAAAGAACAAAATGGTAAACATTAAGGCGTATTAAAAAAATACGTGTCGCCTATTCTTACCCAATCTACCACAGCATACCAAACTTCATCGGAATCAGAAAGATCGACCTCGCATTGTCATCTTACTTATACCTAGTTCCGTATATAAATTATTGTGCACCCCTTCATGTGAGATGTCAGCAGCCTCGGCTCTCTCACACTTAATCGGCAGTCGTCTATCTTGATTCGGTGAGGGTAATTGACCGTCTCATAGGACACTCCTCGTCGACAATCCTTGTTCTTCCATATTCCAACTCAGTTACCCAGGTTACCATAGTTCTGGAGGAAGGAGAAGCATGTCCGCACACTGAATATAATTTAGCTTTGATTTCACTTTCGAAGGCCGTCAGACACCAACTAATCACGCAATCCATATCCGACCTAGCTCTTTCTGTTTCTTTCGTTTGCTATGGAGGTTTTTTTAAAGTAAAAATTGACAAAATGCGGGCGGTTTGAGAAAAAAGTATCGAGTTAAGCCTATTCTATCGACAGTTTTCCGTTAAAAAAATGAAGATTTCAAAAAAAGCTTCCATAGCATGATAAAGAATATCGTAAAGAATGGTGTGTCAAAATTTGAGACGGATAGCTTGAGAACTCTTTCTTGAAGAGTGTACGCCGTTTTGAGAAACGACATTTCGAGAAAAACGCGTTTAAAGTTTCGAGCGCGGAATTTTTATATAAATTGTCTACTTACGATCAATCGGCGATGCCTAGTCCATGTTTATAGCCGTCTATACTATCGGATGATGCAAACAAACAAAAATCGATTTTTTGAAAATTTTATCATGTGATGATTCCTTAAATTTCAAAAAAATATTTTTTCATTGTATACTTGTGTAGCCTAGGATCTCGATGGTAATTTTCAACACAGATTTTGTAGAAATGCCAAATATTGACAGAATTGTGACGATTTTTGTATAGGGTCAGATTATCCACAGCGCTATGGCGAACAGCCCTGCTGCGAGACGGTGTACACTGCCACCTCTATTATTAGCACAGAGGCGGGATCGGCTCATCATCAGACTTGCAAAAACTGAGGTTGCGTACCACCCACTCAAGCCGACTCTGCGCAGCTGACTTAGCTGATAGCAGTACCCTTCAAAGTCTTCTCTTATTGTCCAACATCATTCGAGCCTCACGCCTGGGCCGGGTGCTTCTCCCACCATGCGTTACACCGATCGATACGCGGCACATAGTGGGGGGCAGTTGCATCTGTGGAAGTCCCGATAATAGAAGTCTCTGTGTACTGTCGTAACGGTCCTTCACGCGCGGTAACCTTCTTCGCGTTATACCTAAGGGTACACATTATATTGAATCAAATAATATGTTCTTTAAATAATGATTGGATTGGCAATTGAGCCTATTGCCTTTACAAACTGCCACAAAATTGCATTTAGAGACGGCTGACAAAGGTCCACTGGAAACATCGAAAGAGGGCAACTTCGTCGAGCAACGGAAAGATTACCGTATCGCACGGGGACTGCAGATTGTCGGTTCAATGTTCTTTCAATTTTACTTCAAACCAGTATTGTACACGCCAAGGCACTTCTTTACAATTCAATAGTGTTAATGCAGATTGTAATGCAACAATGAATCTTAGATAGAAAAGTTTCGAACAGAAAAGGTTTCTTTATCAATTTACAATAAAAAAGTTTTATCAATTTCCTTGCTAACTCTGATTAGTAATGCAGATATAAACAGCGAAAGATTATTTCATCACCAATGACGCGTTGTTCCATCTCCCACGCTCATCGAAACTGTCCTTGTTTACAACCCCATTACTTTAAAACAAATTAAAAATACCTTTTTCGTGGTAAATTCATAAAGGAAGATGTTTATTTGAAAAAAATATTCTCTAAAATTTGTGGTTTCATCCTTATTGTCATTTGAACAACTAATTTGGTAATGAAAAAATAAAAACAGTGTTATGAAAATTACGTTCGTATTTGTATTCCCCATCCTCAAAAACATTTACGAATAACAAAGATATCGAACTGGCTTCTAAATCTACACGGAAAATGTACACGGAGATTGTATTTTTTATACGTTTTTTTTTCGGGTGGCGGTCAAAATGTCGAATGACCAAATATAGAACGACAAAGATTTCGAAACGACAGATTGATGAACTTTCAAAATCACGAATGTTCAATTATTCGATTTTTTCCGGTGACGAAATCGAATAACTATTGCACCAAAGGATGATTTATGCGAGAGTTCATTTATCCGAGAACATATATTCAAATAGACTGCAGTTTGAGTCATACAGATACAGATTCGAACAATCTGTAATATTCATATCTCCGAAATGGAAGAAAGTGAGTATCTAGTATTCGTAATACCGTCTATAGCAAAAAGTCATATATTGGAACTGCAAACTTCGAATGTGTAGATCGTAGAAACGCAAATGATCGATGTTGCAAAATGGCGAATACCCAAATGGCGAACATGGCATGGCTGCCTGACCCGACTGACCACTAACGCCATCTGCGATCTTCATTATGAAGCGCAAGTAGTATTGCTCGATCCCAAGTTTTCGGTATCCGGACCGTTCGCCATTTTGGCCCATCGCTATTTTTGCTGATCAACGTTTTGATGTCCTTTACTTTGATAAATTCGAAATTGTAAACTGTCGTAATATTTACCATTCGACGATTTGACGTGTCGAATTGTTTGGTGTATATATTCAGGCGAATTGATATTATATCGCTCATTATTTTGTTAAATCTGATATTTGTTTTCGCTATGAATCAACTTCGAGATGTTTGTATTCACAATTTCGACTAACTATTTTACAGACTATCGTTTTACGATTGATCGATCTACTTCAGAATGCTCGTCATTACTGAATTCGAAATTTCGGTCCTTTTGACTATTTATCGTCTGAATTTCCGTTCGCTACCCGTTTTTTTCTCCTCCGTATGTCGCGAAAGTATGTTTTATAAAACGGTGTAAATTGTATCTCAAAATCTATTCATCCGTTGTATTCTATATTCGGCAATCGTATAGTTTATAAAATCTATAGTACAACTGAATATTTTTTAATATGTTTATCCATTTGTGAATAATAAACTATTAAGGATGTTTTTTTGTCGAAATTCGAACGTTCTTTTCTATAGCATGCCATTTTCGTAATTCTCAAAATTTCAACAACTTATCCGGTCATGCTAAAGTTTTATTACTTTACTGAGAAAACATTTTTTTTTAATTATTCATTTTAAACCACCTTATATCCAGAATTATTTACATTGATTGCCCATGCAATAACGGCGGCAAGTCGCGTAAATAAGAACAACTTTATTGGTTGTCAATAATTTGCGGATGAAAATAACTCAAGCTGGGCAAAATTATGGATTAACGTGTGTAAAATCCCGATTTCGTCACCCCAAAATCTTCGTCAGAAAAAAATGTTGACAATTGATTTTGTTTTGTGGACCCCAAGCTTATGCAGATCCATCAATAGGTGAATATGGCACAATTTACTTTTTCCCGAAATATCAACAGTCTTTCAACGGCCTTGTGTAATGTTTTCGTTACCGACTGATAAGGAACATCACTTAAGGGTCCGCCTTCGATTTTGTTGAAACTCATATATGTGATAAAGCATTGAAAACTATCAGACACGTATTTTTTTCTGCGGATAAACGGTTTTAAGGGTGAAAACCATCCATCAAAGAAAGGCGGATCGAGGGGCGGTTTTGCAGTTTCATCAACAAGCAGTCCACCAATCTGGATAAAACAAGAACCAAAATTCTCCTAATGCAAAACGATGAAAAATCCACTATAAAAGTATTGAGAAAAAATGTAATTTGGGGTTGACACGCCTTTCTTGGGGGGGGGGGGGTCTTTTGCCCCCTTAAAACTGTTTTTCCGCTGATAAAGTAAAATCCGTGTCTAATAGTTTCCAATGCTTTAACACATATATGAGTTTCAACAAAATCGAAGGCAGACACTTAAGGAGAGATATACACCTAGGAGCCGGAAAGAAGGTCATTTTTTTTATTTTTTTCAAGGAAAATTATTTGACATTTCGGATTGGGGTTATAATTATCTAAAAGTGCATACATTTAAAAATATGTTTAAGTCTCTGTATTTAACAATATCAAAAATATACAAGGATATTGTATGATCCTTGGAGCGTCGTAAAAAAATCTGCGTATCAGTACCCACTGGCGTTTCTTAAAAAATCATCTGAAAAAAAAAAACAAAAAGATTATTAAATTAAATACTATAATCTAGTACTTGCCCCAGCCGATTTTGAAAAGATCGATTTATACCAAAATGGCGGACGTTTGAACATAAATAGTGATTTTTGGACCAAAAATTAGTTATTATTTTGCCTATAAAACAAAAACTAAGTAACGGAAAAAAAAAATCCTATGACAAGTACTAGATAATGGTATATGGAATAACTACAAAAAAACTCAAGGCAATCGATTCATTGGTTTTCGAGAAATTTTGTGAAAATTTGGGAATTAATAAATCATGAAATTTGTCAACTTACATGGAATCAGCGATACCAGGCCCATAGTGTAGGTCTTCTACGGTCGACGGAATGTTCATAGCTTCTAAATCCCCGACCTCGACCATCTAAGTGTATATCTCTCCTTAAGTGCTGTGCCTTGTGAGCGTGTTTCACATTACATCATGTTAAATATGCAAGTGTACCTTTGTAACCAATAATGAGATTTGCTTAGCATTAAGAGTATAGTGCACTGCAATAACACTTCGAAAAAAAAATGTACCCACTTTGATCGGACTTTCAAAATGTCTGCATCGAAAATAAAGTAGTGAATTCACGCCAAAAATGCATACGCCTGCAAAAAAACCAATGAGTTTAATTTGCCCGGCGAAAATAAATGTAGTGACGATTCGTCACCTGATTTTTTTTGCTGAATTTATATTTACATACATTTTTATCGTTATAATAATACCAATTATTGTTGTTGCTGAATTTATCGAATCGATAAGCACTGGAATTTTTAAACAATTCAGCTTTTGGTTGCGAAGTTAATGTGATGTGCAGTCAACGTGGTTGCGATAGATATTATAATATTAAGGGCGGGATAAAGTATTTAAATTTTTTTTCATTTTTTTTTCAAATTTTAAATGAATGCATAATATATCAAGAATATTGTGTTAACATTTCAAGTCGATCGGAGTAAAATTGATTAAGTTATGAGTATTTGAGCGTCTATTGCTCCATGCCGGGTTTTATACCTGGGCGGCAGCTGCGCGGCGCGCTATTTTATTTTTCGACCCCGAATAAATTTCTTGATAAACGGGCCTGTTCCGGTCCCGTTATGTATATTCGAGGCATGGTTTTTACGCAAAACTCGAGAAAGGCATGGTCTACGCAAAACTCGACAAAGAGTTTTGCGTAGACAAACGCAAAAAGATGCTCTCGATCATCTTGATGGAAGCCTTTTGCTCTACGGACCTGGCATCGACGACTTTGAGTGAGTATAAGAAAATTATCGAGTTTTATTTTGAATTTCTAAAAATTCAAAGATAATTGAAAAATCTGAAAAAATTCATACGTACTCAGAAAAATGAACGAATCACGAAAAAAAATTGGGTTGCGGGGAAATTTGTTGACTAATTTTTTTTTTCATCATTTTGTTAATAACATTTTGGAATTTTTATTATGCAAAATTAATCTTTTAAGTACCTTTAATATGCATGAATTTTCTCAGATTTTTATGCAATCGAGAAGTGTTCTCAAACTTATGTGCAATGAGCGCTAAGCGACCAAACTCTTCTGCGTTTTTCAAACCGTTTTTCTGAGACTTGTCATATTTGAAGTCCGTGTGCACGATAACTCAAAATCTACTGGACCAATCGCTTTAAAATTTTGCACAGTACTTCTTCACATAATTCACCAGGTATTGTCGAGAGCTTTTTTGTTTTTTTTAATAATTACTAATTTTTCAACAACAAATTAGCCGATTTTTTTTTAGCGAAAATCGGGTTTTTGGCTCCCAAGTGCTACGAAAAATCGAAAAATCGAAAGAAAAAAATCCTCCCGTCATTACCTCGAGAAACATCTCCTTTAACAAATGCATTTTGATTTTTTTGTTTCAGATGATTCTGTTGCGAGTTATGGTGCACACCGCAAACCAACTTTTTTTCGAGCCGCCTCCGGGGTTTAATTTTCACTCGCTCAATTTTGAATATTTTGCAATGCAAATTTAGGAGAATGTTGTTCAAATGTTACTTTATTATATGTAAATTTTTCCATAAACGAACACTATTCGTTATGCCAAAAAAAAATCTTCAAAAACTTGCCTTTTTTTCGCCGAATTAACTTTACCCCGCCCTTAACGCTGTGTTGATAAGGCGCTAGGGAGAGATAGATAATATGATTTACAGAACCGAAGTTGTCCTTAAAAAATGTTAAGACTTTATTACATTGTACTCATCCATTGCCTGCAGAGCACACCCATCAAAGACAACAATTGCATTATATTGGCATTAGTAAATGCCATATTGGAAAAACAAGTACGTTCTTTCAAAGGTATACAAGGGGAAACCACGGGTGAAAAGCATGACTTTAATAAAGCGTGGGAATTTCGAAGGTGCTTCGACTCCGTCACCGATAAACCACCACCAGCCACATTAGATTACGTTTCGCTCTCATTATCTCAGTCTATTATCTCTGTACACATTCAGGTTGTAATGCTAGTCCATACATCCGGCACACGCATGCACACAGGCCCACACAAACACACACATATTTAAGGTTAAATCATATCGCGTGGCAAGCTCGAAGCAGCCTTCTATTCCCCATTGTTTGTCTACACGCTGATCCGATTTTTTCCTTGTTCTGTATTCTGTAGGGAATTAATTTTTTACAACATAATATAGTAGGTACCTGGACTCTATATATATATATATATATATATATATATATATATATATATCTGCGATTTTCGTTCGAATTTCCATGTTACACACACATGGAGACCAGCCAATTGATTGTCTGCCAATTATTTATTGAAGCAATCATAAATTTAATCCTGCATGGGAGCTTTCACGTAAAGTGTAATAGCTTTTCATGATTTCGATTTCGGTTACTTCGACGAGCATGAAGGAAACTTTAAAACAACCCAGACGTACCTTATTTACTAACCGCGGACATTTTCTATAGGTCTCGATACTCATGGGGAATCTTTGATATCGCTGAAGAAAAATCGGTTGCAATCTATTTCACGCAAGTCGCCTATGATCTCTCGCAACATGTACATATTTTTACATATTGATTACCCGTATACACATATGTTATTTATAATCTATAGTTATAATTCTATTATAATTATAAAATAATCATTTTAAATTATTTTATATTATATATTATTATAAATGATGAAATAATAATAATTTTTTACACGACCAGTCTCAATCTTTATTATTTATGAAAGAATTATAAATTTTTCGGAATTGTTTTCTCAGTCACCCATAAATCGATGGATTTCTGACGCATTTTTTTGCTTCACTGAGAGTTTATTCCAACATCATTGGAATATTGATGGCCTATGGTCGGTTCGAACTATCCACGTCAATGGTGATTCTTCGTCGTTAGTCAACACTGTCCCAACATTGGCGCATTCCTGTATGCCGGTCTTAAAGGTGAACGTAGGGCACGTAGGGAAAAGTACTGACGTATGATCCGCTCAAGAAGTGTAGCCCATGATCGGCTCCAGAAGTGTAGCCCAACAGGCGGCTGTCGGGCGGTAGCCGATACTGGTCCGAGATTGGTATAATACCGGATGCAGGGATTATCGTGAACATAGAACAATTAATGGCGGCCAGTACTAGCCCATTGCCGGCTCTTGATCGTTTCTCGGAACTGGCCCGACATTAGCGTTAGCTTGGATGCCGGGCTTTGAAAGAGGATTGGTTTAGAAATGGCTGAACCGTTGTTTTAACGCTGTGCCAACACTGGTTGCCTATAATTGGTTAACCAGTACTGGACCAGACATCGGTCGTATCGTTTGCGTTGGCAATTTTTTTATGGGGAGCGTTTTCAACCTGTCTGTATGTAGGCAGGATAGAGACACATCAATGAAGCAGCATGAAAGTGTGATAGAGCGATAGACCAATGCAATTAAATGTACATGAGAGGGACATATACATTTCGAACATGTCTCAAACATCTCTCGAAAGTCTGGGAATGTCTATTGAATGTCTTCGAACGTCTCTAGACATCTTGGAACGCCTCCCGAACGTCATCTAACGTCTATCGAACATATATTGTCTTCCTACGTCTGTCGAACGTCTCACGGACGTCTGTGAGCGTTTTCGAACGTCTGTGCGTCTGGCTAGGTGTTCCGCAGGCGTTTGGCTTGGTGTTTCAATTGTACATTAGTCATCACAGCCACGGGTATTTTGACCGCGATTGACATTTTTTCTTGGTTAAACAACCTCGCTTTCAGGAAGTGAGAAAAGACGCTTTTAGGGAGTGAGATAGAGCCCGTAACCTTCTATACCGTCACTATGATGTTATATTTCTTCAAGTTGGCGTTGTGGGGCATTGATATCATTCACAGCCTTTGCTATTCCAGCTTCCCCACCAGCTGGTGAACCATGATCTTCCAACAATGGTAACATTGACGTAATACCGCATCACTTTGCTACTAGTATTTTATTCGCATTGCGAATTTTATTTATGCTCTCATAGCCGTCCAAACAGCGATCGCTGCTGTTTCCCACCAATAGTCGAACCCCCTGCAATGGTAAGTTTTCGTGCGTTGGTTGCAAGTATACCGTTCATAATGCGTCGATCTCCCATATGATTGTCTCGAGAATGGGCTATATCATGGTGGCGACATACAGTGTCCAATGTCCATACAGAATCCAATGATACTCGGGAATATGTAATTAAATTGGAAGGACGTTTCTCGCACGATTTCACAAGCCTTTTCTCTTTGACATTCGTTGAAAGTATTTATAAGCGGTACTGAACCGCCAATGTGTATCAGCTGCCGCGGTGAACTCCAATGGCGCATGCATCGGTGATATTGCTGCGCTTACAAATCAGCATTTATATGTTCAGGAAGCCGACCCCGCAATAAACCAGCCCCACGAATCGTTAATTGGAGGACACTGCAGTCGTCCACACATACATAAAAAAGCTTGATACTGAGCGGATTTAGTCCGGTGCACCGCTATGAATTCTTCTCGCATGGCGCTTTTAAGCCAATGTATTTGTAGATTCGAGGAAAAAACATGCCATTCACACAACAACCGACGGGCATTGAAGCCGCAAATTTCGACGATAGAGTAATGGAGGGCACAAGAGTACGCAAGCATGGAAATACGCTGCCATTTGCCATAAGCGGCACTATTTGTGGTCCTTCGAATTATGGAATACCAACGTTTTGTTAAATTTGATAGAACGTCCAAATAGAGTACGTTTTGAAAACCTATCCTCATACTCGAAATCGCTCGAATAGCTAAAATATCAGAACTTGGAAAATCTGTTGACATCGATAAACGAAAGGGGCTCTTTTAAATTTTTGAATAATAGCGGAGTTATCCCACCGTACGAAGCGTTTCCAAACTCTACTCTTATTTTTGATGTCGTAGGATGTGATAAGCAAACTACAGTAAAATATTATTTTTCAATGGGCAAACGCTCGAGCATTGAAGGCTTCTACCTCTGCCAAACGTGTGCCAACGTTTCCAAGCATCTCATACGTGAGAATGCAAATCCGCTGATTTTATCTGAATAAGATGCTACCAACTTAAAACATGTATGAACATGTAAATATTGACATGTAGCATGAAGATTTTCGGGGGTTATGCGATAAATAATGTCGACACGAATACGACTTCATGGCGATTGAGAAAGATAGCTCGATGGACGCTGGTCGATTTAGACAGGGATTTAACGAGTTTACAATACCGTGTTGTAGTCAGTCGGCATTGAGACATCAGCTATACTACTGTGTCCAAAAAATAAGGTGACATTTTAATTTAAACTGCGCGCGTCGAAGGATTTGGAGAATTATTTTTTTTTAGGTTGGTAGTACTGTCAGTGACATCTATGTCAAATTTACATGTCAAAATATTCATTAGTGTTTGAGATACGCGTCGTTTTGTGAACTGCTAAAAGTGAGTTTTTCGTTTTTTGCGATGTCGAAATTTGTTGAGCAAAGAATTTGCATTAAATTTTGTTTGCGGAATCAATTTTCTGCTGCGGATACGTTTCGCCAAAAACTCAACCCATATCGTTCCGCAACCACCGTATTCACCTGATCTGGCGCCGTGCGACTTCTGGCTGTTCAGCAAGCTCAAAAGATCGCTCCGGGGACACCGTTTTGATACGATAGAGGAGATTCAAGCCGCAGCGAAGACGGAACTGAAGGCCATCCCGGAAAGTGACTACAATCAATGTTTCGAAGATTGGAAAATCCGTTGGCATAAGTGCATTGCATCGGGAGGGGATTACTTTGAAGGGGATGAAATTGATTTGGCAAAATAAATAAAGAATTTTCGAAATAAATACAATGTCACCTTATTTTTTGGACACAGTAGTACAACGTCCACGAAATAATTTTATGTGGGCGTATCACGATGGCGATAATCGATAATGGAGAAAATACTGCATGAGAAATGATGAAAACGAGCGACTCATTCCGCACAAAAATATCAAGCGTTGAAGACGGATAAAATGAAAAAAGATATTGCACTAGAGAGACACTTTAAACCAATTACCGAACCTATAAAGTAGACTGCCGAAAAATCAGCAGCTCATGAATCTGGTGGCCGGCAAATTGAATCATTCACGGGAGATACCTTTGGACGAGGAAGAAATTGCTGATTATCACGATTTCTTTTAAGCAAACATTTCTTCCCCATTTTTAAGACTTAGCGTAAGTTTTATTGCTACTTTTGGCTGTCAGCTGGTATTTTTTTATTCATCTTTAAAAATGGCGGAGGCATGGCACAGTCTTCTAAACAGGAAGCGGCAGATGTTATCATGCGATGGGACAAGTAGCGTTAACGGGATTAAACTGAAAAAAAATTAACGAAGATTTTTCTTTTATTGACACTCATACACAGGATATGAACCAAGAAAAAATGAGAAATGTTGAAAATCGATGAAATGGTACGCTTTGAGACAAAAAGATTGAATTTTCCGAAAAAATGGCTACATTCTGCAATAAAAAATACTTTTTTTATATTTTTATAAAAACATTTAGGTTCATGTTATTAGACAGAAAGGTTAGAAAGATTTATCTCAAATTCCATCAGAATCGGACGATTAGTTTTTAGGTGTAGGTCACGCCAGTATTGAAAATGCAATTTAGGAGACCGTGCCTCAGTCATTTTTGAAGATTCATTTTAGAAAATACCATGTAACAAACACACGTAGTAATGAAACATACCCTAAATCTCAAATATGCCGAAGAAATCTTTTCTTAAAAAAAATCATGAAAATCAGCAATTTTTTCCTCACCTGAAGATTTCCCCCCTTAAGCTTTTCTGGAGCATAGGACGTAGAGAAGGATGTGAGACAAGGAACAAAGCGAACACGTTTGTTGTTCCCAGATTCACTCATAACTTTTACACCACATCACTTGAAACGTAAGCGAAGAAAGCAATATGTGGATGATATTTCGATGAAATACCCACGCAGAAATACCCACGCAGCTAACCACCATTGTTAAAGAAGACGTTTTCGAGACTACACCCGAATTATTCACCCCTCTTTACCTCAACGTCAGTTACAAACGTCCGCAGGTCAGAATATATTGAGGGAACATTTTGTCGAACTCGGACAACATTATATTTCGTCTATTCTTTCACAAGATGAAAATACAAGTATGGATTAGGGGAAGTCCGGGTAAAGCGAATACCCCGGGCAAAGTGAATACTCGCCACCACTCGCAAATGATGCGTTTGCCGATCGCCACGTTACTTTCGCAATGTTCGCCCGTCATTACCCAGTGCGTGGCAAATACTTTGATAAGTTGCCATGTCACGCGCCGTTCCTGAAAAAGGTAAGTATTTTGCTAATCACAAGAAAGTTATTTACTCATCGTCCTTTATTTTTGGGTGGTTACAATGTATGTTTATGTAGCTTTATATACTGTGTAGAAAATGAGACCCAAAGCAATAGTTTTTATTCAACCGGGATAACGTCAGGAGTGACCACGTGGGGCAAAGCGAATACGGCAAATTTACTTTGCCCGGTGATCGTAAAGGTTTTCATTATATACAATAATCGGCAGATTTCGTTTCAGATTATGAATAAATACAAAAAAACGACAACGCAAGGTTCTTGGGGTGCAGACGTTATGCAAACAGCAATAAATTTATGTAAAGCTGAAGAATCTATCAAAGAAATAGCCAAAAATTATGAGCAAGCATACGCTACCTTATACAGGCACGTTTCTTACTTAACTTACGTTTCCAAAGACTTCTTTGTACTTATCCACTTTGCCCTTATGCCGTATCCACTCTGCCCGGGGGGCTCGGGCAAAGTGGATACTTCAATTTTTTCGTTATTTGATTTATGGCAAGGAATTAAACCAGAATTAAGGAAAACTGTTAACGCGTTTCGAAAGTTAATTAAATAAAGACTAATCTCAGATCATTGTTTTAATTCTCTCTATTATACATTATCTGCAATAATTACGGAAAGCTTAAGGTATTCACTTTGCCCGGACCTCCCCTATGTATATAGTGTGAAATTTACCTATGAAGGAATGCCGTTGGATATAAGCGTTTCGATGTGGACAATAATAAAAATGCATTCATCGATGGCATAAAATACTTGGGAACGCCTGGACTCTGAGAGGTAATCATTGAGGGAATTCACGCGCAAGTGCGTCGTTTGACGGGATTTATTCACATTTATAATGCATGAAAAGAAATGGGATGCCCGTTCGTAAAAGTTCATGAACCTTTACCCTCTGTAACTCATGATATTGAATATCAAAGTTAGTAGCTTGACGCACATTGCATTCAACAACAGTATCAAATACTGATACCGGGCCCGGTCTTCCAATATTACGAATAAATGCATCCATATATTTTAATAACAAAAATATCCAACAGCACAAGTGAAGACGTGACGTCGTATTGTTGCCGGCAATAGGACACTATCAAACAAAGGTGACTCGTTTCATGCAGCTTCAACACCAACCTTTTGTTACAAAATCTTGAAAAACAATTGTAAGAATACTTTAAACTATGTACGATAAAGGCCACTGAGAGAAATTATCAGTCTGTCAACTGGGTATCCATAAAAAGTTGCCGAAATTCACCATTTTCCAGGCTTTAGACTGGTAGTTTCCCTTAATCACGAAATCGGCAATTGCACGGTCTCACAGATATAGTTTTTGGACGGTGTATGGAAACTCGCAATTTTTAATACGATATCTGTATATAGAGTATAACTCGAAAATATTTATATCGAATAGTTAGCAAATAATGCCGGCAGTAGATTTTCTTGAATAGGAAAGAAAATCAAATAGGTTTTTTCCTTGTCTCACAGTCTACTACGATCCTATTTGTTTCAAGTATATTTTTCGGAATATAAAATATAGAGCAGAATGTTTCATAAATCCAAAATAAATAAAAATACTTTGGAGTTCTACCACAATGATTTTCTATCATAATTCGTCATACCCTGGCCTTCTAAAAAGATCATTTTGGAAGAACATATTTCACCGCCTCCACTTGGAATCGAACCTAGAACCTACCTACCTATAGTTACACACATTGTAGTAACTTAGTCGCAGATATGGCACAAGAGACCACATGAATTCTTATAATTTTTTGATGTATGACATAAACTATATCAATTAGCGATATAGCTAATTGATAAAGTTTTACATTATCATTAACATTATCATTTACATTAATACAATGATGTTAATTAGTTAACATCATTGTGATAATTATAAAGTTTTATCGAATATCATGCTATAGATTTTTCAAACTTAACCTGTATACATATGATTTCTCTCTTTTCCCCTCTTTGCCCCCTCTCCATCAATGTGTGTATTGCAGTAAAGGCAGACCATTATTTCAAGCAAATAGAAAAACGTTTGTCTCAACAAAAATTCGATTTGATGTAAATTTTTTTAAATTAAATAGATACAATCAGTGGTTTCAACTAAATTGTTTTTTGAACAGATAAAATCGAACCACAGATTTATAAGGAATGAATAAAATATTAGGAATAATAAAAAATGTGTGCATAAAGTGAAAAATATTTCTCGACCCTTTGACTACGATATATAATTCGTCTGGCGTTTGACAAGAGGTTACCCGTGAAAAATTTGTCGGCGCTTAAGATGCGGCCGACGCTTGGTACGATAGTCAGCACCAACCACTAATACCCAGTGTTGGTCCTTTATACGGGCCAATTATTTGGCCATGGCTCTGCCAGTGCTCGTTTAAAGCATGGCAAACCAACGAACACCCAACCTTGGGTCAAATATCGATTACCAACTGTCAGCCAACTATCGGGTCCCAGTGTTGGCCCCGAACATGGGCGAATCGGTTGATCATGGGTTTGCCAGTCTCGAATTGAAGCTCGGCACACCATCAAAGAGCCAACGCTGGGCCAGTACTAATTAATGACCGTCGGCCAATTGTTGGGGCGAGCGCAGGCCCTGAGTCTGAGCCAATCGTTCGACTGTGGTTTTGCCAATGCTTATTTTTAGCATGGCAAACTGACAAATTGCCCATCCTGGCCCAACACTGGCTTTGAACGGTATAGTCCATACATATATACAATATTGCTTTTTTACGTATGTTATTATTATATATTTTTTATTATCGCTGCATGCAATTTTCTACGTCCTGTGACAATAAAAACTCATCATTACTGTTATCTGAAATGCACTTTATTAAAAACAAAATTGATTTATACTAAAGTTTTGTGGTGTATTAAAAAAATGCCGAGTTATTATGATAGTATTACGAAACGTCGAGTGTTAAAATGACGACAAAAATTAGAAGACTCTTTACAGCAGGTTAGAATCAGAGGCAACGAAACAAAAAGACAAGTAGATAGTGAAACAAATTTGGAGACATTCCACGAACAAGTGATTGTGCATAACAATGTTAGTGAATCTAATAATTCTTTCGATGAGCAATAATCGAGCACAGAAACTTGTGAATCTGATCGATTGTTGGCTAAGCATTGGGTTGTTTTGAGAGCCCTACACTGGGCCAACACTAGCCCGAATATTGGGCCAACAATATGAAGCCGACCCTAGCCCTACTATGGGCCGGTGATCACGCCAACCGTCAGCCAATGATCGTGATCTCTTTAGCCCAATATTGGGCCAATACCCGGCCAACTGTTAGGATTTCCGGCAAGCCTACTATTGGCCAACCGTACATCCCAGCGTTGGGCCGAAGAGATCACTCCTACCGTGGCGCAACACTAAACCGGTAGTGCTGCCGTTCATCAGCCAATGGTAGAATATAATTAACTAAACAAAAACTTCAATAAAAAGTTTTTCAATGTGTATCCCGCAATTTGGGTGTACTTACCGAAGACTTTTTATTTGATTTTTCCGTGCAAAAAGGAAAATGTAAAAGTTTTTTTTAGTATAGTTTTGTCACATAATATTGCGCTCTTGTTTAGTTTTTATCGAAGTTTAGTGAATATGGGGGAGAACACGAAAAAAAAGTTGCAAAGAATTAGTAATTTACCATGATCCCGTCAATCTTTCTGGCCGGTTGCGTCAATTATCAAGAGAATCAAGGGTATGTGAAAAAAATGGTCCAGGAGGAAAAGAAGAAAAAGGGAGATGAGAGGAAGAAGGGAGTCTAACGGTGATGCGCTTGCACCTATCGGCCCCCATTTGTGGCATTGTTAGCTCATGTAGACAGGGTCACAGGGATCGGGTCCCTCGCAGCGCGAGTCCGTAATGCCCAGATGCTTCCTAATGGTCTTAATGAAGTGTGTACACCCCGCGTATGGTATTAACCAAACGGCCAGGCTAACCGCTCAACGTCCCACGACACTAATTTTTAAGCATAACCGTACACTCAGCTTAACAACGTGCGAACTTTTCATAATGTATACATTATAAGAATACGATAATAATAATGAATACGTCGAAGATTCGTCGTGAGCCCAACTATATATTGTCGTGGTTCGCAAGCCCACCGAAATTAACCAGGTGAAAGAAATTCTAAAACATCCGGTCGACGAGAACATCTATGCGTCCTTCAATATACGAAAAAAAATCCAATCGTGTAATCGAGTCGTAAAAAAGCCTCGTAAGAAAAAACAGTGTTTGTGTGCAGAAAAATACAGAAGACTTGAGAAATTATTAAAGGACGACAAACAAGGCCTGTAGTTTCGAATGGCATACCTTTCCAATCAAGATCAAACATGGAATGTGATAATGTCACGATACGAAAGGTCATTAAGGCGGGATATACATTTAGACAGGAAAAAATAAGGATTATTGAGGGATTTTTTAAATTGAGAAATAATTATTCTACAATTATAAAACTTCAGGTATACTTTAATAGTATATTTAAAGGTAGGTTTACACTACGACACTTTGGTGTATACACTCAATGTATACATCGAGTGTCTGTGTGTGAACACCACTGTCTGATCTCGGGACATTTATTGCGACATCTCGCTAGGTGTCGCGTCGAGCGCCGTGTGAACAGGTTGTGTCGGAGTGTCTGCGGCAGTGTCCAAGTTTTCGAACCGGCGCGAAATTATCCAGACACTCGCGACCCGCGTTAAATCAAAATGGCCATTACGTGGAGCAAGGAGAGCATTCAAAATTTGATATTTTTTGTGGAAGGACTGCCTGAACTTTGGCAAATATGTTATGCTGATTATAAAAAATAGAGTAAAAAAACAGGCAGCACTTCAATGCTTGGCGGAACAGTTTGGCACAATATCGACTAAAGTTGGCAGAAAAATTCACAATTAAAGAACATAGCTTAAGGGGCTATACCAGTGTGAACGCTGGAAATTTGGGTGATTTTCAGGACTTTTTGGACGAAAAGTACTCAATTAAATCTTTTGGAAAATTAAAAATATATTTGACCTATATTAAGTAATATTTTCATAGGTAAATATTGAGATCTAAGCGACTAATGCGCTGCCTTCGCAGGCGCAAAAAAAAGTTCCTCCACTGCTGACATGATTCCGGCTGATTGAGTAGCTGAAACCAAAAAAGGAAAATAATGTCGTTAAACTAGAAGGTATTTCCTGTACAATGACGTAGGATTTTTGAAAAATATCAAAATCTAACAAAATAGCGTAGTTATGAAAAAAGTCTCTTTTCTTGCCTATAAAATGGTCGTTTTTTTCAATGCCAAATCGTCAATTTTCATCCAATCAAAAATATCCTACGTCATTGTAGAGTAAATATATTCAAGAGTACTCAGTTCAAATTTCAAGTCAATCGGATCTCTTTGAGTTACACTGTCAGCATATTTGAAAAATCTCATTTCGAGAAAAATGCGTTTAGAGATTTAACTATCGATTTTTGCAAGATAAAATGATATTGACATATATAATTTAAATGATAATGATATTCTTGAAAGAATATACTGTCGAAAAAGGCAAAAAAAATCGATCTTTTTAAAGTGTCGCACTGGTATAGCCCCTTAAGAGGGAATGATACCTCATCGCGGTCGGTATGGTAGAACAATTATAGATTCCCAAAAATCTCGAAAACGGCTCTTCAGATCCCGTCGAAACTTTGCCAAATGACGTCAAATGGATAGACGAACAGCTGTCTTCCCCTCAAATTTTCTGAATTTGAGGAAAAAAAATGTAGATTGGCTTATCATAAGCAAATCTAGTTTTTTTTTCTCAAATTCAGAAAATTTGAGGGGAAGACAGCTGTTCGTCTATCTATTTGACGTCGTTTGGCAAAGTTTCGACGGGATCTGAAGAGCCGTTTTCGAGATTTTTGGGAATCTATAATTGTTCTACCATACCGACCGCGATGAGGTATCATTCCCTCTTAATAACAGCGCACGAAATTACGGCTGCCGCCGCACAGCGTTTCTCCATGGCATCCGAGCTGGTACTGCAGCTGTGTCAGTAGTTTTGTGTGTGAACGCCTGAGACACTTGTGTAGCGACATCACAGTACAGACACTTTCTGGGACACCGAAACCGTCTTATGTGTGAACAGAACGGACATTAGTGTCAGACATTTGTGTCGCAATAAGTGTCGTAGTCTATGCAGACCTTTAGGGTACAAAACAATTTTTAAAAATTAATGCATCTTCAAAATTACGGATCTGTGGAAGAGTGTTACAGATAAGAGAGATAAGAGGCGTGCAGTCTAGCTTCCCGTAGACTTTGATTTGCAAAAAAGTTCAAACATTTTTTCAGTTAGAACATGTATAGTTTCTATGTGACGGTAATTAAAATGAAGAAAATGCAAATTTAAGAAAATGGTACGCATTTACAAAAAACATCAACATTTCACGCAACATTTCTATAAAACGTGGATTAAAAAAGTAGTTTATTTACAATTTTTCTAAAACAATACTCGTCAAGTAGAAGGTAACAATATTACTGAATATTTCTACAAAGTTTCGACTCAATCGGCTTAATAGTTTTTGAGTAATCCTGCACGCCAATTTCGATAATGCAGTTTTGGGAAAAACGCGTTTGAAGTTCACGCCCGCTCCAAATCCAAGCGACGAGGCACAGCGTTGACGGGCTGCAACGTTTGAATTTTTTCGAATTTCGCTTTGAAACTTTAGGAAAATATTCTACATATATAGTTCTATCGTTTAAAGAAAAAAAAGAAATCGATTTTTTATCGTTGTTAATGCATATTCCGGCTTATGGGGTAAGACCACAGTAGAATTTTCAAAAAAATCGATTTTTTCGCTAAAACGTTGCTTTACCATAAGAATAAGTTACTATTCGATTTATGGCAAGAACATTTGTTTTTCACCGACTTTGAGCGTATAACGTAAGTCCACCTCTGGTATGACCATGGAATACCTAAAACTTTAAACGGGTTTTTCTCGAAACAGCTTTTTTCCAATTGGCGTGACAAATAACTTCAACAATTTTCACTCGATTTACTTCAAATTTAAAAGTTATGTTCCTAATTGCATTTCGGAGAGAATTACATACGGAATTTCTGATTAATCGAAAACTTTTCATTTTATGAGTAGATTTATAGGACATTTTTCACTACAAATTCATTCAAATACCTACAACTCAATTCAAATACCTACAACTGTTGAATAAAACAATATTTTTTTAAATTCCGTGCGTACTTCTCTAGGTATTCTAATGTAGATTGACGAGAGTGTTGTTTTTGGTTTTAGGTAAAAAATTGTGAATGCCAAAAATGTCACGCCGCAGAGCGCCTAAAAAAAAGATAACAAAAGAAAATATTAGTAGTCGGTCATGTTGTACATCAAAAAAAAAATATGTATATATATATTTCCTAATAGCCTAATATTTATATTAAATAGATGTGTAATTAATTTTATGAGTGAATCACGCCTAATTACGCCTAATCTCTTAAGCCAGTTCCTTCCTTTGGTTCATTAAGAGTTTCATAGATTCCAACCTAACCTCCATAAATTGAACACGCGATGTAACGGCGTGGTGTTTAGTTTTGCTCGATTGGGTTCCGCTCTACATCTACCTAGAGGCTCGAAAAAATGGCCAAATTCCGAATTTCTTTCCGGGAGACGGTTGGTGAAAAAGAAATGCATTTTTTAAACACATGTTGTACATATATGTAATATACAGAAAAATAATACAGAAAAACAACAAAAACATGGCCGTCGGCAGATGATAACATTTTTTTCGCGGCGTTTGGCGGTGACTACTCTCCAGCTTTAACGGTCCATCTGAAATGTAAAAACCAAACGGGTTATTCAAGTTAACAATAAATACAGTTGTTGACGATAGTCGATTTTTTAAATCATTTTTTTTAACAATATAGCGACGAATTGAAACTCGAGCATACAAAATCTGTTAAAAAAGTCGTCATTTTTAAATATCTGTTAAAAAATAAAGATGGATTGAAAAAAAGAGAGATCGTCCACGACCTTGAATGTTTCTCATCGTATCTCCTGTAGATTTGGGAAGAAATCATCAAGTGGCTCTCGAAATATCATGTTCGCCAACTTTCAAAACAGTGTTTTGAGAAAAACGCGCTTAAAGTTTGAAGTATGGTGCTGCTACCCCTCGCCCGGACGACTGTTATAGAAGCTGTAGCGCATTCAATTTTTGGAATATTTCGATGACATTTCCACAATATATAGCTAAAAGGTGTAGCTCGTTAATGTTTGTTCGAGCCCGAAACACCCCAAACAAACAACCCCATCGGCCGTTTTACCATTCTATGGACCTTACGATTCCATCATCGATACTGACTAAGCATATCCGATTCTCAACCGACAATTATGGAATTATCATAAAAGCAGATTTGGGTTCGTTTGTTTGGGTTTATTTATAGGAGTCTATTCAGTTGGCTCCGTCAATTTGGGCTTGTTTGTTTAATGTGTGTGTGTGTATGTCCAGTTATTTGAACCCAAAGAAATGAAACCCAGCACCTGCCTACCATTCTTCACACTTCGCGACTCGTTTGGGTTTGTTTGGCGTGTACTTGCGTTGGGTCTGTTTGTTTGGGTTTGCGGATATCATTATTTTTGCAAGGAAAAGTATCAAAAAAATAATTTATTTCAGGATGGTCTACGTTGACTTATATTAATTTGGATACATGAACATTCGTCGAAAGAAAAAAGGAAACCATGGATGAAAAAAAAATAAGATTCCTTGGGTTTATTAACGTTGAATTACGTTAATTTGATATATAGAAACTGTTTAAATAAAAAATACCAATGACGAAACGAAAAATGTTCAGCTTGTATAGGCTATAATATAATATAGCACAGTCGTGCTATATATTGGAATCGGAAAAAATTAGAAGAAGGCTAGTTTTTTTACAGGTGATTTTGTAGGTGCCACGGGTGTTAAAACGAAGATTGCCTAAAAATAGGGGTGTTGGGTTTTTTTAGGGGTTGGAGGTGGACTAATGCCAAACTACAACCTCCACGAGGTCGGCGCCGGGAGACAAAATGTTCAGAAAAATCCGGGTTTTATTTTTGTCCTCAGCGCCGAAGTCGTCGACATTCATTTTGGTGGTGAAAAAGTGGGGTGAAATTTTGAAAAATCAGTTTTCATTCGATAACTCTTTAGGACAAATTGATACAATTTTTGTTCAAATGGAAACGTTGTAGCCCTTGAAAAGACGCATCGATCGAGTATTCGATCAACCCTCTCCAATAATATCTTCACCGCCAAAAGAATTGTTGAAGAAATAACAAAAAAATTGTTTATTGAATAACTCAAAAACAATAGATTTTTCGGGGATGATTCAAATGCACGAAATATAGAGAATAATTTTCTCTATATTTTCGTTCCTATGGACCACCCTTGAATTTTGCTTTTTCAACCCCTCTCAGGGGTTGAAAATTCAAAATGAAATTCTGGGAAAACTATTGACCGAAACTAAAGAGATACGACTTTGGCGCTGTGGACAAAAATGTAGCTGAGGGTTCAAGCTACAAATTCTTCCACGGCGGCGAATGCGTGCGGTCAATAGTTTTCCCAGAATTTCATTTTGAATGTTCAACCCCCGAGAGGGGTTGGAAAATCAAAATTCAAGGGTGGTCCATAGCAACGAAAATATGGAGAAAATTATTCTTTACATTTCGTACGTTTGAACCATACCCGAAAAATCGATTGTTTTTGAGTTATTCAATAAACAATTTTTCTTTTGGTTTTTTAAACAATTTTTTTGGGGGTGAAGACATTATCAGAGAGTGATGATCAAATATTCGATCGACGCGTCTTTTCAAGAGCTACAACGTTCCCATTTGAACAGAAAGTGTACGATTTTTTTTAAAGAGTTTTTGAATTAAAACTGATTTTTCAAAATTTCACTCCACTTTTTCACCCCCAAAATGAACTTCCACAACTTCGGCGCTGTGGACAAAACTAAAGCCCGGATTTTTCTGAACATTTTGTCTCACGGCGCCGACCTCGTAGGAGTTGTAGTTTGGCATTAATCCACCCCCTTCTCCTTTCATCCCCTAAAAAATAACCCTACACCCCGATTTTTAGGCAAACTTGGATTTAGCACCCGCGGCACCTACAAAAACACCTGTCAAAAAACTAGCCGTCTTCTAATTTTCTCCGATTCCAGGCTTTTTCAGCGACAGCACGACTGTACTAATACCTCATTTGAAAAAAAAATGTTTTTACCAAAGTAATAAATGTATCGCACATTTTCCTCAGATTATGATTTTCCATACACACACGGGCGCGCATACATGCTCGCGGGAACATATTTGATTTCAAAGTTAATTTTAAGCTGATTTCGACATTATTATGGATATATTTTTCTTGGCATGTAAAGGCCGGAAGCAGTATATTGATAACTGACCTTCATGTGATGACTAAAAATCATTTTTGAAAAGTTCGGCACACCAGACAAATGACCTTTTCGGAACTACACCTTCAACTACCCTTATATTTGTTAGCGTGAGGAGCAAAGGTGACAACACATTTATTCTAATAAGCTGCTATTTAATCGTAGCAGCATCATTTAATATAGAAGGTTTTAGGAATTTCGGGTAGGCTAGGAAAGCTAGGAAAACCCAAACAAACCCAAATAATATCCTTTGAGTGTCGCGGCTATTCGTTGAAGCGATTAGTTCGACATCGTTTTATAGCAAGAGCATACTCACATTTGATCATTTCAAATTCACTTCAACCTCAAAGGATGGCCACGTGTCGATAAAGAATACGTAGAGTGTGAGGAAGGATATGTAGAGGATATTTAATTTCATTCACGGGCATAACGTTTGTTTTTCGTCTCAAGTTATCGATTTGCGATTTTTTTTTATTTCTCTTCCCCATACGGGTGAGCTTCGGAGCATCAAAATCGTGCCAATTTTTTGGAAGCTTCTTTAGGGCTGTACTGCTCACAACGCCAATGAAAACGACAGCAGTCTCATATCTCCTAACCTACGATTTGTTTAAACGTTACCCTATAAGGGTGGGTTCCGGTGGTCGAAATCTCTCAAAATGTATTAGGACGTTGAATAAGTTCTCGCTTTTTTCCAACAAATGGATTACGTTATTCAAAAACATTTGTAGCCAAAGCTTTGTCGGAAACAACATGCAGATATTGGTTTGGACGTTTCAAAAATAATGATTTTCATGTGTTGAAATGGAGGCATTACTTCACGAAGACTCATGTCAGGAGCTAGCTGACCTTGCAGAATCATTAGGAGTTGATCACACAACAGTTTCGAAACGTTTGGAAGCATTGGAAATTATTTTGTTTATAAAGCATTAATTTTCACAAAAAAAAAACAGCGAGGACTCACTTAGCATCCCAATACTGTAGGATTTTTCATTGGCAACTGGAGGCTAAATGTGCAAAAATTTAGGAAAATAAAAAGGTTGAAAAAAAAATCAATGCATTGCTACGCTGCAAACTTCGAACTCCTAAATCCAGAAATGGTTTTAGAATGGGGGAATCAATGGTATTTTGAATTACAATTGAATGATGAATTGAATTGCATTCCAAAGCCAATCGAAGATTGTCCCGGTCGAGGCCCAAATTTACCAATAGGCTCATTCGGAACGGTCAACATGGGTGTCACCTAATTGTGAATATATTTTGTATTGCACAATATTGTGAATATATTTCGTATTGTGAAATATTGTGAATGCATTTTGTATTGTACAATTTTGTGAATCCATTTTGTATTGTACAATGTTGTGAACACATTGTGTATTGTACAATATTGTGAATACATTTTGTATTGCACAATATTGTGAATACATGTCGTATTGCAAAATATTGTGAATACATTTTTATATTTTTATATAAATATGAAACCATCCGAATTCGAGAAATCTTGTAGGTGAAATGTGTTGGCTTGCGACGTTTGTGGTGAACCTGCTATAATGACTTGTGCCTGGAGCAAGAAATCTCTTTCTATCAGTCTTTATCACGAGTATTACTACTGTAATACGTATAAGCCGTAAAAAAACGACAGTTTGCACACTTACTAATAAATAAATGAAAAAAGTGACATAATATAGGATGAACTCGACTTGTATATTTCCACCTGCATCGTTACGAAAAGATGATGAAGTTACGAGAAAAATCTTAACTGAACAGGTAAAGACGTTTTCATGTTGTGACAGTGTTATCATATTGAGATATGCATTCAAAAAAATTAGCACAATAACCGCACCTCAAATACACTTTAATTATCACATCACAGAGACATAGTATTCGAAAGTACAATATAGTACTTTGTCCACAAATGCGTAATCTTCAAGAGTGAAGTTCATTCATTCGTTTAATTTTCATTCAGGGCCGAGAGGGAAAGATGAAAATAATTTTCATAAACATTTAATTGATTATTTTGATAGCTTTATATGGACACGAATCGAACCGGGTATCGTGACATGTTAGCGATTTTTTGGGCCAATATTAGCGAAAAGATCAAAGGATGGTGTCAACCCCTCAATTTGCGAGGCAAACAAAAAACACGTATCCGCTACGTTTTTAACTTCTACACAGGTGCAAATTTCGATCCCAAACGAATGAGAACTTTCGTAGATGTGCTTTGAAAATTAGCAATAAACACCAACAATTTTTTTGTTATTTGCATCATTTCCATCACAAATGTGTAGTACTCTAAAAATAAAATATTTTCCATTAAAAATTTGCTCGTATGTTGTTCCGTTTAAAAGTCGATGGCAAGAAATAAAAAAGAAACGATTTTACAGAGTGGGTTTCAACACAGGGAAATAGGGTTCAGCAATTAAAAAAAAATTATGTGTCGAGTATTTTAACCCATTCTACAAATGTGCTAAATTTAATAAAAATCGGCGAGGGACCCGCGGTCTGGTTTGTTTGTGAGAGCCGAGGGTCGATTTTATGCTGGCCCCCTTCGACATGCGTTCACAAATCGTCTAATTGATTTCATTCAGAGAGATATAAGAAGGCATGACGTCATTAACGCAAGTATCGTTATGTTTTGACTGATATGCCCGCGTAATGAGCCGCAACTAAGCCGCATTGCCCTTCAGACATGTTCTCCTTCCACGCACTTTGTTAGGATAGGGGAAAAAAGCAATAAAAAATTACGCTCAATTCATACACGATCTATCTCTTGACATTTGGAGACGGGTACTACGCTTAAGGTACACCGAGTGTTCTTGATTTCTATAGATTTTGTTCAAATTTTAACCAGACATTATTCATATCGTTATACGTGTTTGAGTGAAATTTCAGAACAGTCAACTATTTAGACTGGGAGATAATGGGTTTTAAAAATGCAACTTTTAACACTGCAGAGTCTGCATTGAAATTTGGACAGAGTAATTTTCCGTTAAAAATATTTGTCCCCTATAATAAGAAGACGTATGGCAACACCGCATGGTTCCACATGTCCAATGAAGTAAGTTTGCGCGGCACACTCAAAATAATACTGCAACACAAATTTTTATTTGGAAGTAATTTTTAATCGAACAAAGTTTTTAATTAATTATGAATTAACCAACACTTTTGTTTGTTAATGGAGAGAACATAAACAATATAAAATATTGATATTTATAACGCTAATATTTTTTCTTATAAGAAAAGTTTTTAACTTTAGGAGCACGATATTTTTTTTTCTCGAAATATCGAACAATACTGTTCTGAACATAATTTTTTTTTTAATTTATGAACACAATAGAATGGTACGACGAATTATGTGACCTGGCTTTCGGTCAATGCAGACCCGGCAGTGTTAAAAGTTGCCATTCCAAAACCCATTATCTCCCAACCTAATTAGTCGACTGTTCTGAAATTTCACTCAAACATGCATAATGATGTGAACAATGTCTGGTTAAAATTTGAACAACATCTATAGAAATCACGAGCGCGCGCTCGTTCTACCTTAAGGGGAGATATACACCTCGGAGCCGGAAAAAGGTCATTTTTGTGCATTTTTTCAAGGAAAACTATTTGAAATTTCGGATTGGGATTTTAATCATCTAAAAGTATATACATTCAAAAATATGTTTAATTTTCTTTATTTAAAAATATTAAAAATATACAAGAATATTGTATGATCCTTGGAGCGTCGTAGAAAAATCTGCGTATGCGGTACCCACTGGCGTTTCTTCAAAAATCATCTGAAAAAAAAAAACCAAAAAGATTATTAAATTAGATACTATAATCTAGTACTTGTCATAGCCGATTTTGAAAATATCGATTTATAACAAAATGTCGGACGTTTGAACATAAATAGTGATTTTTGGGCCAAAAACTAGTTATTATTTTGCCTATAAAACAAAAACTAAGTAACGGAAAAAAAATCTTATGACGAGTTCTAGATAATGGTGTATAGAATAACCACAAAAAACCTCAAGGTAATCGGTTCATTGTTTTTCGAAAAATTTTGGGTACCGATTTGAAAAACGTGGTTTTGAGAAAAACGCGTTTGAAAATTTGGGAATGAATAAATCATGAAATTTGTCAACTTACATGGAATGATCGATATCAGGCCCATAGTGTAGGTCTTCTACGGTCGACAGAATGTTCATAGATTCTAAATCCTCGACCTCGACCATCTAGGTGTATATCTCCCCTTAATGGCTAGCAGTCATACATTCCACATATGCTTGCGTATACGTACGAAAAATGCAAAAATGACAAAACATTTACTGAACATCATCAAAGCTACATAATTCTTATTAAAATGTTTCATAATACATGCAATTCGAAGAATGAACACCAAATGTACTTTTCCTATGTGTATCCTGAAGTATTCAACAAACAGTCATATGTAGGACACGATAAATATCAACCTGCAGCTTAACATCTTGGAACGTCTATTTATATATATTTGTAAACTGTTCCAAGATCTTTTGTCTCCCAAAGAAGATTGGAATACGACTGTCAACGTGACTATTCTCAGTAGACGTTAAGGGGGGCGATACCCTTAGGCGTGGAAAAAATGGCGATTTTCATTGTTTTTTTAAAGAAAGTATTTGCTCGCGATTTTCTAGACTTAAGGCATGTTTTATTCGTACTTTTAGCGGTGGTATTTTTATTTTTATATTTAAAAATGGCGGACTTATAGCACGGTCTTCTAAACGGGTTGCGGCCGATGTTGTCAGACGGCGTGGCACGTAGCGTCGGCGGGATTAATGTGAAAAAAAACCAACGAAGATTGTCCCTTCATTAATACTCATACGCAGAATATGTACAAAGAAAAAGTGAGAAATGTTGCAAATCGATCAAATGGTACGCTTTGAAACAAAAAGAGTAAATTTTTCAAAAAAAAACTGCTACATTTTACAAATAATTTGTTTGTAAATTATCAAAACTATTGAGGCATATGTTTTAGACAATAAGGTTGGCAAGATTTATAGCAAACTTCATCAGAATCCGGCGATAATTTTTTTTAGCTATACCTCACGCCAGTTTTGAACATGTAGTTCAGAAGACACTCCCACACCTACCCCATTGTTAAAGATGAATAAAAAAAATAACATGTAACAGCAAAAAGTAGCAATAAAACATACCCTAAGTCTCAAAATTGGTGAAGAAATATTTCCTTCAAAAAAAATCATGAAAATCAGTAAATTTTCTCCTGGCCCAAAAGTGTCTCCTCCCTCGATGTAAAAATTGTTGCACCGTTTTGATGGGCAAACAAATGTGGCTACTGTACTCTACGCAACTCAAATCTATAAATGATATGGATCATATATATATAGTTGCATACGTTGGAGAATCCAGAGCGCATGAAAAGGGATGAGTTTGATCCAGAAAGCGAAATAGCCTTGCCTGTGAGAAACATCAGAAAAGAACGGCGTTAGCTAGAAAGGGGAAAGGGGTAAAAGCAAGTGGAACGTGGCAAGTACGAAGTGAGCATATTACTATTGAGAATAAGTACCTAAGCTTCGAGATGGGGGCTGCTTGGCTTACCGGCTATATAGCAACGGGAGAAACTCTTCCCCATATATATATATATATATATATATATATATATATATATATATATATATATATATATATATATAACACGGTTACAGGCGATATTCTCGCGATGACGCTGCGCAGTAAACCGTTCTGAACGAAAAGAGGTGGCTGAGGGGTTCCAGTTGTGGAGGCGGGAAGGCGGCAACGGAGTACAAATGGGGTGGCACAATGGGCACTAATGGATCTCAAGCCGCCGCGAGAGGCGCTGCTTTTAATCTAATTGTCCTTTTCGTCGTATATAGAGAACCACCCACCCGACTACTAACCTGGCTTGCCAAGTTCTCGAACTTGCAACTTAAAGAATTTGGTTCTTATTTCAAGCTCACTTGCAATATCCGAACAGAATAATTAGGGAGCAGACTGATGTGAGACATTACGGAACTGATCACATTTACATTTTTGTACAAGAACTTAGGGGAAAGAAACGTT
Organism: Ophion obscuratus; assembly: GCA_964007375.1. Taxonomy (NCBI): domain Eukaryota; kingdom Metazoa; phylum Arthropoda; class Insecta; order Hymenoptera; family Ichneumonidae; genus Ophion; species Ophion obscuratus. Next base: position 37,012,439 of record OZ023314.1, read on the forward strand.
AAAAAAATTAAAAAGTCCTTATTAAGGCCTTAGGCTACAGTAACGGGTATAACATCATGTGCGAATTGAACAATTTTTTTCATATGAAACAGTGACTCACTCATAAAATTAATTGCACATCTATTTGGTGTGAACATCAAGCTGTTAGAAAACAAATAGATTGTTTTTTACGATGTACAAAGTGGCCGACTACTCGAAACTTCTCGAAACAGCCTTTTTGCAATTGGCGTGACAAATAACTTCAACAATTTCGACTCGATTTACTGCAAATTTAAAAGTTATGTTCCTAATTGCATTTCGTAGATAAGTATGTACGGAATTTCTGATTAATCGAAAAATTTTCATTTCATGAGCAGTTTATGGGCAATTGTAACGAAATTTTTCACTGAAATTTCATTTCTTAAGCTCAAATACGTACAACTTTTGAATAAAATAATATTTTTTGTATTCCGTACGTACTTCTCTAGGTATGCTAATGTAGATTGACGAGAATTTTTGTTTTTTGTTCTAGATAAAAAAATTGTGGATGCTAAATGTCACGCCGCGGAGCGCCCCAAAAAAAACAACAAAAGAAAATATTAGTAGTCGGCCGTAGTAAAATATTATAAAATATTAATATTAGTAGTAGTTTGTACATCGAAAAAAAAATTCTAACAGCTTGATATTCATACTAAATAGATGTGTAATTAATTTTATGAGTGAATCACTTTTTCATACGAAAAAAAAATTATTAAATTCGCACATGATTTTATACCCGTTACTGTGGTCTAAGGCCTTAACGATTTCGATCTCGATAATCATAATGTATACACTTTCGTAAGTCTAAATACTCGCGTGCCTGGGACCGGGTTGAAATTATGAACTTTGAATGCTCCCACGGTTTAAAATTCCGAATATTAATGTTCCGAAATTCAAGATGGGGTCGGCATAAAATTCCGACCTTTGAATGATCAGAACGCTCAAAAACCCCGAAAGAATACTGCCCCGAAACATCAAAACTCCAAAAGAATTTTACACGAAAGACCGAATCTCCGAAAATCCAAACACCGTCAAACAATTCGGCTATGAACGTTTTAAAAGTTTCAATATTTTCATTAAATAGTCGAATTATTTAAGGAATTTTTTTTATCAAGAAGCGATTTCGCGTCAATTTTGATATTAGTCTAGACAATGTTATACGTTCAACATCATTCACAGTCAACTGTGTAGACTTTCGCTGGCATGATCTTGACACTGGGGCCGGGTTGAAATTCCGAACTTTGAATGCACCGACGGTTTAAAATTCCTAATTTTAATGTTCCGATATTACAAAGTTCGTCAAGATCACGCCAACGAAAATCTACACAGTTGACTGTAAATGATGTAGAACGTATAACGTTTGTCTATACAAATTTCAAAATTGACGTAAAATCACTTAGTCTTTTTAAAAAATTCTTGAAATAATTCGTCGATTTATTGAAAATTTTGAAACTTTTAAAACTTCCATAGCCGAATTACTTTGACGGTGTTCAGATTTTCGGAGTTTTGATCTTTCGGAGTTTTGAGCGTTCCAATCATTCAAAGTTCGGAATTTCAACCCAGCCCCGCGTGCCTATTCACCGGTTTGCGAGGAAAACGCAAAATGGCTAATGATTATATTTATCGATTAGGCGTTTATTGATTGTATCATTTAGTTAGAACTATTTTTTGTAAGTTCACTAAGCCGTAACTTGTGAAAGCTCATTCCTTACGACATTCAAAATATTGTAATAATGAAAAGTCGTGAAATTGGTAAAAGGTGTTGTTGATACCGTTACAACTGGGGGGTTCCTGTGATCGAAATTACTTCAAATACAAAACCAAAATGCATTCATAAATCGGTACATGTCATTTTGAAAAACATTTATTTATTGCTACGTTTTTTTCATCACGCGACATTAAAATGTTTAAGAATGATCGTACATGTTGTACGATTCGTGTTTTGCACACTTCTGGTTGCTCAATGCCGTACATAAAAAATCACAATGAAACCAGTCGCCAAATAATCGTTTCATGACATTACTTATAAAAATTTTTTTTCCAAAATATAAAAGTTTACATGCCGTTTTATATATTATTAAATTATTATTATATTTCCAAGATGACTGATATAAAATTTTTCCAAAAAAATAAAAGATCCAAGGCTTGAATTTTTCCAAATAAATATCTCACACGATAATAATTCCACCCGAAGATCCCGTTATTTGATTTATCAATTGCAAGTCTGCACAATTCGACTCCCCTAATGATTCAAGAATACACGCCCTTTCGTCACCATTGACTGACATCCCTTGCACGTATATACCCATTATTATGCCGTTTTTTTCCCTCGTTATAACCACATTTCAGTCTTTATTTCATTCCCTCGTGATCGGAGATTATACAGTTATTATATAAAAGAGTCGCTGTCCTGAATATGTCGTTTTCTGTACTCGAATATAATTTTTTCCCCTCTCTCTCCTTCTCACTCGGGTGAGTCGGGGTGGAAGATTCGAGCAGGTGCGATGGTAGCGAGGCAATTGCTCTTGCACGCGCTGGGACACCTCCGCGTCATCCACCCTAGACTCCGTGTTCAGTAATAACGACTTCCGATCGCCGAAACGCCTCGGGCGTAGTTTTACCACTATAGCAAGTATCTATATACGTCTTGCCTGCTTTATGCGCGGTCCCCAGGGGAACGATACACGTTGACCGCGATAGCGTAAATAAATTGGTACGATTGTAATTGCCGTTGTGCGTGTCTCGGGCGTTAGCGATGATTCGCACCCCCACCTGTGTATTTTAAATAATAAATTTATGACTCCACATCACATGCATTTGCATGAGATATTCCATTCCAGACGGAAATCGCCTTTTCCTTTTCATATGCCTAACTTATTCGCATATATTTTTCTGGCAATTCGAAAAAAATGCCAAAGTAATGACATTTGCGGTAATTCTTTAGATAAGTGACTTTTCCGAAAAATTAGCCTAACATTTTTTTTTGCTATTTTCTCATTTATTGGGTTTTGATAATTTTCTCATTTATTGGGGTATGATGATATTTAGTCGGGGGGAGGTTTCACCTTTTTTATGGGGGAACATCCCCCATAAAAGTTATGGGGTTTTGAAGTTCGCGGAAGCACATGATAAAATAGGGCATTTTTAAACATTTCAATTTGTTCAACAATTCATTTGTTTTTTTTTTTGTTTGTTTGGAAACAAGAATTCTTCCAGAAAGTCACTTATCTGAATAATTACCACATTCGCTTACTCATTCTTAGCCAGTCCAATTTGAAAATTTCAAAAAATCGAAAGCAAGCAAGAATCGAAGAAATCGACGATGATGAGCAATCAGAAGGGACTTTGTACGATGCAGGAATTGCCGATTGAGTTTAGGTAAGAGTTTTTTTATAGTATAAACTTCAAACGCGTTTTTCTCGAATTAACGTTTTCAAAATCTAGCTCCATCGTATCTCTAAAACTAATAAACCGATTCTCGTGAAATTTGAACCACATATTTTAAACATGATTCGCAACAAGATGACCCTCGATGGTTTTAAAGTTTTGATTTTTACTCTTTTTTTGCGAAAAACTGCAAAAAACGCGTTTTTAAAAACTTTTTTCGTATTTCATCTGCTATTTTTTTATTTTTTGATAAAACTTCATATCCGAGGATCATTTTGTAGTTGGTGTCATACTGAAACTAATGGACTTTGATTTTTTTGTTTCAGACAAGCCATTGCCGCGTTGTGATGAAGCTGCCTAGCCCACCTATTTTTGAGGCGTTACGTTAAACTATAGTTTTTGTACTTAAAAATGAATAAAAATGAATTGAAACATTTTTTTATGTATTTCATGACTTTATTTATCAAGCTCAACAACTTTTATATTCATATTTTTTATAAAAATTTTCGTGGCTCCAAAGTGGACTGGCCCCTTAATAAATATGTAACGCTGTTATTACTTATACTCACCAGTGATGGCTTCTTCAAACCTTGAAGCCTCATGCAGAAAACGATGTCAACGTGGTAAAAGAAAAGGCAAGGGTTTTTTCCTGATTCACTCTCATATATTTTCACATGTTCCTTATCATATATTCATTATCATGATCATGACAATGGCAGTAATAAATAGGAGAATAATGACAATAATTGTTATAATCATTTTCTGGCTATATATTTACAGAAGCTTAAAACAACATTTTTTATGATACAGCATATAATACAGTTCGAAATAAATCCATGTATGTCTACACATACACATACCCACACTCATATTCAAGGAATAATTGTACGTATGATTCATATCTCTTCTCGTCAAGTCTCTTTCTTTTTGACAATAATATTATATCGGGGTCACCAGAGGTATTCACAATGTACTTTAATCGCAGATGAAAAAAAAAGCAAAACGAGCAGAGACGTATCCTATGTCAAAAGTGTAATCCATATTTAAATGTCCTGCGAAAGTTTTTCTCGTAACACTACTATTAACATTTTTTCAGCATTCAATACTATTCAAACCTTCCGCCCGCTTCACAGTACTTTTGATTAACCCTCCCAAACCACCTTGGAACGATAAATCCCAAGGTGGTTCGGGAGCGTAACTGACATCCCACAACCCTAGTTTGACTCAAAGTATAATATGCCTCTGCACTCTACAAAAAATGCACGGCCTGGGCGGCGCTGATTTCGGATTGATGAGTTCCCTTGATAGATTTATGTGAGAAAAATGATTATATACATATATATTTTTTTAAACAATGATGATCATTTTCCATAATTTAATTGAATGAGCTGATTCTCAATGAATCATGAGACGATTTTCTGATCACATTTCTAGTGTCGATATCCATACGTCTAGAAAATTAAAAATTCATTCCTAACCCATCAGCCACAGCGTCATCAATTTTCGCGAAACGTCTTTCAATCTCCCATGTTTCAAACAGTTTTTCAATGTCAATTCCTGACGTTAAATGAAAAGATAATATCAGTACGGACAAAAATAATTTTACGAGCCAAAATAAGTGATGCAAGTGTCGACGCTATGAGGCTCAAAGATCGCCAAAATCTGAAGAATCCGTTTCAACTAATCTGACCACGGTGTCGTGAATTCGAAGAGTTTCAGTTCTCTGCAGCTAAATAGCCTTTGAGCCCCTAACCAATACAGGCGAGCGCTGAATAGCTGTAGAATGGTGCATAAGGATGTGAATTCGAACGGAATATAGAGCGGGCAGCGTAGTGGATATGTAAAACCGGCATAGTACGACAAATGATCAAGCAAATAAGCATTCCAATGTACTCCAAACCCAAATCGACTGTATAGTGGACGCGCAGTTGATGGATGGCTTCGACAATCTCCCATGTTAAGTTGCGTAAGGCTGGAACGATAATTGGATGGATCATCGCTTACCCGTGCTCTGGCTCGCCGCCCGACTACTGAGCCTTCCGCTTAGTAGTCGGGCGGCGAGCCAGAGCACGGGTAAGCGATGATCCATCCAATTATCGTTCCAGCCTTCCGCTTAGTAGTCGGGCTGACGAGATTTTGATACTAACGCCACGAAAACGCTATGAACATGCAGCTCCGTATAGCGACGCAAGTTTTCACCGGTTTCTCTTGTTTTCACAAGTTTTCACCTGTTTCCCTTCACCAAGTGCCCTTGTGCAAATGTAATACTGCAGTACGGGGTCGGGTTGAAATTCCGAACTTTAAATGATCACAACGCTCAAAACTCTGAAAGAATTTTACACGAAAGACCAAAACTCCGAAAATCTGAACACAGTCAAAATAATTCGACTATGGAAATTGTGAAAGTTTCAAAATTTTTTAATAAATCGACGAATTAGTTCAGGAATTTTTTTTTATCTAAGTAGTGATTTTAAGTCAATTTTGAAATTTGTCTAGATAATGTTATACGCTCTGCATCACTTACAGTCAACTGTGTAGACTTTCGCTGGCATGATCTTGACGAACCTTGTAATTTCGGAACATTGAAATTAGGAATTTTAAACCGTCGGTGAATTCAAAGTTCGGACTTTGAATCCGACCCCCATGTCAAGATCATGCCAGCGAAAGTCCACACCGTTGACTGTAAATGATGTAGAACGTATAACATTGTCTAGACAAATTTGAAAATTGAAACAAAATCATTTCTAAATTACAAAAAAATCTTGCAATAATTCTTCGATTTATTGAAAACTTTGAAACTTTAAAAACTTCCATAGCCGAATTATTTTGACGATGTTCAGATTTTCGGAGTTTTGATCTGTCGTGTAAAATTCTTTTGGAGTCTTGATCTTTCGGGGTAGTATTCTTTCGGAGTTTTGAGCGTTCTGATTATTCAAAGTTCGGATTTTCAACTCGGCCCCATCTTGATTTTCGGAATATTAGAATTCGGAATTTTCAACCGTCGGAGCATTCAAAGTTCGGAATTTCAACCCAGCCCCTGCAGTACACTAGGAAAGGGTGGCAACCTTCGAGCGGGTCCCTAGCAAACTGGACATAGTGAAGTGAAATGTAGTATGCGGTAAACGGAAAAGAGATGGAATCTTAAAAGCCCGCAAGCACATGCAAAGGAATGTTCCTCTGCTTATTAATGTTCGAACCAATGATGAAAACGTTCTTTTGATAAGAAACAATGTTGCGCTTTTTAAAAATATTCATGTCGGAATGAATTCGGCCTGGTTTTGCACTCGTTTACATACGCTTTCGATTAAATACTAGAAAGTCATATATACATTGTTCTATAATACAATTTAAACATAAATGCAACAATTGGCCAAGGTGTTTGAAGGCTTATCTGTGAGAACTTTTTTCAACGCAAGAGCATGAGAACGCGATTACGAGGAGGTCGTAGTGGGTCAACGAAGTTTTCAAAGCGTTTGGCAGAGGCTTGTTCTAGGTTGAGAGAAAGCTGTACAATTTATTCAGGATTGTTGTACTTGTGAGATTATAATCAGAATCGAACTTCGACCTATCATTTTTATTTCTTTGACTCCTAAACGCCCTCTGTATTTGATTTAATCCGGGAAAAACGTCAATCCCAAAAGTAACATTCAACTTGGGCCTAAAATTTTATCTCGAGATGGCTAAGAGTACGTCATATAAATGTGCAAAATATTATAAGTAATGAATGTAAATTTGATTTATTTCCCGACGGCTTAGGACTTTTTATCGCATCGTTTCATAATTTTCTTATACATATATTCATATTTACACGAGGCCTGAATCGAAATGAAATAAAACACATTTGAAATAACATTATGCAACGCTGTGAGGACTTTTTATGGCAAGAAATATTGTTTTACAACAGCTATCTTTTTCAAAATATCACTACAACTCATATTTGTAGCAACAAAGGAAAACAATACGATTACTTATGGGTTTTAATAATAAAAACTGTTTTTATTGATTTGTTTTGCTTTTGAAAATTTTACATGGTTTTTTTATGCGGTAGTGGAGTAACATTCACATCAAAACCGGTGTGCTGAACCAGTGGCTAGTATGCTTGCCTCTAAACGGAAATGGAATAAAGCGGGCACGTAGAAGTGGAAGGATCCCGTACGATGGTACTATGAACGTTATAGGTTAAATGAGTAACATTCACATATATCAGGGTGGCTTATCTCCTTGTATTTTCCCGCAAAAGGATAGTAGATGTTATGCTAAAATTAACTGTTATAACGGAGCGACTGAATTAGAAGAAGTAGCGCTAATAACTTCACCATGATAACTTTCAATATTGTCAATTCTCACATTTTTAGTTTGCGTCAAAAGGTCGGAAAGAAAGAGGTTTCCATTTTTAGTCTTTTAAGGAGAGATATACACCTAGGTGGTCCAGGTCGAGGATTTAGAAGCTATGAACATTCCGTCGACCGTAGAAGACCTACACTATGGGCCTGGTATCGATGATTCCATGTAAGTTGACAAATTTCATGATTTATTCATTCCCAAATTTTCAAACGCGTTTTTCTCAAAACCACGTTTTTCAAATCGGTACCCAAAACTTCTCGAAAAACAATGAACCGATTGCCTTGAGGCTTTTTGTGGTTATTCTATACACCATTATCTAGAACTCGTCATAAGATTTTTTTTTCCGTTACGTAGTTTTTGTTTTATAGGCAAAATAGTAACTAATTTTTGGCCCAAAAATCACTATTTGTGTTCAAACGTCCGCCATTTGGTCATAAATCGATATTTTCAAAATCGGCTATGTCAAGTACTAGATTTATAGTACCTAAGGCCACAGCCGGGTAAGTAGGGAAAAATTGCCCCCGCATTTTCTCCAGCGAAATTAGGAGTATATTCTGAGGTATAAAAAAAAAAAAAAAAATTCTGAAAATTTCATCCCCGTCAACGCAATGGTTTTGGAAAAATGAATTCTTTTTTAATTTAAAAAAAATCCGGAAACGCTTCAGTGGATCGATTCGATTTTTTTTGGTAGTTGTTACGATCGAACGGGTTACGAAATAAAATTATAGAACATCTTGCGAAAGATTAAGGTTTAAAAAAAATAATGTTCCTTGTTTTATTTTTTTTACTATAATCCACTTGGGATACAATAACAAAATTTTTTTCATATAATCTTTGGGCACCTTATTAAATTATATAATTTTTTCAAAATGATCGGTTTGGTACGCCACAGTGAAAAAAAGAACCAGACATTATTGATATATTTTAGTTATATATCTATATAACTAAAATATATCAATAAAGTGTTTCTTTTTTTTTCACTGTGGCGTACCAAACCGATCATTTTGAAAAAATTATGTAATCTAATAAGGTGCCCAAAGATTATATGAAAAAAAATTCGCTATTGTACCCCAAGTGGATTATAGTAAACAATAATAAAACAAGGAACATTATTTTTTTCAAACCTTAAACTTTCGCAAGATGTTCTATCAATTTTATTTCGTAACACGTTTGATCGGAACAAGTACCGAAAAAAAATTAAATCGATCCACTTTACCGTTTCCGGAAAAAAAAATTTTTGATATTTAAAAAAAATTCATTTTTCTAAAACCATTGCGTTGACGAGCATGAAATTTTCAGATAATTTTTTTTTGTACCTCAGAATATACTCCAAATTTCGCTGAAAAAAATGCGGGGGCAATGTTTCCCAACTTACCCGGCTATGTCCTTCAATAATCTTTTTAGTTTGTTTTTTTCAGATGATTTTTGAAGAAACGCCAGTGGGTAATATATACGCAGATTTTTTTACGACGCTCCAAGGATCATACAATATCCTTGTATATTTTTGATATTTTTAAATAAAGAAAATTAAACATATTCTTGAATGTAGATACTTTTAGACAATTAAAACCCCAATGCGAAGTTTCAAATAGTTTTCCTTGAAAAAATTCACAAAAATTACCTTTTTCCGGCTCCTAGGTGTATATCTCCCCTTAAAGTGGAAAACTTATTTTAGCAAAGATGAACCAATTTTCTACGGGACAACGAATGTAATAATTCCCAAAGACCCTCATATACATGCATATAATTTACTATCCAGAGACACATCGAAAAGTACCAGAGGATTAATAATAATTGACTGCAGGGAGAGAGCAAACGAGGACTTTTGTGTGCAACTCGAATACTGAGATTTCCTGTATACCAATCCGAGCAAACTCAAAGGACGGTGATATGATAAGTAGAAATCCAAACGTAGATAAAGTCTCCAATCTGTCGCGTTGAATATCGCCGCCTGTATGTTCATATTCATATATAGATCCAGTTTTATGCTGACAGCACCTTTCACGTTTAAGCTTCGTCCACTCGACCATTTCGTGACGCTTTAATATAATTTTCAAGGCTGCAATTTAATTCCGTAAACAGCGACCGCCTGCGGCCTTTCACGATGCATCATCGAGCAAAAAAAAATCTATACTTCACAAATGAAACAAAAAAGTAGCTATGTCATTACGAATAATAGATTAATGTACAAAAAATACTGTCCATCTTTCCTATATTAAATTTCCGAAAATATCCAGAAAATAACACAACGTGATTTCTTTCAAAATGCATCTCAATCATTCTTTAATCAATCAGATACATCTTTATGAATTCTTTTTTTCGTCTTTCAGTCGCCCACGATGCGTACGGCATTTTTCTAGCAGTCCAATATGTGACCATCGACTAAAGTATTTACAAGTTTGTATTCACACTCTGTCGGCTCCGTCTTGTGCCAGGATTGTCATACATACGATACAATATTAATTCTCCCCAATGAAAGGGTCGATACTACGTTACTTTTGACTCGAATGCTTCAATCAAGATCCTTTATGTTCTAGCACTTAATAAAATGTAGAATGTATTTTATTTCCATTCTCACCTCTATCCTCCCCCCCCCCCGTCTTTTTTATTCACACATCTTTACATTCGTCGAGTTTCACCATACCGAGAAAGGAATTCATTCGATATTGATGGAAGTTTTATTACCGCGTTGCGTTTGAATTTAATGCATTTTATTGATTACCGCCAAATCATTCTTGGCTCAACTTCGCCGACGTGTAACAAAATAAAACTCCAGAATATCGAGATCTTTCATTTTCTAGAGAAAGCCTCTTTTTACCAAATATTTTCGGCATTGAAACAATGTCGTTCTCCAATCCTTCGGCATTGGCTGTAAAAGCTCTTCGGGTACCAGAGAGCTTTTCACGTACTTTTTTGACGTCCTTGACGACTTCTAAGGAAAAACGTTAAAAGTTGTCAAAATGAATCTGCCAATAACTCGCAATCGGTAAATCAGGCATTTGCAAGCACGATTTTCAAAAATATGAGTCCAATTTTTGAAAAGCGCAAAAAAAACGCAAAATAAGATGAAAAAAGTTGTACCATCAAATATTGAAATATAAAAATAATTAAGAACAGCAGTAATAAAACTTTTTTAACATTGAATAAATACCTTTCTCAACATCCGTAATTAACGCTATAATTATAACTTTTTATTTACAAAAAAAATCGCTTTTCTACGCCATAAATATGATTGTTTTTCATTTTCTAGTACAAAAAAAATAACTAATTTTCGGCTTTGCGCAAGATTTCCTCAGCCTTGACTCTGAGAACTTCGGCGCTCTGTCGTCTCATGCCATCCTCTGAACCCGATCCCGAGTCGTCCGAGTCTCGGGGTTCCGGATACTTTGAGCTCAAATTTTGCGGCATATTCTGTATACCAAGGTTCAACGGATGTAAATTTTGCTGTTGCTGCTGTTGATGCTGCTGCTGCTGCTGACTCGAGGTTAGGTGAATATGCGATCTGCCGGCGTGTGCAGTGTGACTCAAACCGTTTAACGCGTTAAAACCAACAGCGGGTAACATCGAGCTGAGCGACGCCAAATTTTCGGCGTAAGGTAGATTGAAATATTGCGAGAAGAAAGCGTGAACCGATGGCACTTTTTGAGAATTTGATGACCAGGGAGTAGACGCAAATATCGATGGCATCAACCAGGGAAATAGTCGTGGTACGCCAACGTCACGGCCTGGCATACACAGACCCGGGATACCTGGGACACAAAAGTTGAAAGAACAACGACATTATTTCATTATTTTCTTCTATTGATGATCATTTTTATACATTAGTGGAATTTATTCGAGTTCGTAGTTATGATCCATGGCATACATTTTTATGGGCATTCCAGATCAAAATCTAGTCGGTTGTACTAGACAACCAAGTACGGTACTGTGTAGCTAAGGGGTTAGGCCACAGTAACGGGTGTAAAATCATGTGCAAATTTAACAATTTTTATTCGTAAGAGAAACTGATTCACTCATAAAATTAATTACACATCTATTTAGTGTGAATGTCAAGCTGTTGGAAAATATATATACTTTTTATCGATGTACAAAATGGACAACTATAAAGATTTTCTTTGTTATCTTTTTTAAGGCGCCCCGCGGCGTGACATTTAGCACCCACAATTTTTCACCTACAACAAAAAACAAAAATTCTCGTCAATCTACATTAGAATACCTGGTGAAGTACATATGGAATTTAAAAAATATTGTTTTATTCAAAATTTGTCGGTACTTGAACTTAAGATATGAATTTTCAGCGAAATTTCAGTGAAATTTCGTATAAAACTACTCATGAAATAAAAAGTGTTCGATTAATCACAAATTCCGTCCGTACTTCTCTGCGAAATGCAATTAGGAACATGACTTTTAAATTTTAAGTAAATCGAGTGAAAATTGTTAAAGTTATTTGTTACGCCAATTGGAAAAAAGCTGTTTCGAGAGAAACGCATTTAAAGTTTTACTTTAAATGCGTTTACTTTACGTTTACTTTACGCGTTTACTATAAAGGTTTACTTTAAATGTAAAGGGCTTACTTTATACGCTCAAAGTCGGTGAGAAAAAATGTCTTGCTATAAATCGAATAGTAACTTATTCTTATGACGATAAAGCACCGTTTTAGCGAAAAAAAATGATTTTCTTGAAAATTCTACTGTGGCCTTACCCCTTAAAGACACTTGTTCCCCGGTTGGGGGCCTAGTGGGATGATTTTTGTTCCAAATATGTATTCTTTCTTCGCGTCAAGTATACTTATTTGGTTACAGATATATTTTCACCAAATACATATTTTTTGGCTCGATTGTATATGTACTTCGACCGCATAAAAGATATATTGGAATTAAAAATATTTTTAGACGCAAAGTATAGCACATGTAAGGAATAACATTATTTTATCATTTTCGATAGATACGTATGACGTCCGGTCTTTAAAGATCCTGCGGCTGTCTTTTTCCTAGCCGGATTACATTCGTTTAGCAGAGCAGAAGGTTATTTTTTTCTCTCCGGCATACTACTCTTCTCAGAGAATATTTGCCATACGCGATACAGCTTTAAGGGCTCGTCTCACTTTAGACTCTAAAAAAACTACATTCATGATTTTTTTGATAGGTTTATATTATAGATATTGATATAAGAGTTGTTACGCTTAATAAATACAGTTTCGAAATACATAGAAAATTTGTTTTATTAATTTATGTAACCCAAACAAACTTTAAACGCGTTTTTCGACGGCCTTTTGATAAAATCTTCGAAACTATTCAACGGATCGTTATGAAATTTAAACCACATATTTTTTACAACTATATATATTACAAGCATATCAAGGATTTTTTTAAATGTTGATATTCACTTTTTTGCCCAAAACGGTGAAAGAAAGCGCGTTTTTTCGTTTTTTTTTTTTCGAAAAATCTCCGCCATTTTGTTATTTTTGCATATATAAAAAATCGTATGATCTGCGCTATGGCCTTAACATACTGAATCTAAAACCGTTTGTTTTTTTTTTCGGATGATCCATCTCCGAGCTTTCATCAACAGCCCTACAATTTTTTTAGGACATTTTTTTTACTTCCATTTTCGTCTATGAATAGTGACTGAAATAAATGAATTTTTTATGGATTTCGAAAGTGTATTTGTTAAGTGTAACAACTTTTATATCAATATCTATAATCTAAGCCTATCAACAAAAACCATGGAAATAACCTTTTTAGAGTCTAAAGTGAGAAGACCCCTTAACCCTCGCACTAAAAGATGCTCATTCAGTGTGCATCTCCCTATTTTTTTACTGTAGTTTTTTCCATAGTCATCAAAAGCTTTAGTGAGAATAAGACTCAATCATTTCGTAAAATTGCTCTCCTAGTAGATTATAAATTTAATAAAGAATCGCAATTTTCGCCACTAAAGCTTTTGAATTATAAGAAACAAATTAGGAATTGCCTAAATTATGTTCACGCTGACATCTAATATTTCCATGTACTTAAGTATTTTAAGGTCAAGTTTTGTCGAGGTCTCAAGGGAAAAGCTGTGACATCATTTTTGCGAGGTATTAAGAATAGCTACAAAGCTGAATCTGTAAGCTTAATAGTAATTTAGAATCGATTCTTCTGTCAGTTTACAGTGAGATGAAAGAAAATTGAATTAACCAAGTTTTCGATGGTTGGAAAGGAGGAGAAGAGCTCGTGTAAGAAATTAATTCGAGTGTGACGACTGTTATCTTGTTTTATTCAGTCGAATAACGACATTTCCAACGAATAAACAATTCAATTTAGCAGAAGTGGCTGAGTGTATGAAAAAGATTCCAAAACCTGAGTAACCTCTGAAAACCTGAGGTAAATGTGGCCACACGCGCGAAAGGAATGGCTCGGCCGCAAGTAGTTTTAAGCGCGTTTTTCTCGTACCTACATTTTTCGAAATAGTCTGCACGATAATTTGTACATTCGTAAATGTTTTTTTAATACATTTTTTTATTGTTTGAAAATAGCTTCTCTATAGTCTATTGAACTATTTTTTTATTCAGGCTCTTTTTAGAAGCATTCAGAGCTCAACATTTCGCACGAAAAAAAGTGTTTTGACTTGAAAATATGATGTCTTGTTTTCTTAAAGGGTCTTCTCACTTTAGACGCTAAAAAGCTTGTTTTCATGAATTATTATGATAGGTTTGTATTATAGATATTCATATAAAAGTTGTTGGACTTAATGAATACACTTTCGAAATATATTTAAAAAAATGTATGTATTTATGTAACTTAAGCAAACTTTAAACGCGTTTTTCTCGAAACGACGTTTTTTGACGGTTTGTTGATAAAATCTTCGAAGCTACTGAACCGATCCTTATGAAATTGTAACCACATATTCTTTAGAACTACAACTAAAGCGCATATCAAGAATTGGTTTTAAATTAGATATTTAATATGTTTTTGCCAAAAAACGGTGAAAAAACACGTTTTTTTTGTTTTTTCGACAAATGTCCGCCACTTTGTTATTTTTGCATATATGAAAAATCGTATGGTATGCGCTATAGCCATTAACATACTGAATCTAAAACCGTTTGATTTTTTGTTTCGGATGATCCATCTCCGAGATTGCATCAACAGCGCAGACCTACAATTTTTTAGGATATTTTTTTTACTACCATTTTCGTCTATAAATAGTCACTTAAATAAATACGTTTTAAAAAAAATGTATTTCGAAAGTGTATTTATTACGTGTAACAACTTTTATACAAATATCTATAATATAAACCGATCAACAAAAAAATCATGAAAATGGCCTTTTTTAAATTGAGAAGACCCCTCAATAAAAATTTAAAAACTTGTCTAGATAGATTGTATATTATAACGAACATTATTTTATAAGAATATACATGGGGAAATTATATTGTGAAACTGGGGACGTGTATGCTCAACAGAGCCAAATGAACAATGCACATGAACATGAAAAACATATTGTTCAGTTAATTTCTTTAAATCGTTGGAGCATCAATAAATAATACACGACGGATATTCGTCCGGATTTTTACAATTCACCATTTGAAAAAGTCCCAAAATGCCGATATTCAAGCCAGCTGAAGTCACGTTACCAGTGAATACTTCTTTAATAATGTGTGCAAACAATTGAATGTTCAATCATGGATCATCGTGGAAGCACCCTCGAAATATTTACAAAAAGGAAATAAACATTTGTTTCAAACAAAAAAGTGAAATATTCCAATTGATGACTTGTGATCAATGGAGTCAACGAGGCTTATTTCGATATGATAACATCGATCGATCCTCGGTTTCGAAATTAATTGTCTCAAAGCTGAAAACAATTATAATATGGAAGAGCGAGCGATGTAAATAGATGGGGAAAGACCAATAAAATAGGGCAGTGAGAGGGGACATATGGCATCTCGGGGTTTCGCCTTTTCGCTCGCGAATAATGTATTCAATGTTTGTTCTCCCTCTTGAGCAGAGCGAAAACGACTCTGTCTCTTTCGAGCTTCGCCGGTCCTTAAGAAGAGGTTGGTCGATTGACTCGCATGCCTGATTGAATCGATGATGAAGAGAGCAAGGGATTCCCGACGGCGAGGGGATAAACCGTCAAGGGGGAAAAGGACACAGGAGAGAACAAAAAGAAAGGTGAAGGGGAAAACGCAGCTTTGAATAGAATCGCTTAAATATCGAGGAGTAGTTGTGCTCTGTAGTGAAGAGACAGAGAGGCAGATATAGAGAAAGAGAAATCGAAGAGGTAAGCATATTTGTTATATTATCAATATATTGACAGTAATCTCCCAACTGCTATTTAAATACTATTGCTATTCAAATCCTAAAAATAGAATTGGGATATTCAAAAAACAACAAGATCTTCTCGTGGTCGTACTATTTTCCTGCTGTACAAAATTCAACTATTTGAGAAGTATCGTTTGAGTTGAGATTTAAAAAAAGCGCTCGAGTTTTTTTCCATCTATCGCGTAACAGGGAAAGACATAAAAGATATTCAATAAAATGGACTATATATTTAAAATAAACTATTGACAGAGTTATTGTTTAGTAGACAGAGTACATATTGAGGTATTCTTTTCACGAACCCGAATATCTAACAATTAACTGATTTTCGTCTATAATCAAGTAAAAATACATCCCAGTACGCTGGTAAAATTTCGAGCCAGTTAATCGAAATTCTAACGAAAAATTACGACTCTAAAAATCGTCTCATTTGCATAGCACTTTATGGGGATGACACGCTGGCCATTTCTATCTAATAATTTATTCTCTAAATAACTCTAGGTGTCTGATATGAACTGTTCAACGGGTGTAAAAAATTCTAAAGATCCCGTAACCACAACGAAAGCCGGAGGTTACCGAATATTTAAAGAAAATATTAATAGTAAAACTCGGAAAAATGTGACTATCAGCAAAATGTTCGTAGCCGCGACTCTTCAAAGAAAATGTAAAAATGTCTGATTGTACTAAATTTGGGCGAAATTTGTTGTTCCAGTTTATCGTCGGATAGGATAATTGGATGTGACTTATTTTTATTAAGCGCCACTGTAATTTACCAATGATTCAGAACGGCCCTGCTTATGCCCCTACAAAATACGGCCCGCCGCGAAAGGAATACGTTAAGGCGAGGGCCTGAACTAGGAGGTCCGAAAATCGTTTTTTTTCAATTCCTTAAATCGATAGATAAACTATCCAAGAATATATTTACAAAGTTACAGAGGCCAATTGTAAATATTTTCGAAAATACAAGGCCAAAAGCAGAGAAGCGATTGATTCTCGATATTGATATTTCCTCCCAATGAAAACTTTGAAGCGCGTTTTCTTCATTTTCATTTTCACGATTTTTTTAAATTAGCAGGTGTGATAGCAAAAAAAACTAAACGACATATTGAATTAAACCAAAGTTTATTTTCTTCAGTATAAAAATCTGCTCTAAGTTTATTAAAAGAGTAGTTACAACAGTCTTTTAAAATAATTTTTATAGCACGTTAAAGTATTTTTTTCCAAACACATTTTTTTTCAAACCTGAGAAAAGTTATAATTTCACGATTTTTTCCGCTTTATTTTAATTCACCCAGAAGAAAAATATATGACAATTGAACATTTTATTGGTTTATTTGGTTCAGTCAAGAATTACGAGCTGCATCTTTCTCGCCGATTGGGGACTGCAGTGGCAAGACGCACATGGAATAGGCTGTTAAATCTGCAGTTATTTATTGTGTCATGTTGAATGTTTTTTTTTTCAAATATACACGAAAAGATACCGCAATGTTCAACGGGCACACTTGTTTTTTTCCCTTCTAAAAAAAATCCCGAAAAAACGCTTCTTTGGACCTTCTAATTCAGAGCCTTAAGTGTTTTCGTGAGTCTGATCGTGGACGGGATAGATGTAAACGATTACCGGTAAAAAGTGAACGCGATAAAAATATCCGTCGATCGCATAATGTTCTACGCAATGTAGCACTACAGTGTTATACGACATAAAGAATTTTAAAATGTTTGCGACACGCTATTGGATAAAGTATTTTCTTATTGAACGGGACCATGTCTCAAACACCAATCTTCGAATTCACCTTACCTACAAAGAGGTGACATTACCTACTGTCACGTGAATTCATGACTATTTGTAGCCATACCAACGGATAATTGGTCACATTAACCGTGTTCGACATATGCTCAGGACCACAAGATAGAAGTGTTTTTTAGTGGTAGTTTGGTTATTGAGGAACGTCAATGTCAACGATTTGCGAAACTCATTTTTTTAAACTCATATTACGTTTTATAAGAATGTCGTAAAAGCCGGATATTTTTGGCGCTTAGCAGTTTTATACGACTGCATTATTGAGCTCACTGGTAATATAGAGCGTAGAAATATAGGAATACATCTATATTTACAAAATATATGGTATGATAGACAAACAGTATAGACATCTACCAGAAATTTGCTTGCCTAGATTAAAATCGCAATGCAAGAAATTTTAAAATTGAGTTCTTGAAATATTTGTTTACATTCTGTCAATTAGCGTTTTTACGATTTTTTATGTTATCCTGTAATTTGTGTTATCCTGAAAAACAAACTGTTTTTCCTCGGTTCTGTAGACTAATGAGTTTCGAAAATTCAAAGTAAATATAAGGAATGGAGAGTGAAATTCGGTTTGAACAATTGCCAAAAAAAGAAAATAGTTAGCAAAATGATTAAGTCCCTATTGCAAAGTCAACAACACTTCGTAGAGAAATTCTAGTTAATTTAAAATGTTTCGTTATTTTTCAGTTACTTTACTCCAAATTGAAATCTCAAGTTAATTAATTGCCTCAATGAGTTGTGTATCACTGACTAATTAGCAAATGTTTTCTGAATTTTAATAATAAAGGTTTTCACCAACCAGCAAACAATAATACTCAAAAATGTATAATTCCTCTGAAGACACGTGCTTATATTTTATATAGGATGTTGATGCGTTGAATTGTCCAAAAAGAAGGGTCTAAGTACGCTCTATACCATTTTTTAGCGAAATATACACAAAAGGAGAGATTTAAAAAATATGTTATCCATAACACTTTTTGCGTTGAAACATCAACCACCTGGTTCGAAAATAACTTCAACAGAAAATATTTTGAGAGAGTTTTTATTATTCCACAAAAACTTTTGCTTCTGTCATCACAAAAAAATCGGTCCGTAAAAGTTGAATTACATACACATACGACACACTTTTCAACGGGATTAGTTTTCGATATTAGAATTTCTCGTCAATGCTATGTATATATTAATAACGACATTACACTACTGAATTGTTCGAAACTAATTGTCGAGCAAAAAAGCTTGAAAACCATCACCGCATATGCGGAATCGAGTGAGCAAAAGTCTTTCCAGTTAAAAGCATTGGTTGACAATCAAAATAATACATACTTCCAGTGTCGGGCTGCATGAAGTTCGTTGTATCCCTTTCCAGCGTTTTTTCCTTCTTACGCCACTTGGCACGTCGATTTTGGAACCACACCTAAAATAAAATGGTCCACATCATTTATACGACTTTTTCCATAGCAATTTCATAGTGTTACTTCCTCATGGAGAAAGTTTTGTTCGTATCGACTTTTTTCAAGATTTCAGTGGAAACATGTTCAGAGCGTCTGAAACGACGATTGTGTCTGCACGTATAGACGTACGGATTTTTGTCAATACTCTAACTTCCGCTAATTTCATGTCATCACCCTAGTGCTTTTTTCCTCCACGGAATATAGTACAAGGACGTCTGAAACGGTATTCGGCGATAATCGATTCATATAACTTGAATTTTTCGAAAACTCTACAATTTTTCTATAGCTCAGTCACACGTTCAGGTATTTCATTAGATTTTAGTTCAAGAACAGAGTTCTTCGAAACAAAATTCATTGTTAAATTCAAGGAAATTTAACATATGGATTGTGTCCACAGAAATGTTAATTTTTTTGCGGAAACGAATCCGATTAGAAATCAGCAAAAAAAATTGCGAAATAGAAACTAGCAGATTGTTTTCTCATCACCTTGATACGTCTACAAAGCTTCATCTACGACGACGTAAACACTGAATGATAAACCTTCTCCTAAAGGAAGCTTCATAATCGGAATAAAAGTATCAGGAACCAGCTTGAAAGTTTCTAATTGTTGTTTATTTTCTTTATTACTTTATTAACCACTGTCTAACGAGAATAAATATCGCAATCAGAAGATTGTTCACTAATCCACGTATTCTCTGAGCTTTTATTGCCATGTGCGTTTGGTCAACCGTTCGCTAATCGTTTTCTCTGGTGAAAGCCGTAAAGGGTGACTTCAGGGGTTCGCGCTGAGCACGAGAACCCTGATGATGCGTGCATTCGCAGGAAGTTCGACATATATATATATATATATATATATATATATATATATATATATATATATATATATATATATATATATATACACACACACACACATATATATATGTGTGGTGCTACGATATTTCACCCCACAAAAGCTTCAGCTCTCACTGACTCGAAGCTGATTAGGCTAATTGTTAACAATTATCCCGATTTCCTCAGGGGTCTCTGAGTGCAGCTCCCTTCAACCCCTCCGCCACTTTCCGTATTATCTCTCTCTCAACATCTTTCTTTATCATTCTGCTGTACTTCATCGCATAATCGTATACCGCACTATACATCAATTTCTTATTGCAGCAGTTGGCCATCTCTAATTGTCTACCAGCTCCATCGCAACAAGCTCTCATTGTCCACTTGAACTGTCGTGATTTTTCAAAAGCGGTGGCATAGCCGAAGCTGCTCTATACGGTTTACTTGCGTGGCACGTATAAATGAAATAGGATTGAAGAAGAAGGTACATCGTTTAAATTCCAGAATTGCAGAATAAACAGTCTCTGGGACAGCTGAGGAAATCCGATGTTGTGAAGTACGACTATTGGAGGGTGGAATCTATGGCATCGCGCTTGATGGAGAAGGATTCTCTATCAAAATACACCATTGGGAGAGTTGTGCTTAAGATGACATATGCAGATAAAATGACACCCCCAATATCTTTACGATATACGAGTAACGATGACGTTCTATGGTCGGCCAATAAGTCTTTCTAGTAGCGAAATCCATGATAGCTGTCAGTGAATGCGAGCTTTTACGTAGTAAATGTTTTAGAGATTTTGGAATGCAAAAAAACCTGACTACGTTATTATCTGGGGCTGAAAATACCCGTCGGATAAGATGTTTTTCGTTGAACTGATTTATTCATAATCTAGGGTCATTGGACTTCACAAATACTGCACAACGGATATCTAACTCCAAAGTTTTTGTCACAACAAATAAACAAAATCTGCATTCACTTATAGGTAAGTTGACATCCAGATGTCGGTGGACGATGGCACACTATGCCATCTTACTCTGCTGCGTATAAAACCGGATATAAAATCAGATTTGTTGGCTTATCGCTATAGGATGCCTGGCCATTGTCAATGAATCGCGACTTGTGAGAGCTGGTCACAACAACATATGACCTAGACCATTGAAGCTGTATAGAAGAATAGAATGAGTTGGCTTTGAGCATCCAAATATTTTGACGCGCCGCAGGCAACACATCATCGTCACTATAATGGTATTTCAGTAAATATTGGTTGCTATTAACTAACCTTTAACCCAGAAATCAATGTATATAATGTATAATGGATATATCGTCCGACTTGGGTAAGATGACAAACCATTCAGTCTAACAAGGAATGGTTGCGAGGTGGGACTCTCCAATTTCGAGTAAATTTAGCATGCTTGTAGAATGGGTAAAAATAGACGACACGTATTTGTTATACCTGCGAAACCCGACTTTTTAAGGGGCGAAAGGCACCCTCGAAAATTGGGGTGTTTTTCGTTTTTTGTCGATAATGCTTTAACGGTACGAGATATGAAAAACCGTCAAACTGCAACAATGTTTACTTTTTCGTGTACGATACATTGGAGTTGAGAACGCTAATGTTATCGACGAAAAATGAAAAAACACCCCTATTTTCGAGGGTGCATTTCACCCCTTAAAAATCGGGTTCCGCAAATATAAAAAAATACGTGTTGCCTATTTTTACCCATTCTACAAGCATGCCAAATTTCGTCCAAATCGGAGAGATCGACCACGCAACCTTTCCTTGTAAGATGACAAATCGATGTCATCTTAGACTCAATGACCTACTAGTGGTTTTTTATTGATCTTTTTTTCATTTAAGTAACTAATGTTCTGAAACTGATTATGTTCCATTATAATAATAAATCTTATGGATATACGCTTGATGTCGAATTCATACCTCGTCATTTAGTTAAATATCTATCGTCAAAGAAAAAATATATATCATCCTAACCACAGCTCCCCTACAGGAAAGGCGATCGCAGTGGAGTTCAGGTATAAGCAAGGTGTTAAACTGAATAAATTGCGACAACGAGAAGTATTTGAGAACGAGCGGGGCGCAATTGCGTACAATACGCGAAGAAAAAACACTCGGATCATAGAAATTGCTCATTTACGGGTGGATAACAAGAGATCAAGATGAAACACTAGAATATTTGATTATTCCGAATATTCGTTAGTTCGATGGAATAAATCGTTTTCAAAATAGCCTAACATTCCACGTTTCAATGAAGAATTCGTTGGCATCCCCCAATGAGGGATTTAGTCAGCCCAAGTAATTTATTTCAGCCTATAACTCCCAAGCTCCGGACATAAAAAGTGCCCTCGGATAAAGTACAGGTGCGCAATGTAAGGTCACGAAATTTGCAATAAATGTGCAATAAAATATCCACAGAAGGACAAGCAGATAAAATTCGTACAATCAAAGACGAACGTAAAATGTGCGAACATATGAAATTCCAATCGTTGAGGTACGACAACAAGTTTGGCCAGGCATATTACAAGCGCATCTATTGCAGCGCAACGCGCAATGCGCCACAATTATTATGATGATAGGAGAACAAATGCTGATGCATATGGCGGTAGGCGCAGTGCACCACAGTAATGACGGTTGCAAAAATGATATCCACCCAATAGGAATAATTGAACATAATAAGTATAATCCAGCAAATAATGGTTGCAATAATCAGTGAAGTGTGCAGACACGAATTATCGAATTGTGCGATGTACGACCATACGAACTACAATTTTTGTCGAGCTTACTGCGGTTCTACGAAATTCCATTATGCGAGGAACAATTCTGTGAAGTCCGGCTTGCACCGAATGCAATTGTCCACAATCTGCTTCTACAAAAATCGAATGCGCAATGGACGCATACTATTACGCAAACGCAGGTGCTCGAGCTGCTGATGGTTTTAACTAAATGTACACGAAGTACGTACTGAAGTACGATGGAGTACGATGGAGTACGATGAAGTACGTATGAAGTACGATCATCATACGAAACGACGGACATCCCATGAATATGGAAAAAAGGTGACAAGTAGAACACTCTATTCTTACCATGATTTTTGAGTACCACTTATAGCACTAGAAAGCGCATCATCGCTACCGCGAATTTCCAAAATCATACCTTTATCCGGCGCTATGCCTGGATAATTCGCTTGGTATCGGTATAATTGCTGTTAATTGTTTAACGAGTCTCGCGTGAATAGCGGCCTAGCGCTCAAGTGGTTCGCTAAGAGGACCGAAACAGGGAAAGCCCCTATGCGCGATCTCGGCATGTACCCCCGTCGCCAACGACTCCGCTCCGGAGACTTCCCAAAGAAGGGGAATCATTTTCCCATCAGCTTCCATGCCACACCACTCCATCGGCCTTATCAAGGGATTGACGTAATGCGGTTTCAACATTATCAGGCTTTGTATACAGATAATTTCGCACATCGACGCGAAACACAATTTAATATATGTTGCTAATGTTTAGAAAACTTTAGTGTTTTTCTCTGTAGATTTGTTTTTTAAGGTAAAATCAAACTGGTATAATTAGAATACGAGGCGGAGACGACATCTATCATTGTTGGATATTGTGCCTATCTGTCTGTTTATGCGAAGTTAGCCAGAAAACGACTGAAGCTTCTTTCGTAAACCTCTGACATAATGAAAATCAACGCTTTCAGAATCTCCCTAGACTTGGTTTTATCTGGATTTGTTAAGTACGAGCTGAAAAATGCAATTTTCCTTTTACAACGTCAGCGATATG
Organism: Ophion obscuratus; assembly: GCA_964007375.1. Taxonomy (NCBI): domain Eukaryota; kingdom Metazoa; phylum Arthropoda; class Insecta; order Hymenoptera; family Ichneumonidae; genus Ophion; species Ophion obscuratus. The sequence goes on from OZ023314.1 coordinate 37,036,368, forward strand.
TGATACCCATCGGAATTTACAAACTCTCTTTAGAAGATACTCATTGTAAACCAATATCAGTAGCTTTAAAAAATTTATAATGAGAAATTGTATGTCTTTTTCTGACAATGTGCTTTTTTCCCACCATATAGGAAAAGTGGTAACAATAATATCCTTGATATAGCTAAAGTGGTGGATTTAGAGAAACGAATATTCGGTTACTGTTGTGAAACCCAAGAGAAAAAAAATATATATCCCAGCCCGTTATTGCACTTGCGTGTATGTCAGAAATTTACTTTGTGTAAATGTCAGGAATGGATTTTAGGACCATATCACATAAAGGCCGCATTCTAGTGTGAACACCCATTATCAAGGTGATTTTGTGGGAATTAAATTTACAGAAACGGTTAAATATACAGTGTCGGCATTTCACAGTTATATTTATACATGTTCGAAGTAACATCTTAAATTTTTTCAAAGCATCTTATTCGAAATTGTACATGACATTTGACGTTGCGCAGGTCATGTTGTGAAAATCTGTTAGCGTCGAGTGTTGTGATTACGGCCGTCCTTGTCATCTGGAGCGAACTATTTTTTAAATTATGTTCTCTACGAATGTGGTCATCATTCGGCCCTCTAATAAAAAAAATGTTGGAAAAATTTATGAAAAGGCGGAATTTGAAAAAAGGTGCTCCGATTTTTACCATAAAATTTATTTCTCGCAGCCTGGAAAAATAGTAGTTATAAAGCAATGAAAAAGATGGAAGGCCGAACGCTAACCACATTCGTAAAGAATGGAATTTTAAAAAAATCGTTTGTTCCAGATGACAAGGTCGGCCGGAATCACAACGCCCGACGATAAAAAATATTCGCGACATGACATATCCTGTACAATTCCGAACAAAGTACTTTGAAAATATTTAAAATGTTACTTCAAACATGTATAAATGTAACTGTGAAATACTAACACCGTAGATTTAACCGTTTCTCTAAATTTAATTCGCAAAAAATCGCCTTGGATGTTCACACTAGAATACGGCCGTAATGTGATCTGGTCCTAAAATCCATTCCTGACATTTACACAATTTATTTGGAATAACGTATTTGGAATAACGGGCTAGGATAGATTTTGTTCTCTTGAGTTTCACAACAGTAACCGAACATTCCCTTCTCTAAATCCAAAAACCGAAAATCAAACCTTTAATGCAAGACCGAACGTAATATCCGAAGACAGAAAAAAAAACGATTATTTTACGCTACACGCGAGATGTACGGGAGGCCGAATCAACGCTGGTAAAGTATATAGATGTGAAGGGATTCCGGAGGCTCGGTTGAGATTGAAATAAAGTGGCCGTGGCACCCACTGCGACGGCGGATCATTTAGCGGTTTTGTCGAGCGACGGCCAATTGCCGGCATTGTCGCTTCACTGTACTACAATAGGCCAATCGGAATGTTCTCTGTCTCTTTTCCGAAACGACTGCTTGTGAGCGAGTGCGAGCTCACAATTCCCCCTTGCGCGCTCTAAACGCGGAATATCCTTGCTCATTCCCCTTCTATATACACACGCTTATATATTACTATATATACCATATACCAGACCGTATGTACAGAAAGATAGGTATATGCGTATTTTATAACCGGGGTGTTCTACACGGATAAATACAATGAGATCTAGTATGAACCTCGTGGATGCTCGCAGTCACAACGGCACGCGCGTGTGTTGGGGGTGGTTTTCTGCGCTCTGCTCTTTCACGTCGTTGCGATTCCATCCCTTGCACCCGAACACGCATTTCTGTTCCATTCACCCTGCTATATATCTAAATATGTGAGGTGTCAGATAGTTGCGCTAACCGAGTAACCAATTTTCCAGCAATAGAAAAGTAATTCCACGCAGTACAATACTACCAACCCTCATGTGTGTATGTATGTGTGTGCGCATGGGCATTCACATACACGCACACATACACGTAAAATATTGTCAGCGAATGACATACCCTCGGTATCGTTGACATGTCGATTGTGCGTGCCAGCAAATGTCGAATCCGACCTTCTATTCGGCAACGTCACGCGCGCGCTCCTCCCCATATGACATTTAAAAAAGTGTGCCAAAACATGATCCTGAGTTGGAAAACCGAAGACTTTTCATACACATTTGCGTTACGTACGTGTCTGTCGAAAATTTTAGTCAGGTCATTGTTTCACAATCTCTTTTAGGGGAGGACACCACTGTTACTGCCCATTTTCGACGGTTTTCTTCGGATGTTTTTTTAAAGAGGCATAAAATACATGGTCAAGAGAACGCTCAGGCTTTATTGGGTAGAGGAAGTCGGGGCAAGACGAATACTCGGGGTAAGATGAATCATAAGCCTAGCCACTGAACAGTGTGTGTGAGCACAGTGCTCCCGTTGGGGTTTGGAGAGATGGTGGTGAGGTGAATGAGTGTGAAAGTATCAACTGTGGTGGAAGCACGCGTCTCGAGTGTAGTTAAAGTTAAGCAGATCGATTGGCGTCGAATTGGACATTGGACAATATCGATTTATTGACAAAACGATGTAATTTTTGGTAAAGTTTAACATTGTTTTAGTTTATTTGAGTTGCTGATATTGATTAGAGTCAGGTAGGTAAACACAATGAAAGTACTAATTATTAATATAATAAGAACGGTTTGTCAAAAGTGTTCAAGGTTATTGCGTGTTTTTTTCTTAATTCATTAACCGGCTAATGGGGCAAGACGAATACAAGTTATCGTAAACCTTGAATACTTTACAACGTACCGCTATTTACGTTAGAAAGGGTGAAATGAAACTAGTAAAGCATGATAGGGGAAGAAAAAGAACTTACAAATGATGAAAATGATATGGAAGCAAGATAACTCGGACTAATCCTACAGAACTTAAACTATTGGATTATCAAATTGATGGTATTGAGAATGAAACCACTTTTACGTGCGAAAGATGCCAATAATTCGTGTTCCATCATTATCCCAGCGCTGTTTCATCTTGCCTCGCATACGGACGAGATGGGAAAAATAAACGTTTAATTAAAAATATCCATTGTATGATACAAATCAGAAAGACTGATTTTTTTGCTTACAAAATTAAAAGATTAATGAATGTTGATTAGTTTAAAAAATAATTAAAGTTGACTGACTCATATATGTATTGTTTTATTTGAACATGACCGCAGCGTTATCATCTTGCCCCGACTTCCCCTATATATTGAAGTACGAGTATATAAAAAAAATTATTCATCAAAAGAATACAAAATAGCGGCGTACGAGTCGCTATAGCACTACTGGTTTTCAGTCAACCCTCTCCGCGGCACGCAGAAGAACTGTCGTAAATTTAGTCTTCGAACTAAGAATGAAATATTTTCGTTAATTATGCTAGTGTTAGCAGTCAAGTACAGGGGGAAATAAAAAAATAATGAAAAAAATAGAGACGAGTTTGAAAAAAAGTTAGTTCCTTTGACCATAATTTTCATATGAAAGGTGATTTTTACCATTTCCATTCGTCGGAAAAAGCGCTCGTACTTGACTATTTTTTTACTTTAACTATTTGTAGTCGTTAACTTCTGCCCCAAAGAAAGCTTACAAGAATCGGCAAATGCGTCTACCGGCGTGGCATCGCTGAACGTACTTTTAAGCGCTCGGAGACTCCCCTCAAAAATAGCTCGAAAACCACTTTATAACTGTTATTTCAGCTATAAACGAATATGCATCATATTTTTCGATGGTACAAAGGATTTTTTTAAAGTGTTTCCAAAAAAACGATTTTTCGAAAATTTTACAGTCGTGTCCTCCCTCAATAAGCTATAAAGTAATGTCATAATGGTGAATGTCGAAATATTCAAAGCGCAATGAATTCGCAATGAATGACAGCGCCTTTCGGGAATTGCTTATTCGAGGTAATTATGTGAACCAGTGGCTGTCATATGATCTGACAATCCAACTTATAACCTCAAAAGTTTTAGACAAAGTCATTTTTGGAAATGGTCGATTTTGCGGGTAAGGACAACGAATCAGGCGTCTATTGTTTCTACCGAGCCTGATGCTCGGATTTCGCCGTGTGTAAATATTATCGGTCCTTAAGAATAATTCATTCGAAAATTCTATCATCTTTCTAGGATTGATACGTCACGCGGTAAAACTTTCACACTTTCTGAAGTATTCAGCATGAAGCGCTTTACAACTATTTTCAAACATAGCAAAATCCGTAACCAATGGTCGGCAAAGCGAGGTTATTATAAAACGTTTTGAATTGTACAATTTTTTCCTATAAATCTCAGCCTGAAAAGATTCTGTTTGATTTAATGATATTCCATTTTAAAAAACCCAACTTTAACAACAACAGAGGATGCTAAATATAACAAAGATTATATTGCTTTTAAGTAGTTAATGTGTCGCAAGGACACGAAAAAGTTAGTGAGGTAGTCTTGTGAAATATCAAGACGGAAGCGAACGAAATTAAGTGAAACGCTGCACGAGAACAAAGTATAACGACGCTCAAGCAGCTTTTCAGAACAATAGCTGCTAATTAGTTGAGTGGCTGTGGAAAGGGCTCGGTAGGGTTGGGTTGGTTCTGAGAGAGAAAGAGTGAGAGTGAGGGGAAGAGAGAAAAAGAGAGTTTTTATTTAATTTCGTGTTTATTATGCCCTAGCGGTCTTCGGGGTAAAATAATAATGAACAAAAGACAATACTTAAACCTACAATAGTCTTGGAAATTATTAGAACAAACGTGGCTCTCGTGCGGACCAGCCAGCACGAATGCAAGCTCAGACAAACACCGAGCGCAATTTAAACAAATACCATACAACCAATGTAATGATTATAAGCCATAGCAATACAGAATTGAGATCGTAATTCGCAATCCATCTCCTGGAAAAGCTCCATACACATGCATGCATAGTTTTCAGTGCTTGGTAGTTATCAATTAAAATGTAACAAGGAAGACCACTTAAGTGTCCACCTTCGTTTTTGTTGAAACTCATATAGGTGATACTCATATATACTCACATGCATACTCATATGAAATTCATATGTGAAACTTATAGGCTATATACTCATATTAAGCTAGATACTCATATGAAACTCATATAGGTGATAGCTGATAAGATAAAGACTAAGAGTTTGAGTATTGAGAACTATTATACATGTATTTTTTTTTTTTTTTGATCGGCAGCAAAACGTTTTTAAGGGTGAAACCACCCCTCAAGAAAGGCGCGTCACCCCTTACTTTAATTTTTCTAAATACTTCTGCAGTGGATTTTTCATCACTTTGCATTGCAACAATTTTGGTTTTTGTTTCGATGGACTGATTGTGGGTGAAACTGCAAAATCACCCCACGCCGCGTCTTTCTTTGAGGGATGTTTTCCTTTCTTAAAACCGTCTTTCCACCGATAAAAAAAATACGTGTCTTATAGTTTTCAATGCTTTATCACATATATGAGTTTCAACAAAATCAAAGGCAAACACGTAAGTGATGTTCCTTATAAGACAATTATAATATCGAAATAATAATGAAATGAGAAACAAAAAAACTAATCACATAATTACAATAATAACATCGACGATCATGACGCAATCACAATAACAAATAATAACCAAAGATTCATCTGAATAACTAAATGCTCCACAATAATGATCTCAAAATTACAAGAAGGTAACAACGATAAAGCTGTTAACGAAATCATACCATTGGTCTTCTTATATTCAATCAGAATTGAATACAGTGAAAAAATGTAAAATAAAATTAATGAATTCCTTGGACTTTGACGCTTTGTATCGGACCAGTCAGTGTAAATGCAATTAATATAGATACCAGCGCAACATGCCAACCGCGAGAACAAAAATATCTGAAATATTTGTATAAATGCAAAGTGGGACACCAAGTACCCAATCACCGCAATTTATCTATAGAAAATAGGGGCAAGGTTCGGAAACCCCTCCCCCCTCCAATGGAGCTGAAATTTTGCACAAACCTTCCTTTTAATATTTTAAGACAACCCCTAAAGGGATTTTTGGTGACGCGCACTAGTTATTGGGTTTGAGTTTGAGTTTTTTTAGGTTTGTTTAGGTTCGTCTGGATTTGTTTAGGTATTTTGTTTGAACAAAACGAAGAGCGCGATAAAATATATAGGTATGATCGGAGACGTAGCAGATGTAGATATAGTCGACGCTCGTTAAAAAAAAAAATGTTAAACTCAAAATCTTGAAAACTATTGCGAGTCGCCAAAAATCCCTCTAGGGGTTGTCTTAAAATATTAAAAGGACGGTTTGTGCAAAATTTCAGCTCGATAGGGGGGGAGTCAAAACCTGACAGTTAAAAACAACTTTAAAATTTCAAATCTCGAAAATTATATCGCATCGCCAAAAATCCCTTTAGGCGGTGTCTTAAAAGATTAAAAGGAAGGCTTGTGCAAAATTTTAGATCGATCGGAGGGGGGCGGGGTTTTCGGAACCTTCTCCCAAAATAGTAATAAATATAGATAATAGTTATAGTATAGCGGGGAGCTACGTAGTCGTGCATGGCTAGATAAACTACTGACAAGGAACATCTCTCAGGTGACACCCTTCGATTTTGTTGAAATTTGGATATGTTATAAAGCACCGAAAAGTAAGTGATACGTATTATTTTTATCGGCGGAAAAACGGTTTTAAGGGGTGAAACCATCCCTCGAAAAAGGCATCTCTAGGGGTAATATAGCAGTTTCACACATAAGGAGTCCACCGATTTTACTGAAACAAAAACGAAAATTCTTCTAATCCGAAGCAATGAAAAATCCACTATAGTGACATTGCAAAAAAAAATAAAGGGGTGAACCACCCCTAGAGATGCCTTTTTTCGAGGGGTGGTTTCACCCCTTAAAACCGTTTTTCCGCCGATAAAAAAAATTCGTATCGTTACCTTTCGGTGCTTCATAACATATCCAAATTTCAACAAAATCGAAGCGTGTCACCTAAGGGATGTTCCTTGTGAGCCTACGAAAGTATGTAAGTATGTAGTCTAGTTTTGTATATACCTAACGAGAGAGCAGCGGTGTTATCCAATGGTAAAGATTTCCAAAAATGGCATGACAAAATACAAAAACGGTTTCGAAAAATGATGCTACAGTGTAGTGGAATGCGTAAAAAAAGCACGAGAAATCCCCGTGGATCTCCGCAATCCGAAAACAATTCTAAGACCTCTAGAATGACTAGATTTTAAATATTTTAAATTTTGTTTACAAACCTGGACTCGTGCTTCGGAGAGTGATAACCGCAGGGCAAGGGATTCCCTTACGAAGACATCTGGATAATGTGTCTTCTCAAAGGCACACTCGAGCTCGTGAAGTTGCTGAGTGGTAAATGTTGTGCGTGATCTGCGCACTTTCCTCGGTCTGTCCGACTCGTTTTGATTGATATCAACGGATTCGTCGATTGGATGATCTTCCAATCGAATGTTCGTACCGCCAGAACAAAGCAGCATTTCCGTAGGTCTCGCGTGATCTGCAATCAGAAAATGATAGGCAAGCGGTTAGTGATAACAGCTTCAAACTAAAGTTTTCATTAGACATTGTTGAATTCGTGAACTAAACTAATCCAGTTATATTTTACCTACATCGATTGACCCATCTTTTATTCAGACAAAAAGTGTGTATGTATTATACCATTGACTGTGGTGGACATACGTTCTGTGTGCGGCTTCGGCGGGCTCCCAGGTGGCTAGGGCCAGTGCTGAGATGGGTGACCGCTTAGCCGCGCACTGGCCTGCGTGCCGTCTACTGTACGGGGGGTAGTTTAACTGAGTTTCCGGTGGCAACAAAACTGGGGTACATTACGTTTTGGCGCGACCGTTTTGACGCGGCCGTTTTGGCACGAGACGATTTGGCGCGGAGATGTTTCGGCGCGGGGACGTTTTGGCGCTGCTGTTTTGGCGCGAGGACGTTTAGGCGCAGGGATGTTTTGGCGAGAAGACATTTTGGCGTGGGGACGATTTTGCGGGAATGTACTGGCGTACCAGCAAATCCGAATCAAGTCGAATAAATCATAACAACACACAATACACACACACACGATTTGTACTTGTACAGGGAAGCAACGTAATATAATTTCATAAATAGGAAACCCAAACAAACCCCAACAAGCCCGAACAAAGAAACAACCAAACCAAACAAAATATTTTTTTTGATGATTTTTTTATTCGGCTGATATACTCAAACAAACCCAAACAAACAAACCCGAACAAACAAATCTAAACAAACCCCAACAAGCCCGACAAAAAAACAAAACCAACAAAAAAAAAGATTTTGTTGATGATTTTTTTTGTATTTGGGTGATATTTTTATACAATTTGTATTAATTAAAAGGATTATTCACTTTCTTCAAATGTGTTCCTGAAACAGGTCAAGACTATGACATAAGGTGTATCATCGACACACGATTCGTAGTGCTAAACCAACTTGTGCTGGCGCCGGAACACCCTGACATCAAACCTCCATCCCCGCGCCAAAACATTCTTGCGCCGAAACGTCCTCGCGCCAAAACATCCTCGCGCCCAAACGTCCTCGCGCCAGAACAGCAGCGCCAAAACGGCCCTGCTCCAAAATGTCCCCGCGCCCAAATGTCTCGTGCCAAAACCCATGTAGGGTGATCGGTAGTGGCCAATGATTGGCCGATGCTCGACGCCAAGCTTGCCAACATTGTCACTCGAGCTTGGCGCGATCATCGGCCGAGTCTTGGATGATAAGAGCGGCCCGATATTCGCAATCAATATTGGCCCTAGAATGGCTTATGAGAATCGGCCGAGCATTGGGTAGGAGTTCATTCGAGAATCGGCCAACAATAAGCCCCCTCAAGATTGCCATCATTGGCACTCGAGATTGGCCCAATTATCGACCGAGTCTTGGCGGATAATTGTGACCCAATATAGATCACCAAAACTGATCCTGCACTGCCAAAAAAAAAATTAATTATTTTTGTATTGTAATTCGTCATTACCTGGTCTTTCGAAATGATTAGTTCGAAGAAAATATTTCACCACCCATATGGGGTTCGAACCTTGAACTTCCCTACTCATAGCCAAACACGCTGCCCCTATGCTACCGAGTGCTTGTAACATTTGAATCGCAGATATGGCATAAGATACCAAATGGATTGTTATCATTATTTGTATCACATAAACTATATCAATTAGTTAATATAATTGTGATAATTAGAGAGTGTTATCGAATGACATGTTATAGAATTTTCAAACCTAACCTGTATATATAATTCCTCCCTCTTCACCTTCTCTACCCCCACAACCCGTTAATATGTGTGTTGCAATAAAGACAGACCATTAGTTCATTAGTTCAAGTTTAATTTGAATAAATAAATATATTTAAAATCAATAATTCCAATAATGGAATGCAATAGGAAAAGATTGATTTCACGAAAAATCTAGTTAATTCAAAGAAAAAAATAAATAAATAGACTCGGTTAGTTAATATTAATAGAATTTTTCTATCAGTGTAGGATGGTTCATAAAAATCGGCAGAATATCGCGTATGAGCTCGTTCGAGAATCGGCCAACAATGAGTGCATTGATTTGGTAGTATATTTGTTAAGAATAATGTCCAATGGACTCGTAAAAAGTATTTGTCTCGTCCCTCAATGACTTCAACGCGAAACAATGAATCGTCAATATACGAATTGCGGTTCGATCATGCGTTACTCGGCCGAACATTGGCTTCGTATCGGCAAAAACATGATTGGCAACTCTTTACTTCGCCAAACATCGGCCTCATATCGATAAACCAATAATGAACAAGTCTATACTTGGCCGAACATTGGCCTCGTATTGGCAAACCAATGATTGGCCAGTCTATACTTCGCCAAACATCGGCCTCGTATCGACAAGCCAATGATTAGCGAGTCTACGTTTGGCCGAACATTGGCCGTGTATCGGCAAACCAATGAATGGCGAGTCTATACTTCGCCAAACATCGGCCTCATATCGATAAACCAATGAGGAACAAGTCTATACTTGGCCGAACATTGGCCTCGTATTGGCAAACCAATGATTGGCCAGTCTATACTTCGCCAAACATCGGCCTCGTATCGACAAGCCAATGATTAGCGAGTCTACGTTTGGCCGAACATTGGCCGTGTATCGGCAAACCAATGATTGGCCAGTCTATACTTCGCCAAACATCGGCCTCGTATCGACAAGCCAATGATTAGCAAGTCTACGTTTGGCCGAACATTGGCCGCGTATCGGCAAACCAATGATTGGCGAGTCTATACTTAGCCAAACATCGGCCTCGTATCGACAAGCCAATGATTAGCGAGTCTATATTTGGCCGAACATTGGCCTCGTATCAGCAAACCAATGTTGGCTAGTCAATACTCAGCCGAGCATTGGCGTACAATTGGTAAATCGATCATCGTCCCGCCAACATTGGTCCAAGTATTGGACGTTACGGTTCGATTGGCGAAACCTACATGGGAACGGCCGCGCCAAAACTGTCGAACCAAAACGGCGGCGCCAAAACGTACTGGTCCCACAAAACTGAACCTTAATAACAATGCAGGCGACTGTTTCAGGACAGGTTTTCCACAGGTACCCTGTACTCTCATATATGTGTAATACATCAGTATATCGGAAAAAAGTGGTTCTCGGCCACCAGCGGGAGAGTCGCTGAGGCACTGAAAATCGTGCAGCAACACTGGATGCAGTACAATGGATAGGGTCGAAGAAGCCCAAAAGGGCATTTGAAAAATATTGCAGAAAATAATGTCTGAGCGTGTGCCTGTGCGCGATTTTTTTCTTATATCTATGTACAAGTATACTCATATAAAAAAAAAAACTATCGCCCGCAGCTTCAGTCACGTGGATGTCGGAAATTCGGTTCATGTATGTATTGGGAATGGATTTCAGGGTAGCATAGTGCTATCAAAAGTATATAATAATACTTTCATGAGTTTAATTTAAGTTAATTTAATTTAATTTTAGTTAAGTTTAAATCAAGTGGAAAAACACGTTTCTATATATTTAAAAAAAACACGTTCTCCGTATGGTTAAACGAAAAAGCTCGTTTTCTATAAGTTCAACGCATAGCCATAGTCACATCACCAGGAAGACACCAAAAATCTAGTCAGGTATTGATTGAAGGTACTGAAACTGTTTTACATTGAGTATTTACAGAAGAGCTTTCTTCCGGAAACTAAAGGGTATAGCGCACCCCTGTCCTTTTGAAAGAACAATTGCATTCTCTTAGGTTCTTTTCATGGATCTACATGATACAAAGTGCAGGGAAATTGACAAAGCATTTATTTTTGAACACACCTTTTTAAGATGATTTTTTGGGAATTAAATTCAGACAAATGCTGGAATCTACAGTATTAGTAGTTCACAGTTATATTTATACGTGTTTGAAGTAACATCTTAAATTTCTTGAAAGCATTTTATTCGAAATTTGTACATGATATTTGATGTTGCGCAAGTCATGTCGCGAAAATTGTTTGTCGCCGGACGTTGTGATTGCGGCCGTCCTTGCTATTTGAAACGAACGTTTTTTTAATTATTGTTCTTTACGAATGTGGTTATCACAAGGCCCGCTAACGAAAAATATTAGGAAAAATTTGCGAAACGGCGGCGTTTGAAAAAGAGTGCTGTGATATTTACAATAAAATTTTTACTTCTCGCGGCCCGGTGTAACAGTAATTATAAAGTAATCAAAAAGATGGAGGGCAGAACGATAACCACATTCGCAAAGAATACGTTTTTTTTATAATTTTTTTCAGATGATAAGGACGGCCGCTATCACAACATCCGACGATAAAATTTTTTCGGGAAATGACCAGCACAACATCAAATATAATGTGCAATTTCGAAAAAAATGATTTGAAAAAATTCAAGATGTTACTTTAAATATGGATAAATATAACTGTGAAATACTAACGCTGTAGGTTCAACCGTTTCTCTGAATTAAATTCCCAAAAATCACCTTGAAAATGGGTGTTCACACTAGAATACGCCCCTGATGAACAGTTCGGTCAGTAATAAAAACGGCATTCCCTGAATCAAAATACGCAATTAAGCGAAAGATAAGGGAAATGCGGGAGTATTAAACTCATAGGGAATGCATTCAAAATAACGAAGATTTCGATTTATTCAATCTCAGTATTTGGTAAGACGACTCATACAACGCCAAGGTGACGAGTTTGCCGAGTGCGAAAGGACCACAGCGAGCACCGTGAGCACGTATATAAAGCTACCGTGATAAAAGAAGCTGAATCGTCTACACAAAAGAAAAACTATATTGAATAGAAAAAGTGCAGAGTTGTGACATAGCGATGGAATAAAGTGAAAGTTCAAACGCCAATAACTTCTGCATTTCCATGACAACACCCACACTTACATTTCATATAACAACACCAAGGGAAACATTATAGGGAAAACCTGAAAAAGGGGAGGTGTGAGGACATATGAAGTAAAAAAAGATTAATCGGAGCCAGGAAAAGTTCAATGCAGAAAACGTGAAGAACTGTTACGAGCTGAAAAGAAACGCCAAGTTCAGAGAAACACGAATAATAAAGAATTCAGAAAAAATCAGAAGTGTTCATGAAAATATTAAGTTCAAAGATAGGTTGATCCGGAAGTGAATGAGTGCCTGACACGTGGCATTGTGAAATTTGGAAAAACGAACGAACGTTAGCTAATGCGAAAATCTAGCCTACATATATTCAAAGATTGACAATGCGGCTATCTATCACGTAGTGCAGTTATAAAATGGTAACTGCAGTAATGCCGAAAAAGCTGAAAGCGTCTGTATAGCAATTAACAAGGACAACATTTTCGTATTAATCGCGTTAATGGGCAAAACACTCAGGAAAAAAGGATAACTTTTGTGTGGGTTCCATCAGTTTTTATCACGACGTTGATTTAGCAGCCAGACACCTAATAATGAAGATTTATAAAGCTTGAGAATATTCGAGAAAATAATAAAAATAATAAAAATTGTTGTATAAACATTTACAGTTTTTTCACTTTAGCGGCGTGTGAAAAGTTTTTGGACGGTGAGAGGAATGCACCAAGGATGTCCCTCATTGTTATGAGAAGAAGAAATATTAATTGTTCCAGAGCTCGCAGACGACGTGGCTATAATGACGGACAACGTTTTGGATTTGTATCCATCCGTACAAATCTAAAATGGCATTCAAATGTAAGGTGGAGGCAGCTAACCGTCGCAAAGACAAAAGCAATATTATTTCGAAAGGTGGAAAACGTAAGAACAATGAGTCATGAGAAAGCGAATAAGAATATCTTAGACACTTGCTTTCTACAGAAACGACATACACAAGACACTTAAGGAGGTACAGTGATGACCATGCTAGTAAACTTAGAGTCTATTTCACGCCGCAATACCGCCACGTTTTAGATATATGTATAGGGCCTATTTTTCGAGAAATATTTTTTAAGTATTGAATTTCGAGTTTCCTATTATTCTTATAATATGGAAACAACCTTGATAATCTACTACTCGACTTCAGTAGTACGCCATATCGTTGACGTTTAGCATCGTCGCATTTTCGGTGGCTGTCATCGGGTCCACGCGCCCGGCTTATTATTTTTTGTATCCGGTTAATATGGAGAATGAAAATACTGTGGAAGTTTATCGAGGAATAACGGGATTGTACCCTGAAGTCCAGTTTAGAGACAAATGTAGATTCTGACGGACAAGAATTAGAAAATGAAAAGATAATATTGCGATTGCAGATAAAAAAACGTCGCGTTGAAGTTAACCTCAATGTCCAATGTCCAATCTGTCCAAAGTCAAAACATATTTCACCGATTGTTATGTTATTTTTCCCTTTCCCAATTTTCACAATATTTGCAGGTATAAAAAGCAACGTTTATTTTATATGACGGTTCTCCTATGCTGAATTTATATATAGATGCGTTGTATAGGTACGTGTCGCCAGAAAAATTGAGATGCCTTTGCTGTACGTAAAAGAACTTCAAGTAAATATCGACGAAAGGCCCTTTATAATCCATTAAAAAATGTACGGCTTCACATAATCATATTTTTAATTCGTGTTGAAAATATCCGATAGACGAATCAAATTTGCGCGGGTATCCGGCGTTGCCACACTTCGAGCAAGACGGCTGCTGTTACGTCACGAGGCGTCTCTCTCTCTCTCTAAATACTTCGGTTTTTCGCGCCTTCATTTCTAAATTTATTGCTTATCTCTGCGGTGAGCTTTCCACTTCAAGGTGCCTTATTGATCACAACGAATCAACGAACGCAACCGTCAGTTTTTTTTACGTGTGTCTTGGCTCCAAGTAGTACAAAAAAATCGATATATGAGAGGACAGGCACATTTTGTCGTCTACGTGTGACTAATTCACCAACTTTAACAGTTAATAACTCGGAAACTGTACGGTAAATCTCGTGGAAACTCCGCATACGCATGGACGAAGGTCTCAACAATGTTAGTAAAAAAAATCGGGCTTTTATCTTGGACTCGCTCCAATCACCGTACCTCCTTAAAGCAACAAGAGCTCAACTATCAGAATATGCAGTTTAAAGATTTATGAAAAAGTCAGAAGTAAAAAAACTGAGGTGAATACCGTACAGTTCGATACTTTGAACAACGTGGTAACCACTGAATCTAAAAATATATCGTAAATATTTCAAAAATAGAAATCAATTAAACTACCAAACAGAGATGAGGGAAACATTTAAGGGGATATATACACCTAGATGGTCGAGGTCGAGGATTTAAAATCTATGAACATTCCGTCGACCGTAGAAGACTTACACTATGGGCCTGGTATCGATGATTCCATGTAAGTTGACAAATTTCATGATTTATGGATTTCCAAATTTTCAAACGCGTTTTTCTCAAAACGACGTTTTTCAAATCGGTACCCAAAATTTCTCGAAAATCAATGAACCGATTGCCTTGAGGTTTTTTGTGTTTATTCTCTACACCATTATCTAGTACTTGTCATAGGATGTTTTTTCCGTTACTTAGCTTTTGTTTTATAGGCAAAATAATAACTAACTTTTGGCCCAAAAATCACTATTTATGTTCAAACGCCCGCCATTTTGTCGTAAATCGATATTTTCAAAATCGGCTATGACAAGTGCTAGATTATAGTATCTAATTTAATACTCTTTTTGATTTTTTTTTCAGATGATTTTTTAAGAAACGCCAGTGGGTACCGTTTACGCAGATTTTTTCACGACGGTCCAAGGATCATACAATAACCTTGTATATTTTTGATATTTTTAAATAAAGAAAATCAAACATATTTTTAAATGTATATACTTTTAGATAATTAAAACACCAATTCGAAATTTCAAATAGTTTTCCTTGAAAAATTTCACTTAAATGACCGTTTTCCGGCTCCTAGGTGTTTATCTCCCCTTAAAGAGTAAATGATGGCGAATTAATGAAAGGATATCAACAGACTGGCGTTAAGGTATTTCTCTCACGAACCCGAATAATTAACAATAAACTGATTTTCGTCTATAACCAAGTAAATATACAACCCCATATATACTGGTAAGGTTTCAAGCTAAGTTACCGAACTTTCAACGAAAAATGACGTATAAATGAGACGAAAAATCGTCTCATTTATAGGACACTTTATGAAGATGACACGCTGGTCATATTTCTATCTAATCATTTATACACTAAATAACTCCAGCTGCCTGATACAAACTGCTCACGCGTGTGCAAAATTCTAAAGATTTCCTAACCACAATAGAAACGGGGGGTTACCGAATGTTTGAAGAAAATATTAATCATAAAACTTCGAAAAATGTGACTAGCAGAAGAATTTTCGTACCCGCGACGTTTCAGAGAAAATGTCTGAATCTACTAAATTTGTACGAATTTTTTATTCCAGTTTATCGTTGGGTATAATAATTGATTGTAGCTTATGTTCATTAAGCGCTACTGTAATTTACCAATTATTCAAAAGAACCCTTCTTATGCCCTTATAAAATACGGCCCTCCGTGAAAGGAAAATCTTAAGTTTAAACGATTGAATTAATGTTCGAGCGTTTCAACTTAAGGTATTGAATTAATATTCAATGGAATGAAATTTACGAAAATAATCAATAAAAATATAGACTTGAAAAAACATATATGTATGCAGAAAGCTTCATAAATTATTATTATACAGGGAAAACTGCTGTGTATAAAAAGAAAAAAAATGGAAGAAAAATTACTTAAATACCGTAAGTAAATTGGAGACAAGATTGAAAGATGGCGACGGTATCGTGAAAAGTTAGGGCATTTAAATAACCTGTTACCGAAGTAAAAATCGGGTTGGCTTCGGGTATACGTTACAACGATCGTGAGAAAACCAGATCACTAGGAATAGAGTAAGATAAACGAAAGAATCAAGCAGCAATGGGCTAGAACAAGATATGCCAATGTGAGCAGGATATGGAATATAGAATTCACACATTTCTGTTGCAGCTGCTGTAGTAAAGAAAAAGACAATTTGGAATATATCAGAGAATGCTAAAGTTTGATAAAGACAATCAGTTAGCCGTGATTTAAAGTCAGTAATATAACAAATAGCACATACGAACTATTTAACAAGAAAGGGTGGCGATTAGAAGTAGAACTTCATTCTCAATGTAAAAATGAAATCAATGTTGTGTAAATATGTTAGAGATTTTGAAGCGCGGTGAAACTGAAGACAGAAAGAACTAAATGTAAAAGAGTAAGAGAGAGGATGTGTAAATGAGAAACTAGTTACAAGGAAACCGAATCTGCGAGTAAAAGGAAGAATTTTAAATATTGTAGATTGCAATTACACTGTAAAGAAATTCTGTGTAAGAAAACATGTAAAAATGGTAAAATATTTTCAAGCCCGATACACAGCAAAAATGGTCGCAATTATGTACACATATTATATGCTTATATACACGCATATATATATATATATATATATATATGGACAAAAAGATAAATCTCGCCGTGCGAATATCGATATCATACACAAATATTATGAGAATTTTTATTTTTAAGCCATGGTGCTTAAATCCATGCACTTTTAGTATTACGTACTACAGTATATAATATCTGTGCAACGGAAAGGGAGTCAGGTATTGGAAACGATGAAACAATCCATCGATGACGTCTGACCGACGGATTTGGCAATTTTTAATCCTCCCGAGTATTTTATTTTCATTTCTACCCCCTCAACGATTCTTTGCAGCACACTACACGACATACCGATACGTTATGTTGCGAATATTTTCAACCATGTGATGGGCTCTCACCACCCTCAGCCTCCCAGCTCCCCTTACCGACGCTTCGATAGTCTAATAGACATATATGCATGTACTGGACTATCGAAGCGAACAAACCGATCCATAAACGCACAGTTTGGGCTCTTAGTGATTAGCAAATATCGGCAATTCTCTGTAAAAGGGAATCCATCCTGTTTTTTTTCCACCCTGTGCAACACAGCAGGGGAGAATTGAAAAAAAAATCACTATTGTAGGTGCATACAACGCTTAAACACACATATAGACAGCATCCCCACCGAGACGATTCTCTCCTTCTCTCTTTGGTGCTTTACATCGATTGTATATTATGCACTCAGGAATGTCTACCACTCTTATTTGGCGCAACCCTTATCGTTACAACAGATAACATACAACAGCAATGATAGACACTATCATCGCCTGGTAAATGCATATTGCAAAGTTTTTTTTTCTCGAATTAAGGAGATTCGGCCTCCTAACTACATTATGGTTAGTCTAGTATGGTTAGAAGAAGTATGTAACTAAAGTATGGTTAGTTTGGTATGGTTAGAAGAGGCATGTAACTACAGTATGGTTAGAAGAAGTTTTTCGAATCGGCTTGATCTTTAATATTTTTATTTTTAGTATCTAAAAGGAGAAATTGTATTTTGCAATACATTACGAATGTACAAAAATACCGGATCGCTGTTTTCAATTAACATTTTATATAGTTATGGTAAAACAGAATTTAGAAAAGCAGACAAGCTATTTGGATAGTGGCGCATCGCGGACTTAGTTTCATGCAAAAAAGAGACCTGCAAACATTTACTGAAAGACTTTGATCTCAAATAACCTTTTTCTGTCGTAAAATACCTAATCTTAATAGCGTAACTTTTTTTTAAAGAGTCTTCTCACTTTAGACGCTAAAAAGGCTATTTTCATTAATTTTTTTCATAGTTTTATATTATAGATATTGATATGAAAGTTGTTACACTTAATGAATACACTTGCGAAATAAATTTAAAAAATTGTTATGTTTTTATGTGACCCAAACAAACTTTAAACGCGTTTTTCTCGAAACAACGTTTTTTCGAAGGCTTGTTGATAAAATCTTCGAAACTACTGAACCGATCCGTATGAAATTTTAACCACATATTCTTTACAACCCCAGCGCATATGAAGGATTTTTGAAAATGTTGATATTTACTTTTGTTTGCCAAAAACGGTGGAAAAACATTTTTATTTGTTTTTTCGAAAAATGTCCGCCATTTTGTTAGTTTTGCATATAACAAAAATCGTATGATATGCGCTATCGCCATTAACATACTGAATCTAAAACCGTTTGATTTTTTTGTTTCGGATGATCCTTCTCCGAGATTTCATCAACAGCGCAGGCCTACCATTTTTTAAGGGCCGCCTTAAAACCGCTTTTTCCGCCGATAAAAAAATACATGTCTAATAGTTTTTAATGCTTTATCACATATATGACTCGAAAGAGAGTTTCGCCATTTTTATATATAAAAAAACATAATGCTATTTAAGGTATGATTTTCCTTGTGCACAAAATTAGTTGACTGTATGCTTCACAATCTACAAAATATTGATATCGGACCACTTTTTAATGACACTATTGGCTCGGAAAAAATGTCGACACGTGACCGTAAGTTGTAAAATGTATTCCAACATATCAAATTTGTCAGTTTAATTTCAGGACTTACAATAAATTTGCATCTAATTTATTCTCTCGCGAATTGGACCGATTTCACAGTTTTCCGTCTCCTATTGTATTTGTGCATAACAACTTAGCACGGCTAATAAATCAATGATCCTGAATTTATGGCATTACATTCTTGGTCTGAAGTGAGTTCTATGCTCACAGGTTATTCGCAACCATTAACCGCAGAATTTTCAAATCATGTTAATCCTCGAAATCCCTAGCAAACTTGAAGTTTTCGTTCCTATATCAATCTAATTGCGAAAACAGAAAAAACTTGAATTAAAAAACGGGCATGACAAAACGGTATAAATCTGCCGACTATGGATTTAATTGTTTAGCATAAATAACTGGCAACCCTTTTCGAACTTTTCAGACACATACGCCTCTGGACATTATTTGTGGCATAGGTAAAGATTCTGCAACGATATAATAATCACGCACTTAATCGTAGTACGTTAACATGGAAAGTAGTCACAGACGCAAACCGACAGGTATCCACTAATATCGGTATTTTTTAGAAACATCATTTTCCGATGTTTCGAAAGATTTAAAGCGCGTTTTTTATCGAAAGCTTGGTAAAAGAATCACCAAAGCAAAACTTCCTCTGTGAACCGACGATAAATAATGTTATCTTCGTTCTTTTCTTACAATGAACATCCCTCAGGTGTCGTCCTTCGATTTTGATGAAACTTGTATATGTTATGAAGCATTGAAAACTAAGCGACAAGCATTTTTTTATGGGCGAAAAAACGGTTTTCAGGGGTGACACCAGCTCTCGAAGAAAGGCATGTCAAGGGGTAATATTGCAATTGCACCCACAAGCAGTCGACCGATCACAATGAAACAAAATCGAAAATTCTTCTAATCCGAAGCGATGGAAAATGCACTAATCTGATGCAGTTATCAGAAAAAAAAAGGAATCAAGGGGTGAATCACCCGCATTCGAGGGCTGGTTTCACCCCTTAAAACCGTTTTTCCGCAAAAAAAACCATGTAGCTTGGTTTTCCATGCTACATAACATACATCAGTTTCAACAAAATCGAAGAACGACACCTGAGGGATGTTCCTCGTTAGACGTTCTTATTCACTCATGAGGCTCGTGTATATTTAATAACGAATTAAATTATAAATGCTGTGCATTCGATAATGTAGTAAAAATTAAGGTTGAGGTTAATTAAGGACCCCCTATTTTTATTGCCGTTACGGAATCTTTCGTTTTTCAAAACTCTTGGGCAGTTTATATCAGCCGTCTAGAATTATCTAGCGTATAAATTATAAAATTCCATGCCAATTATAAGATGCCATATACTATTATGGCCAAAGCTTTATGGAGATGACGCCAAAGCGTCATCTCCATAAAGCGCCGCATAAATTAAATGAATTTTACACTCGCAATTTTTCGTCAAAAGTTCGGTAACTTGACTTGAAATTCTACTGGTATACTGGTATGTATTTTTACAGACGAAAATGAGTTAATTGTTGAATATTCGGATTCGTGAAAGGAATACCTTAAGACTATTAATTACAAAACTGTTGCTACAATTACTCAATTTTTTAGTACGTAAAATCTTTTCAAGAAAAGCCATAAAAGATTCAAACTCTTAACAAGTTAGCTACACATGACATAGAAGCACATTTTCGATTAGCTTTTTAAAAATTAACTTAAACAAACGTACACATAAGGTTTCTGCATTATTATTACTGGAAATCGATATTCTTGAACCCTTCGACAGATGTGATTTTGGCAGCATTATTCGTATCGCGAACTGCTTAAATTCGGATCGCATTGATTTTTTTCGTTCATTTCATTAGTTCGAAATGTATGTTCCTCTGATTATGTACCTGAACCGTACTATAACATGTCGACGATGAATAGCTCCGTAAAAAATAACGCATTTAGGCTTTTCGTACTTAAAAAAAAATTAATATCTGTGCTGTGGTGTTTCCCGATGTCAAAGTGACATCAATGCTTGACGCAGCGCATCGGTTATAGGTGCACATTTTTCATTATAGCATGGCACTAATCACGGTTCAATTTATGTGATTTTTCTGATGATATACCTGACGCGTACTATAGTATGTCGTACAATGTGTAGCTCCGTTAAAAAACAGAGCTGTTGACTCTAAACGGAATCGTTGCAGCATGATAATAACAAAACATCGCATAATCTGGACTGAGATTAGTGCCACGCTATAATAACAAAAATTGCACCTATAACCGATGCGCTGCGTCAAGCATTGATGTCACTTTGACACCGTGAAACTTCAGTTATACGTTTTTCAAGGAGTACATCAAATATGACGTATAAGTGAGAATAACATAGAAGTGAAATATAGTAGTTATCTGAAACTCTTTAACATTAGAAAATGGCGATTGGTGCACAAATCACGATGGTTTTCAATAGCAGTACCTCTATTATGTTAATATTTGGTTTTCCGATTGAAAATTTGATTGGTAATAATTAAATAATGAGCCAACTCAAGTTTTCGAATTTCCGTTTTGAACATTTATTCAATGCAAGTTTGCAACACTAAGCTTTGCCGTTTTAGACTGGTAAATAGCAGACAGGTTCGTATTGATAAAAGATATGTAATTATAGTACATGCAAACACAGTCGAAGTCAGAAACATCAAAACATCAAAACATCGAGCAAAACATCAAAGCGTAGAAATGAAACTTTATTACCATCTTTATGAACGGAATCTGCCGATGTTAGAAAAATTTGACGTAAGAATGATAAAAGCGTTTAAGTGCAAAACGTACAAACGAGGTTTCACTGTATTAATAACAAAAAAAAAGTAAGAGAAGCTGAAATGCGACATTTAATTCGTCAGTAAAACAACAAAAGCCCATAAAGTCAAGCGATGTTAGCAAGATTTACACAAAAATCCAAATTCAATCTCAATCAAATGATCTACACTACATCTCTAACGATCCATCATATAAAAGCGAAGAACCACTCTAATGACCATATAAAAAGCATTTCTTCCCCCATCCTATTTTTCCCGCCTCCCCTTTCCCTTCCCCTCTCTCGCCGCTCATAATCACCCAGCTGGGCACCTAGGACAGCAATTTCGAAAAGGGGTGGAACGATTCCACTAATTAGGCTGACGTTTATACCAGCCCGTAGTTAATAATGTTAATCCTATACTCCAAGCTTGGATAACAACGCGGAACTCTCTTTCGATTTTTCGCTCACTCAGCACCGTTGTGATAGCTCATGTTCTCACTCAGGTCTGGGGGTAGTTTTATCCGCGAGATCGGCGAGTGGGAGAAAAGGGGATGAACGAATCCGCACGGCCCCTACCCTCGAACTCTCGTCTCGTACCCCGAGGACCAAGCAGCCAACAAACGATTGACACACACACACGCACCCCTATATACACATACACTGAAAAACCGGGCAGCATATTACAGTTTAGCATCGAATAATCGCGCCAATACACGTATGAAAAGAGGAAAAGAGATAAAGAAAGGACCGAACGATGATGGTCCCCGGCTAATCCATTCTGAATGAAGAGATTTTAATGTTTTTATGCACCAGAGCACAATTGCCTGGATACATCCACTTGATGCGCCAACCTCTTTCGACCAACCCGCTCCTTAATTTTTTTTATTAAATCTACGAGAACTTGGCTAAATAAACATAAATCTATGCGGAGGATACGAGGATCATTTTTTTCTTGCTTTTTACGCTCCTGGTGGGAAACCGCCGAATACTTTTCGACCGACGAAATTTTTTGAGTATTTTGCACGATATTTTGTGTTTCCGGAAAATTCGCCACACTGTTTCACTTCAATGTTTCAGCTTACATTTTTTTCACGATTTCCGGAGTAAATTCGATTTAGTAGTTCTTAGTTTAGTTCTCGATTTCGAGAACGTAGTTTTTATTTTAGTATTACTTTTTTGTGAATAAACCTGCTCATAGTCGAAAAGTTTCGGAAAATTCCAGAAAATTATTAAAATCGATATAAAATATTTCTAGCTTGCGATGACGTGACATTGGTATTTGTTGCAAATGATTCACGTATATTTCAAGTTGATAAGCAATATATTCATATTTCATAGGAGTATTTTTATGTCTCGTCTGATAATGCACTTCCGCTGTTTTTCATATCATTTGAAGTATTTACCTATTTCTTATTGAGTGGTATATATTCGTATTTCACTTCTTCGATCTATTGTATTTCAAGTGAAATTGTAGTAATTATTGTTTGAAGCGATTTCACTAAAAGTAATGTACATTTGAAATATTCCCGTTGTTTCTATATCCGGAATATCCATGTTTAAATACAAAATTCGGAATTTCTATTACATCAATTAAAAAGTGTCGGGAATTTTCTTCACTCATCGCAATACTTTTCTTCTTAAGTCTACCCTGGTTCTTGCACAAATGTTATTCCATCCGATCTACGAAGTCAGGGCCAAAAATAAGTTGTAATCCAATTCACACCGAAATAACGATTTCTCCTATTTTTTTTCCTTCCTTGTCCTGGTCGCTAAAAAAAATAGAACCGACATTTTTCACAGAATTTGCGAAAATTTTATTGAATGACTCCATCAGCATCTAAGGGTCCAATTCGCATTGTTCCATTGCGAAAAAAATCGGGATTTCTGCTACTTTATAGCCAATGACGTTTGTAAACGACTTTTAATGAAAAATCAAGTCTTATCGTAGCCAGTAATTATTTTTGCAGACAAATTAATAACTGCCTATATGAACAGTGTTGTTTTACCAAGAAATGATCGTTCGCAACATACCATCGCCCGCGTTTTTCGCCTCATTGTTATTTATATCAGCCGCACGTTGCTTTTCTTTCCTGTAAAGTTCTTCAGGAAAACGAATTGATCATAAAACTCATCGGCTTTGCCGAATATGTCATAAGAAATAGTAAAAGTTGGTTATGTTGCCAAGGTATTTTAGTTCGTACAACACTCGATTTTGCTTAATACAAAAAACTATTTTTAAATGTTTTTATAATATTAAATATTATTGAGAACGTAATTCATATTTTATTTGAAAAATATATTTTATGTGTTCTATTTAATATTTATCTTATATTTTGATCACTGTTTTTATATTATGAAAACCAATGATATTACGAACTCCCCCAAGTATGCGTAAGCCAATGCTTGCTCGGCTAGTGCATACATTTTTAATCATTTTAACAACTTACGGAGCATGCAAAATTCGGTATCTAAAATACATAACCTCTGGACAAAGACACTTCGATGAGGCGTAATTCAGCTCTTTTGTTGCGAAAATAGACATTTTGAGGAAAAAGTCATTTCAGCTATTATGCGAATCAAATGTTTATAAAACTTTGCTGTTTTTTTACGTTCCACGTAGAGTTTCACGTCAAAGCATGTAACAAAGTTCGTTGGAGTGCAAGAAAATGCCTAAAACGAACACTCAATAATAGTAGTAACAGTTTTGCCTTGATAATTTCATTCATTTGCGGATAATATAGTGTTTTTTAAATACTTTTTCTGTGGAAACATGAATCCACGTACATTTATATATTTTCACCGGAATTTTTGCAAAATGTATATATATACGATAGAAAAGTTGTTTCGATGTGAAAGGCATAATATAAGAAATGATAATATTTAAAAACCGCAACTAAACAAAATGGCATAGGAATATATATATACATAAACACTCGGAGTCCATCTTTTAATTCTATTCGTAATTTCATCTCAACAATAAAGACAATAATATTTAACAATAAATTTATCAGAGTTTCTTTAGTTAAAATAAAAATATAAAGTCACTTATACAACAAAAAAAAAACTTGCACCCCCTCAAAAAATAATAGCAAACATCGACAACTATTCAGAAAAAAAATACCTACACAATACTATGTTTTTCCGATTTGACAGAATCGCAATTGAAAAAAAAAAATCGTCCTGCTATAACCGAATTAAAGCAAATGAAAAACTTTTTTGCCACCCCTAAAAACTATAATCAGGCTTCACATATTTTGCTTACTGTGCGTACGATATATTTGTTTACATAGTATGCCAAGCAAAAAAGACAATTACTGTCCTGTTAAAGATTGCCGCTCATTTACTCTCCATGTATTAACGCGATTTCTCCGGTTCATTTCCAATTCTGAGCAATCAACCACAAATCCTAATTAATAAAATGGAATCGAGAGCAGGGCTTTCTTTACCAAAAAAGGAATTACAAAAAGTCACATTGCGTTTATTAATATTTTGTATTCGATGGCTAGTACAAAAGTACAATAATGAATGAAAAAGTACGATAATAATTTCAATTACAAAAAATATATAAAAATGACTTTAACAATATTTAAGCGAAGTAATTGAAAAGCGAATTCCCCCACTTATGCGAAATCTAATTATACGACGGAAAACACCTGAAGCATGCCGCGTGGAATATTTTTTTCCCTCATTAATACACGTATACCAACAAACTAAGAAGTTAACAAGGAACTTACCATCATCTTTCCCATGACCCAATATCTGATCGATACTGTACACGTTTCTTTTTTGATTACACGTCTTAGCCATCTTCCTTAACCGATAAGATAGTCCTCCAATCGTTGCAGTACACGCAGTCAACAATACCGAATTAAATCACTGTACTGTTATTATTATTGTTTTTTGTATAACATCACCGCAAATATCACGAAAAAAAAAATAACTCGGGACGTCTTTGTTCATAGAACGCCGATTAAAAACAACGCTCCACTTCAGTTCATGTACATCGATATAGTTGTGTTCATTTGTAACAAATATATGAGCTTAGTTGCACCCTTGCGCTTCGTTCTCGTTCTCGTCGGCGTCGTTGTTGTCGTCCGAATGCGTGAATCGACGGCGCAACACGAACTATCCACCGTTAGACTCGGTACAGCCCTTAATATCACGTACATTTTACCCCTCCACCCTCCCTGCAATCGCGACTTCCTCCACCCCTCGAAAAGACCGCCATATTAGCCAATCGACCAATCCAGACGAGGCGGCTTTACGCAAGCCTCCCCCACTTGTCAGGGCTTAAACGATGCCTGGGCGGGGAATATTTTACTCTTCCACGTAAATCTACTTTTTTTCGTCCCTTGGCTCTCCCGCTACGACCCCGAATCATTCCTTTCCAACGTGTCCCTCATTCGCTCTTCGTCGCTCTTGGAAGCATTCTTTCCCCTCCGCCCCTGCCCTGGATATCAC